>JAQPZY010000704.1:0-350469 GCA_029931535.1 Margaritifera margaritifera
TCTAAGAAACATTTCTTTTAAACGACGCAGGAAAATATACTTTGTATGTGAAATTAGCAGAGGAGAAGATACGGAATGTTCAAGACATTTTTCTTACTGTTGATGGTTTGTATAAAACTTGTTTTTAGCCTTTAAGGTTTCTATCTATGGTTTTTTGTTTTGTTCCTGGGCCAAATTCAGAAGGAAAAAAGAAAGCTAGTTATAAAGTCGCTGCTTTGCCTTACAGTCAGATTGTGATACAAGTTTACAAAAGAAAGTTGGATAGTATAAGCAGAAAGATGATACATACAGAAACATTGAAAGGATATTATCCATATAGCCCTATCATCAGAAAGAAATGAGATATCAAAAGAGAAAAGTTTGACCCATTATCTAAAGGACTCTTGTATACTAGCAAAGAACAGACATATAGCATGTTTGTACCTAAACACTTTCCTGCTTAATATACTCTTTAAAAAACTTGTTAAAACTGTTTTTATTTGCAGAACAAGTACCGTACCAATGCAAACCAATCATTGAATTTCATCCCTCAAATGTCATGTTTTGTTCCACAACATGCTCAGAAAGATCTCAGTTATCACCAGAATGGATAATTAACGGATCAAGAGACCCAGTGGTACGTCTACTAAGTGAATAGATTATTCTACACACCACTTTTGTCTTGCCTGCAATTAATGTCGCAAAAGGAGCAATATAGCAGTCACAATTCCGTCCATCAATCATCCGTTTATCCGTGCGGTGTATATTGTTTGATTTAATTTAAAGGGAAATATCTACTGTTTTCATCAGCAGATCTTAATCAGGCTTTGCCTACCAATGTGTTGGGAAAGGGGGAGAATGAACATCCTATAGGGATAGAAGACAAAAAGGTGGGGAATGTAAAGGCCACTGGGAGCAGTTTTAAATTTTAGGGTGGTGGTCAGTTGTTCCAGTTTTTAGGATCTGGCAGTGCTGTCTGATATTGCCATGGGTGAAATGGCATCGCGACATAGCAAGTATGTTTACCATGGGAAATAAGATATTACTACTCATGGGAGGTAAAAAAGCTCACAGGTCCAAGTCACAGCGTGGTCGGTTTGTTAACGATTTTGGGGAAAGAAAATACATCATGTGTGTATAAATTGGCACTCCAAGGGTCCAAGGTCTAAGTTTACAGGATAAATTGTTTTTTATCCTTTAGGGTTAAGTTTTTGAGAGCTGTACAAAGGAGAGCTATTATTTGTTTTCCATTAAACATTATGCAAACTGACATGAAATAAATAGTTGAAATGGGAAGCCCTTAGTTTTATTTTTTGAAATGGACCAACCCAAAATGCGTCACATACCATAAAGGAACACAAATTTAATGTTTTTTCAGTATTTCAAATTTGTCATTCGTTATAATGTATAAGAAAGTATACAACACTGATCAGTTGTTAAAATTACACGCCGGTTGCATATTTAAGTCTTAGGTTGGTAACTACTTGGCTTTTCATTCATGCCTTTTAAAGCTGAAATAACCAGCTTCACATATTATGGAAATTACTTTTTTAAATAAATACTTCCTCGTCAATTAATTATTTGCTTTAAAACTTGCCAATGATATTTAAAACTGTGAATAAAAATTATGAAATATTTGTAAATCTCTGATCAACACTTTGCAGGTTATTGGGCGTCTACTGTATAGAAGTCAGTGCAGGAAATCAAATGAATTCAGGCTGTTGCTGCTCGCCTGCGTGGTCTGAAGTGGTCATGATGATGACCAATTTAAATTTTGTATGCCAAAATCCCTTTCAATCCAAGGTTCTCAACTTCTAAGGAAGATAATTGACACAGAGAAGACAGAATGATAACCAATACTGTTATAAGGTACATACTATAAGTATGTGAACATTCACTTCATAGCACCCTAGTATGATGAAAGAGAACGTTGATGAGCCCCACAACCATGTAAGAATATAATTTCCAAACCTTTATAAACATATGAGATCTGACATGATGGACCACATTGCATGTTAGGATACAATGCGAATTATGCAGTTTACAGAACAAATTTATCCAACAGCCCTTAAATCCCTCTATATACTTGTAATCGCTATAATGTACAAATCGATAAATTAAAATTTATGTGAACAATTCAAGCCTTCTTCCTAGATTCAAATACCTTGCAAACAGCCTCCTACCACTGTGGTATTATGCATGTTTTAACTGAAGCGCATAATTTTTCATTTTTCAGCTGATGCAATGGATGTCAGAAAATTGAGAAACATTGGTTTTTTCAGCTACAAATTATGAGAATAAACAAGACCAGTAATGTGCTATAGTACTGGGTGTGATTGACTGGCCAGCATCTCTTTTTATTTTGTCGTCCATCACCGTTACATATTTAGTGGTTGAGAAAGAAACACAAGTCCACGTAAGTTTCTGTCTTGCACTGCTTTTTGTTCAATGTACTTGGTCCACAAGTATTATTGCTATCACTGTTTAAGTTACGATAATCATTTCAATTGCTAATTAAATCTTCAACTGAGTTTCATGAACTGAGAGAAAAACCAGATTGCGAGGAGAAAAGCCACATACCAATCAACCGCCATTCATGCCTAGATTTTTAAATCATAAAGGTTTCGTGAAGGTGTTGGGGACAGGCAATACATGCATTTCAAATCCATGTTTTAACAGGCTTTGGATAAAAATCAACACCGACTCATCAGTCCCCTCATTTACTTAAAACGCGACACTATCGAATATTGTAAAATACCACACTGTTGGGGAAACCCCATTTACAATAGAAGAACACAGTCTGTTACAAAAGGAAAACCTAATGGGCGGAGTTTCCTGCCTGTACAAAGTACGAATATTCTAAGTTTAGTAATTTTATAGCATGTCTGGTCATAGACTAAAGAGCACACGTGGCTCACAAGAAAAAGATACATTCAACTGGAAGAACTTGGATATTAAACATCTTAGAACTGGATCTTGTATCATGTACTAGCAGGATTGGTCATAATAGTGGTGGGTGGAGTGGATGGAGACGGGGAGATGTAATAATGAAGGAAATTGCAAAAATCTGTTACAACATCCAAGGAAATGATGTCGTTTACGTGTCAAGCTTTACTAGATTCTCTATCAAAAGAGTGAGAAGTATCAAGAGTCACCAGCATAAACTGAAAACTTCTTCACTTCAGCGTCCAGTCAACCACTTTATTTTGGTTTAGACCTGAATGCCTTAAGATTACTAAACAATTAAAGGACTACTTACATTTTTTTTGTATCTTGTATCCATTGTACATTTACTTATCGTACCAACGTGAATACGTCTAATATTTGGGTCTCCCTTGAAGAAATTTGCAAGGCAGATTTGAAGTGCTTCATGACGAACAACCACTATTAAACATCCTAGCTACGTTGTTGCAATACTGACTTACTTGTCTATAATGAATATGATTTTAGGTTCTATGGAGAAGGTAATATAAGATTTGTATTATTGTGTCTCGTATTATATATACACTATAATTATTGATAATACACCTGAGAGATATTCAAACAAGATTTAAAGAACCTACTTCGCTATGAATACGTGTAAGAAAAAAATTATGAATACGTAAAAGGATGGTAGAAGCATTAATTAAGTATCACTCAATGATAACCTTTATAGTTTTTGGCACCTGCATTTTTTTGTGTATCATCCTTACAGCAAAACGTAATTTCGAAAAAACTTCCCAGGTCCTTGCAAACAAAAAAAACCCTCTTAATTTACAAAAACAGTCCATAAATACCAAATGTATTTACCCAAATCTACCACAGAATGTGATTCCAACTGCTATATTTAAACCTGTTAAAAGTACTGCCTAAAACGGTTTGTTCTCCTGGTAAATCTACATCATGCCAAAGCATCTACCAAAAGTCACAAAAACAAAATGTAATTCAATCATAAAAGAGGTATATAGCTTCATGTTTTCCAGAAAATCCTATATCAGATCTTCTAACACACACTAAACACCACACACACACACACACACAACACACAGACACCACTCCCTTCGTTTTAACTCAATTATAAATGCAGGGGTATGGTCTGAATCCCATATTTTTCTCTAAAAACACACCCTCTAAGAAAACTAGGGCCCCTATTATTCCTGAATATGCATACAAAATCATGATCAAAATTGGTAAAATGAAACCTAGATATATCGCTCATTTTTAATCCATCAAAATTTATACTCAAAATCGTAAAATTTGTAACTTTTGAAAAAATCGCATATTGTGCAAAAAGTTTCGTTTAGAAAAGCAAACGAATTTTTCTGTACAGCCTTAAATAACATTGGATGACAAAATATCGATTCTAATACAAAATGTCAATAATGCCTACTGGTAGTGCAATACTTTAAAAATAAATACCAATTAAATATTAGTCTATCGGTCAACTGAAATTTCGTGTTATTCTGTTTTGTCCTTTATTACGTTTGTTTTCTTAGTGTAATCATCTTAAATGCTATATGTCCTCTTGTAACAAACCGTGAGGCTGTCAATCGACTTTGTGACAGCGATGCCCGCGATCATTTCAGGAAAACCTAATTAAATACCTGACTGGTTGTTTTGAATCTTCGACTATGCAGAAGTGTTTGGTTGCATTGTTACAAATAATTAAAAAGTTGATAATTGCAATTGTATCATAATGTTTAATAACTACTTTGTTATCAAATGAAGTAAAGGGGATAGAATAAAAATGTTAAAAAGGAATGCAAATCCTACCGAGCAGACATAGGTCCATTTGTTAACTCAACTCTGTTTTTCAACTGAAACTAATCGAACACTGAGAACACTGTAAGTAACATGGAACATAATTAAAGTATCTAACATTAATCAGTGGTTTTTATCATAGACATTTGCAAATGTGATCAACGTATAGCAAAAGGAACCAAGCGAAAGGGCATAACAGGTGCATTGACCAAGCTTAGTTTTTAAACATATAGGAGATTCATTATGGAGAATCGAGTTAGTAAAGTTGATAGTGACACTTAATATTCCTGAAATTGGTCAATCACAGGATGAGCTTGACATTTTGCTACAATTTGCAATGAAAATCACAGTAATCAGGATTCTAACTAATATAGACAATTGCGATGTGTGGTTTAAAAACCACTTGGAGTAATGTTTTGAAGGATCCCTGTCAGAGTACTGGATAAATTGAAAATTAAGGTAAATATTATACAGAAAAGCAACGTAACGTCATTAATTAAAAAAGTTATATATTGCCAATTATTGAGCCAATGCCTAGTATTAGCGAGTAATTCAAACCACTTATCCTTGCCCCCTTTCCTTCTCACTGTCGTTGTCTACCCCCTTCTTACTTTATTTCCGAAGTCCCTCGGAAACACGTGTCCCTTAGTTTATGCCGTCCGTCTGTTTTATGGAACCCCGTTTTGCACAGAGTTATACGAGAGAGGGTGTATGTTAGTGTGTGTGTGTGTTGTGTTTGATTTGTGTGTGGTGTGTGTTTGTGAGGTGTGTGTGTTTGTGGGTGTGGCTGGCTGTTTTGTTTGCTATCATGACAGGTGTCCTAAATGCCAACATGTGTCAGGAAAAAACAGTCTTTAACGTATTTCCACCTTGCAATGCACACATATAGTCCGAGTTTCCTCGGACCACTTTCTCACCCCTATTTTAGAATCTTTTTACATTTATGTTGGGGTGTAGGTGTCAGAGCCCATTGCCCATCAAAAGAGTTTTGAAATTTGCTGTCCACTACTGCACGGTGGAGGCATAGGGTACCACTTACTACCAGACCTAGCAAACTTAAACCGCCACGAAGTCCGATAGGGGGAGGAAGATGATTATATATTCCCAGGAATTGCGAGTATAAAATTCATTATGTCGTTGACCAGATGGAGACGAAACTACACCGGATTTGACAAAATTGGACCTGGTACTCGCCAATTTGCATCAACTAGAGTCATATGACTACCCAAATCTTTCGCAGCCCTAAATTTGGACTCAATGACATCAGATTGTTCAATATCAATGTGATATCAATTAAAAAAACAAAACCTTTCAGTGTTTTTGCACACAAAATTTGAAAAGTATTAAATGAAAGTTCACCTAAAATATTAGGAAAAGCAAAGAAAGGACACATATATCTCAACATAAATTATTGTGAAGAGCAGCAAATAGGAAACTTATCGTTGGTTGCATCAACCTGGGAAAATTTCAAGATTCATCACATATGTCATGCAGCAGCATGACCAACAAAAAATGGATGGATATACACAAATATTAATATTATGGAAGATAATTTTGCTTTCCATGACATTGCAGTTTGATGTAAAACCTAAAAAATCAAATGCTGTTTAAGAAATGCACCGAGGACCTTCAACAAGTTGATACTGTAGCCGAAACCACAGTATCATCAGTGACTGCAATCAAAAATACAGTTTGTCCATTCTTTTATCAGCAAAAAACGATATTTCTTGTATAAGAAGATTCTAAATGCGAATGCAAAATAATATATACCATAACTTGTGCACCTGCAATTTCGAATTAGAAACTCGCACACAAATTAACTTCTTTTGGTTCCCTCTTTCAGAAGATGTCCTCATTAATGGGTCCCTTTTGTAGAAACCATTACTAAAAATCATCGCAAACTGCTCTTCACAGGTGGCCGCTCTTACTTCTCTTGAAACACGAACTGTCCCACCCATCCAATTGATTTCTGCAAGCTTTCTTGCAGAAACACCTGCTCTTGTTGTTTGCTCTCATTTATTCCATAACAAATGAAAATAATAAGGGTTGCACATGGAGATAACTAGTGTTAAAAATGTCATAATTTTTGTCACAATTAAACACAAATATGACTTTAAAAGAAGCCCAATAGGAATGTCACCCCGGGTCAGAAGGTATGTCTAGGCAGTAAGAGTTGTTAAAGGTATAATCTGGACAGCAAGTCACTGGAAATCCCGATAGTAAATACTCACACCATCTTAATGACAGACACTAGTGGATGGCAATTGGAACTTCAAAGGTCATATACCGCCTCATGCTATACTCTCATCATAATGAGATGAGAACATTATCGAATGGAGCTGATGGGATGAGAATCATTTACTTTTAAATAATATAATATCCCTAATTGTAAAAGTTCCCTTGCATAAGGGAACTCTGTTCGAAAGCTCTCCTGACACTGAGTTTCCCCCAGCTAATTTCTAATCCATGGCCCCAAAAGTCAATCCTTTAGAGGTTGAAGTAAATATTAGAATTGAAATTCAAATGAGTTGATTGATATCATAAACATAACAAAAAAAGGACAACACAAAAACAATATTGCTGTCCTTTGGAGGTTTTTGAGCTGCATGGGTCAAAATGCTAAGTATTGTTGAGAGTGCAGCAAGAATCTACAACCGTTTTCAAACTTTTTATTGGAGAAGGACACGAAATGTTTTGAACAATTCTGCCAAATCATAACTTAGACTCATTGTAACACAGACACCTCGTGGAAGGTGGAAGTCTTTTGTGCAAGAAAAATGGTATACTGGACAAGCCAATAATCTTTGATTATCGTGAAAACTTGTGTATATTAAAATCTGCAAACCAAATTGGTCCGAAAAGAAAGGTTTTGGATTAAACTTCTTGCTATGTAAAAGTTTTCAATTTGTTCGTGCGGGTTAGATTTTACCATTCGAACTGTTAATTTTGACTTTTGACATGAATGAAAAATTACGAAAGATTACATAGTTTATTTGGCATGGGTGTAAATCGGAGTGATTTTATACATTGCGATGAAATGTGTGAAAAAAAATCATCTATAAAAAATTATCATGCTTCATTTATTTCAGCTCCATTTTATAAAGTCAAACAGGTCAATAGATACAGGTAACAAAAAAAACAAAAAAAAAAACATTAAAAGTGGGCATATTTTGTCCCATTATCCGTACAAATTCTGAAGTATCATTATAATAATATTCTTAATGGTGAAGGAATCCAATATGTACTTAAGTTTACAATTAGCTACTCATTAAAAATCAAATTTTAAAAAAGATGAGTCTGTTTGAATAAAATTCTCTCAAAAGTAAGAGAATTTGGCGATTGCTCTGGGATGTTTTTGCAATATGTTTTTCCTTTGGCTTAAGCTCCGTTTGATATCAGCAACATCAGGTCAAAGTCAGTTATCCTGTTTATCAACAATAATGAAACTCATGTACTGGTATTCTACAAGAGCAGCTTATTAATTTTGATGAACAAACTTTGTGAAGAATATTTAAAGGTCCCCAGACATGACATCTATGAAGTCTATGTCCATTAGAACATTAAATTCATGACCTTAAAGCATTAGGATGTTATTGTACAGAATACATAACATCAAAGCAGATCTAAAATGAGTTGAGAAATTGAAGCGAGCTAATCCTCCGCAGACCTCTATCTGCATTAAAAAGAATTATGTGGTTTTTGGTTGCGATGCGAGATTCCCGTCGGATAAGCGAATGCATCCAAAGCAAGTGAGAGGTGTGGAATGACCCACGGCTAGAAACTAAAGCAACATCAATACGCGATGTATTTAGATGCGCGCGCGCGCGAAAAATTAGATGTAGTTGTAACAACAATACTTTCCCGAACGAAATCATCAACATCATGTCACATGAAATAGTAACAGTTGTCCCAGATGGCAATACAGCCCTCGTCACAAGAAACATTGGAGGAATGAGATAACTTTTTTATAACTTAATGATTTAATCCCATTAGAATTAATGAATTGAATACTCCTTAATGTTTGAAGAAGTCCCGATATAATTCCATAATTTTCAAGAGTTTAAACAGCCAGTTTGAAGTGAAATCTTGACTTTTAAAATTACTGCTTTTGTTCAGTCTACGTCCGGCAAAAGCGTCAAGAAAGCGAAGGGTGACATCGCCTGGTATTATATAAATAGAGGATATTGTGCTTGAAAACGAGATGAATAACGGTATATATTTTCATCGAGTAGGTGAAACTAATTAAGTATATTTTCACCCACAATATGGTATATTAATCCATTTATTCCACTATGAGCAAGCACATATTTATTTTATTTTATGATCCAAACATATTGTCTAGCGATTTGTATAAACAGACTAGAAGTAGCAAATTATCTTAATGTATCCTGCGCGGTAATGTCCAGAGGTTTACCGTTTTTTCAGCTCTGATTTGAGTATATTCCCACAGAAAATATTAAGTAAGATAACATAATGCTCCTTCCCAATCTTTAAGGTTAAAACAGCAGATAAATCCAAATTAAGACAAAAAATATTTGCCCATAGCTGGATTTGAACCCGTTTACGGTCGGGATGCAAATGAGGCCATCTTTTCCTTTACAACTATGCAATTGTCTTACAACAATTTGAAATTATTGTATTCATAGTGTCTATCCAATTTCCTATTGACCGGATAAGTGAAGAAAATATTTATATTTTTTCACTACAGTGAGAAATCCTCTTGAATTATTTCTCTTGGAAAATCCAGTAATTCAACGGCCTAGCATAACATAAAGCCATAATATATTAATTTAAAAAAAATATCTATTTGATTATGCCATTGCAAATGAGTAGTCATCAATCCACAATAAGTTTATTAAAGCAGCAATAAACTAACATAATCTTTCTTCAATGGAGCTTACCTACAAGCATTTAGTTATTAATAATTTGCCTTAAAGAGCTGGCTCCTTTTTATGGTGCAAATAAACTTGTTCAGATTAGCCTACTTGTCAATCCTAATATGGTGTTGGCGCACATACACTAGTACACGTCAAGCATTGTTTTAAGCTTTGTGTGCCCTTTCGAACATATTTTCCCAGGTCTTTGTCTCACAGATAAGCCTATCTACAATACTTGCTACCCCCGTAATTAATACTGTTTCAGTGTGTGTGTGTGTGTCAGGGAATTTAGCAGCTAAAATACATTTCCAAGATATTTTAAAACTGAATATCATTTTTTTTTTTGGAGGGGGAGGGGGGTTGAAAGCGTAAAATTTAAATTTCAAGTTTTAATTTATTTGCTCAAAATTTCTGGTTTCCTGCTAATCATTTTCATCAAAGTGGTAAAAGGCAAAAGTTTGTCTGCAAAGACTCTAGGTTCTTTTATTTTCTTGAAGGAATTTCCCAGCAGTAACTTTCCATCAATTAAATCAACATCTAATCGTGTTCGTCGCAAAATGTTCCATCCGTTTTCTGTTACAAATTAGTACAAGGTGGATTCGATAATCGCTAAAAGAAAGTATTATAGCAATATCCAGCTCTTTTTTTCCACCCATTTTCATGGATGAGCAAACAAAATCTAGCACTAGTCCTTAGGTTAGAATATTTTGAAACCCTTTCATATAAATGGCATGCCTCAGTGATTATTTTTAAAAATTGAAATGAAGATTATTAACGAACTTGCTGTGTTTGTAATTTTTCCAGTTTTTATACCATTAAATGTGATCTGTTGTCGGAGGTACTTTTTATCACTTCCTAGACTATTTTATCCTAGTGACAAGAATGGATTTTTGTTAACATAACTTATAATTATTTTCTTAGGTACTAAAATAATGTCATTTATTTTTTCAAGTGTTTGTTCGGGTAAAAACTATTGTTTACAATCTGTTTAATGTTTTTAATATCTCTGAAAGGGAAAACAAAGCACAGCCTATCGCATGATGTGGGTTAGTTAATAAAAGATGAAAATGTTTACATGACTGCAATTAATTTGGGTTAAAGAAAGAAGAACATGGGCACAGTCAGATTTCACACTGCACCAATACATAATGCACAGGAAAACGATATTCCAATATACTGTCAATGATAAATCTGACTAAAGCAGGAGCTAAATTCAGAGAAAATTCATGATCAATTTTTCTTCTCTGTTTTACTTATATAATGCAAATAATGCTGCCTGCTAGTAATTAACACATTGGATTGTCCTGAAAGATTTTTAAGTTTATGACACTCTTACTTTCGGTAAATAATGAATTTGTTTAAGAATTAGCATGTAAAAGTAATCACTTGTTTGGCAACCACGCAGTTCAATTTTGCCGTATCTACACAAGATTTTCAATATTTTGCTAAACTTATTTCGAAGACGTGGCCCATTATAAATACTTTCCATGAAAATAAACATGATTGATCCACTTTTCATACCAATTTTTATATTACGTGTAATGTACTATGTTATACTCTGTGTATTCGATTACAAACGCATTGTAGAACGATTTCTTTGCTGCCTTCATGATATGGAAATAATCACTTGTTTATTTTTTTCGTTTACTTCTCCTTATCACACAAACAAATTAAGCTGCCACGATCACTCCTGTGTAGTTTAAGCTGTTCAGGGTAGGTGGATTGTAATCCTTATAGTGTATCCAAGATGGTGAGGATTAACGGACCGATGGAAGTGCGGAGAATGAAGGAAAGAGCATTTTTGGCATACAGGCCCCCAAGGCCTACCAAGTGTGACATCCAATCGACATGGTAATATATTTTTTAGTGATGCTGTGTTATAAATAGCACCGATTTACACGTATACAAAGGGTTAGAGTGAATTACATAATGTCGATACTTCCACTACATTGAAAGTCACTAATTTATTCACACATAACATACACACATACACACAGAATTGATAACAGCACAGTGTTTTAACAAAACATTTTTTTTTTTTTTTCGAAACTTTTTCGAGCTAATCATGCTTTTCCAGATGGTTAAGAAACAATTTACAACAAGTTAAAATAAACATATACCACAAAGGTCACAGAACAGCCTGAACTATTTGTTTAAATTACTTGTTTCAATGATGTGGAAATTGGCAGATAAAAAGTTGAATAATGCAACCAAAAACCAAATGAAAAAATAAGGGTTTAAATGTGGCAATCTTACAAGTCTATTTTTGTGTTACAGTCAAAACATATATACAGATTTCACTGGACTATACTAACAATTTTTTTCGAAGATCGTTTGCTTCAGAGATACAAATGGTTGCATCTCTTGTCACTGTCACAGCAATAGTCTGCAGGCAATTGATGGGCTCCATTTGCCCTGAATAAGCGTTTCTCCATTGTTAGCAAGGGTCCTGGTGAAATCGCTGGCACGTGCTTGTCGCTCACTGCTTACCGTCAGTTCGGTCGAAAAAAAATCTAGATGAGAGTGCCAGAAATGTATCTTTAGTGACCATGTTGCAACCAAGGCTTTTTGTTATGCCTTGAGAGAGGTTTTCCCTCCACCAACTCCCTGTATTTTGTCTACCTTTTTGTTTTCCGAGAAAATTTTGTATGCCACTAACTGGAAGGCTTTCCATGACGTCTTTTCCTTGCCACGCAGTGCACGGTGAAATGCATCATCTAGAAGTAAATTCACGAATCTGAGGACCAAACAAAGACAACTTCCTTTAATCTTAGTTTTAACTTTACAACCATCTCGAAATGTTTCCACGTGGGTACTTGAAAGCTGCTTGTGTTATTATCCATGGCCTTTACAAAGTTCTTCAGATCAACCTAGCTTGATGTGCAAGGGTGGTAATAAAATCTTCCCGAGATTGATTCAACAAGTGGTGGATGCTGAACACTTATCATCCCACGGCTCCCAATGACTTGTCGGAGTGGCCAATCTCTCTTCATGTAGTGGAATCTCTCGCACGACTATCCCATTGGCATAGAAAACAGGCAGTTAACTTTGTGTATCCATCTGCAGACCAAAGCAAGAGAGGCAAGAACCTTGAAATCGCCACAAAGCTACCACTGATGTTAAGTCATAAGTTTTATGCAACCCTCAAAAGTTATTTCATATTATTCATAGGTTTCCTTCATATGGACCTGCAAAGACCAACTGGAATTGGAATGGCAAAAACACTGCCAACTATGCAGCAAAAACAGCTTTAAGAGGCTCGTCAACTGATGAATCAATGAACAGTCTCGCACTTCATTCTGGATCATGAAACGATGCTGAGGGCTTCCCATCACACCATTCGATGTTGCTGCAGGCTAACAAGATCACCTTTCCATGAAGAAGAATGGGACAATAGATCCTTTTGTGACGGTCACGGAACATGAAAAACCCTAACATCTACCTGCCATGTAGATTCCAACTGCTGTAGTCTGGAGGACTAACCGCGTCTGCCTTACTCTTGGGTAGTTTTCCACAATCCCTGATCAAAGGTCATTCAGTTCACCTTGTGTTGTGAGGTGTGGTTCAGAGGAGGAGGAATGGGAGAAAATATGGATCATGTGACAATGTGATTGGTTTCAGGACTAGAAGTTTTCCTTTCCTCTTCCTCTTCGTCGTGTCTGACTCAAGTGAGAATGATTCTGGTGCATCCAGGAATCCCGCAGAGTACCTTCTCCATGTGGTACTGAGGCGCATAGCTGACAGGAAATGTTTGGTTTGATATTGCACAGTTCCACTTTTTCTTCCTTTGACACAAGACCATCACCTTTCCCAACTGGAGGCACCATGCAGAAGTAACAACTGCTGATATAATCTAGATGGACTCTCTCCACATCATTGTGCATTGTGAAAAGGCATAGATTACCATATTCCAAAAAACCACTGAGGTCTGAATTATTGAAGCACAAGTTTATTGCATCAAATTTGTGGGGTCACATCTTTTCCCAGAACACCAGATTTTGCAGCCCAAATAAAGGTGATAGGCTCTCTTACACCATGAGTGGTATATACTGCCGCTTTTGTGTATGCAAAGTCAACTTCAACCACAAACATAGCAGAATTTATCTTTGCATTGTATCACACAAGTATGAGGCCATCATCTGCTCACTTTGGCTAAATAGAAATGTTTGTTCCCATTGCAATGATGTCAAACCCACTGCACAAATTTAAAAGAAACACGACACTGTATGATTTTGTAGGAGCTGATATAGGGCAATTTCTTTACAGCAGAGTGATGTAAGCTTAGATTATGATTTGCATCATCCATGACCTTTCTAAGGAATACACCATGAATGCAATTCATATCTTGTATGACCGCAAATACAACAACTTCAGATCTGCATCATTCATTGTTATGCCAAAAAAGCAAGTTACTGTCACCAAAAACCCAGTCATAGATATTTATTCCATCAATCCCAGTCAAGATGGTATCTTTTAGTCGTTCATGGTTTAAAATTGAGATTCCTTCCCTTTATAACTCTGCTTATCGTCCGCCATTCCCAAGTCAAGGGTCTTTATATACATGACACCAGTTATAATATCTTTAAAAACGAGGGCCAATTCAATAAATTTCAAGCATCATTTGCGTTCCCCACAGTGACCCAGAATAAGTAAAGTTTGACAACATTTATTTATACGGAAGCATTTTGGCTGTAGACCATGTGTTTCCTTAGAGCAGATTCATTCAACTTTATAATGATATTTCATCTCAGAATCAAATATCCAAGAAAACTGTTATAGGTCTGGATTAAGGTTTATTCATCTCACAATTTCATCCAACAGCAATCCAAGTTACTAACTGACTGATTAAAATACGTTCCTTCTGATGAGATTTGTGCCATCTAAACTGGAAAAGCATACGTTTTTCATATAGGGCAACACTGTACAAGACTTTATCCAAGAAATTATAAAATATAATAACAAATATAACATGCAAGAAGTAATTTGGAAGATATACGCCACGTCACACCCACCCCTATCGGGACCCATAGTGTGCTGCAGGCAGTGTGTATAAATATCGTAGCAGGTACCCATTGTTGGAGGTGCGTTATAATTGTCCAGCATAGATGTATAGTTGTGTGTGTGTGGGTTTTTTTTTCTTCAATTTTTTATTTGCAAAAACAATGCTTTAAAATATGATACAGGCTTACATTATATTAATCGTCTTTCAAAACGATCATCGCATGACTCGAATTCAAACCAAAAGAACATTCAGATCGTGAACAATATTAGCGTGGATGCAGATTTTTTAAAGTACATAGTCGATTCTCAAAGACTGTTCATGACGGAATTGGAATCTGTTAGAGAAGGTAATTGTTTCCCAAATATTGGTGCATGTGTATATTAGTAACTTTAATTTTGAAGGAAGAGTTGATAAGATCATATTTTTTCATATATATATATATATATATATATATATAATATATATATATATATATATATAATACTGACAGATATGTTATCTACAAGTGCAACACAATTAGCAATGCAATAATCAGATGGAATACACTTATATATCAAACGTTTTTGAATATATTATTTGTATTCCTATAGATATTGTAAACTATCCATTATACAGATCCAAAGTTTGCGGAAAATACAAAAATAGCTGAAAGGTTTTAAGGATGCCACACAATAGACAATGATCATTAAGCCATTGTTTAAGTTCTCCTACTCCTGGCTTGACCAGCAGAGCTAGAAAACAACAAGAGACTTAGAAATTGCTTCAGCAACATCCTCAGACTATCGCTGTGTATTTGCATGTAAATATCAATTAATATTACAAACATCGGAATGTAGTTTTTTGGTAATGAAATGGTTCATCTCACAGAGTCAAACTGGAATTTGCAGCCATTTTCCATAACCATGTCTTATTTGCTATTTACTCTGAGTAAATGGCCATATTAATATTGGATTCAATTAAAATGTTGCTTACAGTATTTAGTTAATCTGATATATAAACTTGTGCAATCATTGTAACTGCAATGAAGGACGTCATAAAAGTCTTTATTGCTACTCTTTTTGAATGTTCGGGTCGAATGAAAGATTTTTAAAACTATTTTTGATTTAGTTAGATCTCACTAAATGAAAACAGATGCTTTCTAACACTTTATATTGCCACCATGTTGAGAAAACTTGAACATCTTACTTTTTCCCTTCACGAAGAAGCGTGACATCACACGGTATTCATCCAGGAACTTCTCATGACTATGATAAACATGTATTCCTTAATGAAACATGTAATAACTAGCACAATTTAAAGTCTTCAAGGTGAAATGGATATACCTTACCCGTCTCCCTCACCCCTGAAAAACAAAATCAAAACAAGAAAAAATATAATAATTATTATGTAGATATCAACCTAGCATCTTTCATTGGTGATACATTTAGAGACAGAAGAGGGACTGAGGATCATATTCTTTCATGTGGATCAATTCAACAAAGGGGTAGTTTTGTTAGATGAGTAATTTTGTCACAGAAACAACTAAAACCAGAACTGATTTTTTTTTATTACAAACATCATATTTCATCGGATATGGATAGGCAAGGCCGCAGAGTACGAGAACACTTGACTGACTTACTATGCTCCATGCCTAAGCTGACTGACACCGAGCTTGACACTAGAGATTTGTCACACCGTAACATCTGTGCGTTCTTAATTAGTCGAAAGGAAATGAAGTTAATTGTACTGAATATCTATAGTCATGCTCCGCATCAAAAAGTGGGGCAGTATCATAGAATTAACTTCTCAGTCCGTCTGCCCTCTTTCTTCAGACAAGTGACACTCCTATTTCTTCATCGGCAAATTGTCATCCAACATGCACTGTGGGTGGCATCTAGGAATGCAGATGTGTCATATACAAAAACTGGATCACTGTGACCTACAATTAAGGATCATTACTCCCTACAAATGTCTTAATAATGCCATGATTCAAATACCTTTTCTTCTATTGGTGTGGTTTGGTGTTTGACCGTAAAGCAACACGTGAAGGCTATTGAGTGTCTAGAAGAAACTTGAAAATCTTATTTTCTCCATTTTTGAAGAAGCGTGACATCACACGTTATTCATCCGGGAACTTCTCACGACTATAACTGTAGTAAAGTGCTTTCCCCAGGGACACACCACAACAGTCGACCTAGGCTAATCTGATGGTAGGAATCAGACACACTAACTATTGAGCTACCGCATTTCCTTTTGCAACTATTGCTGCCAAACTTGCATTAAGGGTGCAACTTAGATTGGACATGTGTCGCACACCAAAACTTGACTCCTGCTCACTAAAACTCCTTTTTCGTTTTCTTCTTTTCTTCCATTGGTTATCGTCCATATTTATATGACAGACATACTAATTGGTTTATTCCATACAACTGGACTGGTTTCAGAATCTCTACACATCCTTGCGTTGTTGAAAGGTATATATTGGCATCAATCTAATTGACTAATCCGATGTCTTCTTTTTCCAATTCTCTACTCTGTTCCGATTCTACCATAATACAGACTTATGTTTGACGAACATGTTCGAAGAATACATTATTGAAAATTTGGATTATGATGAGCTTTATCATAAAAGCTCGTTTTCACGAGCACTGTAGCTGTACTCACTATTATTTTCTATCTCATCCATTAAAATATCACTGGATTTTTGTCCATGTTTTGCGTACCTAAAAGGAGATTTCTCAAGGATATCGGTGATGACACTGTTTCACTTATAGTTGGTACATACCAATTGTGAATACAAAAAGTTCAGAAGATCATTAACAATTTTGTTTTACGTGTTTCTTTCTCTCTTTCATTTTATGTGTTTCTGTCCTTTCTTTTCAATACAGGAAACCGCTCAATATACGTCACAATTTTTTTTTCTTTTTTTTTCGGAGCTATATTGTACATTATGGAAAAATAACCACTCCCAGTTATTCAGTTCATGATTTCAACAATCGTCCTTTCTTTGTTTCAGTTATGCCTCATCCTTATATGAGGGGAAAATATTGCTTTTGTGATGTCCGTCTGTCCGTCTTATCTTGTAAGCAAGATATATAGAACGTGATTGAACCAAATCAGACCAAATTTGATATTTAGATACTTTGAGTGCTTTCCTGACCTTATTATGTTCTCGTGACTGTGACATTATTTGGCAACATATCACACACATTTTTACTGTCTAGACATGCATTTTTTTTACTCAAATATCGTTAGAACGATTAAGCAAAATCCGCTCGATGTAGATAAATGAAAGGTGTTACGCGTATTTGCATTGATGTGTTAATGACCTGATTAGATTTCCAGGCCATTGCTGCAGTTGTTCCATTTGTTACAGATTTAGAAACTTTTTGTACTGGGGCATGTGGAGACAAATAGTTTTAGCACAATTTAGCGGAATTGCACTTGAGATTGACACATGAAAATTTGGTACATATGCTCGCATGCATTTATGGATGCTTTGGTCATGTGATCATGCCATTACACCATATATTGTTTTAAATGTTTCTTCATTTTAGTTGGACATAGACTTTTTATCATACTTGTTGTACAAACACAAATTTGCTTTATTTGTTCCAAATTTCAGCTGGTTGTCCCCCACTTTTGGACAGATATTAAACTTATGCTAATTTTTGCAAAGCTTAGCCCTTTCTGTATGCTATTTTAAGAGGAATATATATTCAACAATAAAATCTGGGTTTGTTGCAGTACAAATCATCAGGGATGCAGATGTAACCGAGTTGACCGCTATTCTGTTTTAGTAGCTTAGAGTAATCTGACATCATATTTTGTTTTACATGAAAGCTAATAGGATCTACTGAGTCATAGTCTTGTTCTAGCAGACTCGCGTGACCTTGAGAGCGCTATGCCAAGCAAGAGTATGCTAAAGGTCTGTATAGTTGATTGCTTCCAATAAAAGATGCTCACTTCTATTTTGTTCAGTCCAAAAAATACGCCATCTATAAAGTGCATCAGTATTACTTGTACATAAGCAATAAATATAAACATAGAAATAATATATATGAGAAGTGGTGGAATGTATTGGTGCAAAAAGCGTGCAATTCATACCCCCTTTAATGTAAACTGTTAATTTGTGCCACAGTGTGTTGATAAGCATGATTTATATAGACGAATATTACCTATACATATTGTATGTGTGATCGGTCTATACACATAAAAAGTTTGCACTTATGTGATCTAAGTGTTTATAAAGAACGCTGATTAACCAGTCAACATTTACCAGACTCTCGTATCGCAAAGATGCGAGATGCCTGGTTGTTCTAAACTACCTGCATCGAAGATAAACATCATGGCGAATTGAGCCAGTGCCAGCAGTGGTTGATTGACATTGAATTAAAAAATACTAGTACCACGACAAAATAAAAAAAAGTCCAATTACTAAAACGTTTGATTGAAACTGTTGAATTTTTGTTGATAATAATTTATCACTCAAACATACAGCTTTAATTGAGAAACTTTCAGTACAAACATTTTTATTCCCAGTGCTTCACATCTATGGTTTTGTACAGCTAAAAGCAATGTGCGTGAAGTTTTAAAACTTGACAGAAAATAAAAGGAACTATTTTTATTGAGTGACTTTTGCTTAACCAAGAAGGGTGATTTTTACTGTGTTGTCCAACTTTCATAGTGAATATTGTGTCTTTGAATTTGTTCTGTTATTTTAGTTATTTATATGAAGGAAAATTACTATAATCATTGTGTTCAGAACATTTTACCTGATATAGACCAATTAAAATTCCTTATTTCTGCTTATTATGCATGTTCTGTTAGAAATCTTTCTTATTGGATGGTATTTCTGTCATTGTGATGAGTTATGATTCCTTAATTGACCGAGCTGGTTTTGAGCTTACAAGATGAAGACTACAATGCATATCTAAGATCTGAACCCGTTACCGGCTTATTTTTTATTTCTTTACTCTGAAAAATCGGTTTTATAATTCTGCAATTTGGCTGGAACTTTATCAGATATATTGAGAATTACCTAATATCGTTTTAAAGCTAGTCTTAGCTCTGTTCTCATGAGACCTTATATGAATCTATGATTACTAAAGAGATGTCTCAACCTCTGAACAAAACTACCACTCCATGCTATGTTGGGTCATTCCTAGGGTTGATCGTGTTAATCCGGATGACAAATATATTTTGTGTTCCTTTCCATTACATTTAGGGGATTGTCTGTCTCAGAGCTGGTTGCACGGTGAATGAACATTTTGAGTGTTCTGAGAGGCACAACTCTCCATATAAATAATACATGCCCATAAAGGACAAATGTATTTAGTCCCTTGTATGTCCTTTGTTGACAGGATTCACCATAACTAGCGTGACTTCCACAGACACTATTGTCCGGTTCAAATGGTTTCCATGATCTCCATGCACACAATTAAACAATCATTCCTTTGCATAAAATATCAACGGTGACACCAAAACTAAAATTAGGTCAGGTTTAGTCCATTGATCCTAGAAATATCTTGGTCGCATGTAGACTTCCCCTTTTAGGTACAACATGTTGCCCTTTGACTTAACAAATCGGGGACATTCAATATCATACTTCTAAGGTAAAAAAAAATAATAAGTGTGTTTCCTATTGCACTGGTTTTAAATTTAGGGTAGGCAGGTAGGGTTTTCTTTTTTTAAAACAATATACTGTATATAGTCGCGTATAAGCCCGTTCGGGTATAATCCGACCCCCCAAACTGAATAGGTAAAAACATTAAAAAATGCATGACCCGCGGATAAGGCGACCCATAAAAAGCATCCGTTTTTTTCTAAGCTGAACCTGCATGTCCTCCTGTACTAAGGTTTCTGGACTAATGACTTTTGTCTAACTTGAACCCCCAGGACCACCTGTACCAGTAGTCAACAAGAAAACTAATAATTAAGTATAGACCTTGTCCCGCGGATAGGCCGACCCCACTTGTTCCAGGCTTTTATTTTTCCTAAATTGTTCGTCTCATACGCGAGTATATACGGTAATATTTCAAGCTCTTCAAAGTACTGGGCAAAAGCGGCTCAATTAGATGAACAAATCATTTTTGGCAATGTGAATTGTTTTTGTTTTTTTGTTTTTTTGACCATGGGGGAAAAAAGAGGTACGGTTGGCAATTAGAAACAAGCACAGTTTGTTTTGTTTTTTGGGTTTTTTTTTTTTTGCCTAACAAAGATTAATTTCATATACTGTCATGTTTGGAGGGGAGTGGGGGGGGGGCATGATTTTGCTTTCAAAAGCAAATCCCTTCTATAATATTATTAGGTTTACAATTTTACTCTGGGTACTTCCGCCTCTTGCCCGCCCATATATTCTTAAACAAAAGTTCGTACATGAAATAATGGGAAACTAGGCAAAACAGACTATTATTTCTTAATTGATTAATTTCAGTAGTTTTTATTGATCACCTTAATCACATCATCAGTACGTTGCACCCATGGAAAATGCATTGATAAATGCACTTTGAAAATGAAAAGATTTGGGCTCTGTCTACATCAGGTCTTGAATCAATATGAACATTACCACATATTAACTGTGCTTGATGGAATTACCATCCTTGAGAATAAGGAGCTGACATTATCTGGCAAAAAGGTGGGGAAGATGTATGCCCAGTTGAACTACTTTTAATTTTAAAACTGGAATGATGGCAACGAATTACAAAACCTATGACTTACATATCTCGACATTATAATTAATCACTTCCAGTTATATATCTTTCATATGATAAAAATGGAACCATATACAACTGTACAAGAAAGATATTTTAGAACTTACATGTAATAATTGTCATTGGGTTCTAAAGCTTTAATTGTAAAATCTTGTATACTATTCCCACATTTTTCTTCCTTTTTCTAAGATTTAGACCTTTAAAAATAAGGTTTCGAACTTATATTACACACTCCCGATGGATGAGATCTGCATTTCATATTGTCTTTCTTTCGTAGCAAAAGCTGAAATAAATACGGGGAGAAACCTCAACAATTAATGATCACCAAGTGTTTTCATGTTCCAGAATCATGGATTTAACCTCAGAGTGCAGATGTGCAATGCGGGAGCATAACCGTTGTGCCTTTTTAAGGTCAAGACTTTTTCCTTGGGAGCATAATAAAATATCATGCTGCTAATAAAAACTGCCAAAGGGACAAATACTATGTGGCACATTGTATAATTTGAATATGACTGTAAGCCTAAATGCTATATGAGCATACCTTTAGATTTGCTTATTTTACTTAAAAGGTAACAAACACAGAATATAAAAGAGTTTATTCTACTCCCATAGTTCCTTACTCTACTCCCATAGTTCCTTCTGATCACCAGCATGACCATTACAAGGACTACCTGTTAGCTCCAGAGATATTAATTCCAGCCGAAAATTATTTATCAAAGTTGTAACAAAAAAAAACCCATTGATTAATGGTTATAATGGTATACAATCAACTGTACCAAAACTATTGTGTACATTGAAAAACAAAATAAAAGATGTGATTCATTACAGAAACTGAAATCTTCACATGTAGTTAGGTCTAACTCTGAGAAAAAGATGCACATAGTTGCATTGTTTGAATAGCAACCTTGGTTGAAATCCTACATATAAATAAATACTAGTATGAGAGAAAAAACAACAATTTATCTCGATAAGCATTTTTCAAAATGAATGAATAATACTGTATGTGGCAAGTAACTGGAAAACCTAGGAAAGAGAACAGTTAAAATATGAACGGACGAAAATATATTTTTAAATGCTGAAAAGATATGCAGTTCCCCCGGAGAACAATTATTGACAATAACTTTGTGCTGGCAGTCTGAAAAAGAAGAAAATAAAATTAATCAAACCGATCTACTGGTGGTTTTATTAAATTAGAGCTATCCAAATAGTTGATGTGCAAATTCTTTTACAACAAGTTGGAAAAAAAAAAAGAGACTGCTCATGACAGATACAGATCTTTTATACATTCATGCTGAGACAGAATACTTTTACAGTGATTTGAAAGAGAACATCAGTGTTTACGACACTGTTGAATATGCAAAAACTAATGTGTTAGGTTTACTGCAAATGAAATCATTCAGTTTTGGCTACCATGGAGTTTCAAGTTTTACATCATTTTATTGGTGAATTGACGCATATAGAGGAAACAACATATAATTTATTATTTAAGTACTAAGTCACCAAGCGTTGTTATCTCAATCTTTCATTCAAGTTGTTAGGTGTTTTTGATCTATTTTCATTGAAATTTGCATCTTTTCTCTGGTACTCATTCGTTGCATATCAGAGAAATTAGGATCAAATAACTTACATAGATAGTTGTTTCCTGTATATGCCAGACCATGAGCTATTGAACCTCCAATTATAAATGCTGTTGTTGCCATTTACTGTGCAATCTCCGATTTACAAATATCCATGGCATTGCCAATTGTTATTTTACAATTTGTTTCAGTAATTGTTTTGTTTTTCCATCCAATTATTAAACGGATGCTCTCTTCCACATAGTATTACATGATTCTTTAACCCTGTATATACAGTACTATGCTCAGACATTTTTAAGCTCAAATAAGTAAGAGACATATTGATTGTTTACCACTAATCCAATCATATAAAGATGTATTCGCTAGAAAAAACATATCTTGAGTATTCATGGTGATATGAAGGTGAATAATCTTTTTTTATTTAATCAACATATTACTGTCAATTATCTCGTGTGTATAACACTGATTCAGCACAACGTGATGGAGCATAATCTAATCTGTAAATGTTAGCTAATTCAGGAGGTGTATTTTCAGACTTAAAAGGAGAAATAACAACCATTTCACATATGGTCCATATTCAGATGATGATCCTAATACAATTTAATCTCTTGAATTTACATACTAATCAATACCGTCCGGGTTTTCCAGACTCAATACAATGCGAAAATTTTATAGCGATACACATCCAGGGATTAGTTTAGTTTTCTCATCATTATTTTTATCAATTTCGTTTTTTTAAAACGTCGATACCAATGCCTATTACAATACTCTGTACGCCCCTTTTTTTCTAGTTAGCTTTGAATGTCCGTCTGTTTTTGTTTTATTTCGGTTTTAGATGCATCAATGATACGTCTTAATGCAAGAGCCTTTTTACCTACTTCATTTTTTAATGCATATGTATCCAGTGTAAATCTTTGCTTAAATTGTTCTTAAATTATTTTGCCATTCCTCCAGCACTCTCCTGCACTACACCGATATTATTGGCCACTTTTCAATAAGCATATGTTGTCTGTTTTAGATTGTTCAACCTCGTGTGTAAAATTTGTTGAAAAATTAGGTGAATGTAGACACCTGTATCATTTGATCTTGTCACTTATATATCTAATGGATAAATCACAAGTTGTTGTCGTGGATCTAGCTAAAGCATCTATCTCAGTGTTTGTCCTTTCTTAAAATGATTGTATATATTGACTAATGTTATATATTATACCACCTCTGACAATGTCTCAATTTTGGGTAACAATCTCTGTGAAAAACATTTTTAATAGGCAAAGACTCTAGTAAACTTGAATAATAGCCATTAGAGTATATTTTTATATATTAATATTTTGGTCGAGGAATACTTATATTATATATCGCTTCAGAAATCTGAAAACAGCATCAAATTTAGTAGATTCCTGTATAATTCTCTGAATATTAATCCTAACAATTGAACACTGTTATTTCTTATGCTTACGTTGTAAATGTTGCTCAGAGTCATTTTAACATTTGTGTTGTGTCTCAAACATTGAACATAATAGTTTCTTCATTGTAACCGTTTTCAGTCATTCCCTCTTCGACTGAGTTCATATACATTTCAAGGTTGTAATAACCATCAGAGATTGAAACAGACATTTCGTTCTTGTCATTGATGTATGTGAATGTGTCGATTTGTAGTCCATCACAAACCTTGTAATACCCAACAACAAAATATATTCCCTTTACTGAAATGGATTTGCCATCTATGTTATCAATTGGATTTGTAAAAATAGATTTCGTTTTCAGGGAGAGCATTACTTGTAATATTGCTCTTTCTTTTCAAAGGATATGCAGTCATTTGTAAACCAAACATTAACACAGTCAGGAGGTAATGTTTTTCTTTCAACTGGTGGCATGCTTTCATGTAAGTTTGTAAATTTCTTTCTTTTCTCAGCAGCACATTAAATGTTAACAATAGGCAGAAAGAGATGTAACTCTTCAAATCTATATTTGAGACTCTTTATATTCAGATACCAAAATTGAAACTTATTTCCGATTGACAGCTTTAAAGCCTCTCATCTTTTCCCAAAATATCATATACATTCTTATCTGTTGAGGAAAGTTGTGTGGTTGTATTGAAGTTTTCGTTGTCATAGTTGTCTCCACTGGACACCGAGAATGAGAGAAGAGAATCTCGGCTTTACACCCAAGAAAATGAGGTGTCATATAAAAGCAAATTGAAATAAAAATAAAGATGTAATGGTTGTTTATTGTGCATATTCAGTTAAGTTTATGCCATTACATTTAATGTGTTACCACAGCACACATATGTCGCAGCTACTAGCTCAGAGGTTCCACGGAACTCTCACAAATGCCACAAAATTTCTTGACTGGAGAGGAATTTGTACATTGCCTACAAAGTAGAATGTTCTGAAGAATTGAATAGTGTTTGGGTGACACGTTATATGCAGCCATTGAAATTGTTAAACAATGACAGCCTCTATGTAAGACAGTAGATTCGTTGGCGACAAGATGGCCAGTGGGAAGATTAGCGAACTGCAAGGGTTTCATCTCACTGGAATTTAGGCTCAAATAAGCTTGTACATCGCTCAGGTTATGAGTTTTAGGTAAATCAATGAAAATAGGATAAAACTTATGAAATTGAAGAAAATGGTCAGTACTAACAGCAATACCACTGAGAGGTCCCCATCTTGTTACTGCTTTAAGTCACCATATGATTAAAGTTACGTCTGAAGTAACCACTCTGGTTTCTTGGTAACAATGCCAAATATCTGAGCAGTTACAAACAGCTTATACCCATGTTTCCTGATTTTCAAATGGTTGAAGATGATTTCTAACATAACATTTAACACATTTACAGAATCAGTATGGTCAGAGGGTACAGCACAACCTCTACACTCATTTACTAATAACAATTATTCTAAGCCATTTAGGAATAAGGAGAACAATAATGAAGAAAAAAAATTCTGTTGTCGTAAACCTTTTTCACGGGAAATAAAACGGAGTATTTATTATTCACACATACACATGATTTGATGCTGTATCGTTATAAATACTTAATACAACATTTCCTTGATGCCTATTGAATACAACTTATGCCGTAATTCAGCTCTCCATATATTATCAAAGACACTTTTATAATCGACAAAAGTACCAAACAATTTCTTTTTGCAATGTCTAAAATATACAGTAAGGGCATACAAAAGAAATACTTTGTCTATTGTGGAGTAGCCTTTCCTGAATCGAGCCTGAGTCTCAGATAGTACATTATTATCATCAAGGAATTTAGTCAATCTTAAATTGAATATAGCGGTAAAAATGTTACCAAAAGGCTGACTAATTTTATAGATCTATAAATAGATATATCAGTTTTGTCATCTTTATTTTTATAAATTGACACACTAACACCTTTGGTCCAACCATTTGGTACAAAGCCAGTATTCAAGATTATATTAAAAAGCTTTCCATGCATATTTAACATTTGAACAATTGAGCTTTTTATATATTCATTCAATATTTTATCAATTGAACTTGCTCTTTTAATTTTTAGATTGGTAATAACTTTTAATATTTCTACAACTGTAATTGAGTCATTAAGACGAGAGTTATTGACAACACAAGCCGCGTCCACCGTTTCGGGGATTATTTGCTCGTCACTATATGTCCATTAAGTGTATTTCTTAAAAATATTCAGAAGATTCTTGCAATGTAATACTTTGATCAGGTCTTTTCTTGCCAACATTATTTATCATATTCCAGTACCACTTTGGATCTTTTGATTGTAAAGTGCGTATTTTCCTCTCCAATGGTTTTTTTTATAACAAGAGAAATGCTTTGCAAGATTTTATACTGTCTGCTGCCTGTTAGCATATTAACTTTGCTCACCACAATTTTTCTACTTTGTGGTGATGTTTTCTGGTTTTCCTACACTCATTGCCAAACCATGGTTTAGAGTCAGCTTTATTCTTGCATACATTTGTAAAACTTTCACCTTTATGTCATTTATGACAAAATATAATTTCAGAAAAAGTAATAAAGACATTACTTGTATAGTCTATGATTCTATTTACATCATCTCGTGCTATATTATCCTTATTTATAAGGTCCTGAAATTCCAAATCGATATCATTCAAATTTTAAACATTTATATTTGGCAGAAATTCTTTTTTCCTTCTTGAATCCCACAATCCTCTAGTTCTATTTTCTCTATTAATAGCATCAAGTATATGTTGCTAATTACGTCAAATATTGTATGTTAAGGCACAGTGAATATCTGAAAACAAAGGATCAAGCACTTCAACATTTTTTAACATTTGAAAACCACTTAAAGTCATTACTAAATAATCAATTAGGCGCTTATCACCTGATATGCATTTTCCAACTTCTTTGTCTAATCCCACTTTTCTGTTACAGAAATACATATTATTATATATACAAAAAATCAATAAATGCATAACCTGCCTATTTCTATATTTAAGGATTAGCGGACCTGGGGGACGCTCGGTCCCCTCTATGTAATTCATTTTATCATTATCGAGACTGAATATCTCGGCTTGATTTCTATCAGGAAAATTATTACCAATATCTGATCAATTTGCAGTTTTGGCACTAAAATCACCAACTAGAAAATGTAACTAGATATATAAGTAATTTGTAGTATTTCATCTTCTTTTTTAGTAAATGATTCATCGGCGCTATATTCTGAACCTTTTGGGGGTATATATACTAATGCAGTAATAACAGGATCCCTACCAGTTATTTCTGTATTTCTAATTTGATCCAAAGGGTATGTTATGATTCCGGATCTACAACATCTGCATAATCGCACAGAGAGAGAGAGAGAGAGAGAGAGAGAGAGAGAGAGAGAGAGAGAGAGAGAGAGAGAGAGAATCCTTAATAAGAACTTCGATACATCCAGAAATTTGTAGACTTCTACATCCGTTTTTTTTAATTATCTTATAACTACAGACACTGACTTCATCTGTGTCCTTAAGTTTAGTTTCAGTAAATGAAAAATGTCATAAGAATCAATAAATACAGAAAACTTAGTTAATACGAGTTTATGTCTTAAACCACGAACATTTACAAAAGCAATTAACAAACATTCAGATTGTACAGGTTCATATTCCTGACAGCTATTCCCTTGACAACGTTTAGCATTTAATGGGTCAATTTATGGGTCAATATTAAGTAATACACTAAAGAAATTGACCATATTCAGGTCCATGCTGACCTTTTGTGACCAAACTGCATCGTCACTTCATGTGTTCATTATTGTCGATCCTGAAGGGGACTCTAATAGGGTATTAGAATCTGGAGTAGAATAAGTATCAGCATCAACAACATCTATCAACCAGGGCAGATTTTGCCATGGAAACGGAAGGTGTTCATTCACGTGTGACGCTGATTTAGCTCGTTCACTAGTTTGCGATTGATGTAAAGTCTGTCCATGACAAGTTTAACTCTCAAATTTATGTCTTTCTTGCTTTTCTGAACGCTGGCAAAACCATTTTTCGTTGTTCTGCAACATCTTTTGGAAACTGTTCATGTTTGCCATATGGTTTCCCCTTAAGATGTAAAGGAGCTGCTTGTCTTAAGGTTCGCGATTCTTGTAGCAAGAGAATTTAGCAACAATTGGACGAAACTTGGGGCCATTCTTTCGCTTTGTATCTAAAGATGTTCCCTTTTCCGATGGATTAACCCTATGCAATTGTTCAAATGCAATGTATGTGGGGTTAATTTGCAGCTCTTTTCTGATAAAATCAATTAACACCTCCTCACTCTTGTCATCTTGCTTTTCAGTTTCAGATATCGCGGTAAACACTAAATTATTCCTAACACTTCTAACTTGTATAGCACTAATGGGTTCTTTCAGTGTCTGATTTTCAAGTTGCAGTGTGGCTAGTGTTTTGTCTAGATTGCTGAGCTGTTTTGTTCACCCTTGTTTGTTATATTGTCTGATCTTCTTCCTTATTACTTATAAACTGCAGAGATTTTTCAAAAGTATCATATTGACTTCTCATTCCCTGAATTTTTTTGTAGCCTCCTGATCTGTATATCTAGGTCATCTATTTGTTGACAATTTTTGCACAACATAAATGAGTTATTGTCTATTTCCACAAAATATTGTGTGATATAAAATTCTGTTGGACATTTGTGTCTAGAGATGCAGATTTAGATGTCAAAGGAGCCTGCACATTTTAAAATGTATGGGTGAGGGTCCCAATGACCCAAAACTAGGTAGAGGTGGTGATGTATAAATTGGCATTTCAGATCAGTTCTGATACAAAGGAATTCTTGAAGGACTTGCTAAAAAAGATGATGGAGAGCAAATGAACCAGCTTGATTCACACTTTATTGAACCTTATTAGGAACTGAATTTGCATTGGAAGATGATATTGTTGTTTTGGTTTGGTTATGCTTCGGTACACCACTGATGTTCGGTGAGTTTTTGTATTTCTAACATTTCTTTATCTTTCTAGATTCTAAATTTCAGTCACTCACCATACATGATCAGCAATTGGATAAAAATAATCGAAAATGATATCACTAAACATGATAAATCATTAATTTTCTTCTTACCCTGCAGAACTGTGAGGAACACAAGAGTCCTTTTTCACACACATGCACACTCCCAAATACATTTAAAATAGTCCAATTATCTGCAGAAACATGATATTTGTTGTAAGTAGCTGTAAACTCTTATCATCATATGTATTAGTTTCATACTAGATCACCAATCCTATTTATGACATATTTGATTGTAGATGGTTTGTGTATGAATAAATGAGGTCATATAGAGAGAATGCAGAGTGAATTAATAGAAATAGACGGAGAAGGAACAAACGGTCAACTCTCTCTCTCTCTCTCTCCTAGCTATCTAAATATCAGAGCACAGCGTTGTTATATGATGAATAACCTCTAGATGATTTATTTAACTTTATCAGCAAGGAACTGATGACTGCATATATTATGTATGAAATACGTGTACATTTGACCTGTGACCCCTTTCGAGAAAACGCATGTGCAGGAGTCAATAATGACATTCCTCTAGCAAATGGTTACCACAGGCCAAGATGGCTACTAACCCCTGTGACTTTCCACCCAGAAGTTATGAAGGTGATTTGGTAATGTACATACGGACGGTCAAATAGATGGAGCGTATCAAAATATTACCACACTTGACACTAAAGCCTGGGCATAATACATGTTCACAACTCTAGAGCGGATATGAGAACAAATCTTAACAACATTAGTTTCAAACAATAAAGCATCGTACCCTTGCTGATATTCTAGCTCAGTTTATGTAGTAATAATAAATATTGAATATTACGACATTATAAATGTATATTCTTTATTATCATAACACAGCCTTTTAATTTTTGTTTGTTCATTCACAGAAACCAGGAAATTGAAACGGCAGTTGGCCAGCTATAAACACTCAAAAAAATTGCAAATGACTCCGATTGATAAATCCGTGGAGATAACAGAAGTGAGATACCCGTGGCGTAATCACAGTAAGCAGTAACTCTCTCTCTCTCTCTCTCAGCATGTGTTTGTTTTTTATTATTATTGTATGCACATAAATGCAGGTGTAGCATTATTCTAAAGGGATGCTTTGATGTAAATTAACGGGTATGTATTGGTTGCTTTAACTAAATATCATATGTTGACTTTAAACTGATTAAACACTCGTTATTTGGTTTGTTTAAAAATCACTATTAGTGTCGTGTGTCAATCTTCACTTCTCATAAATGTTTTAGCTTATGCAATTTTGGCGATGCATGTATTTTGCTTTATTTGAATCAGCCGACTCCTGGATATATGATTACATTACTTATGAGTATGATAACTTGCATATATTTTTGGAGTCTATTCATATGAACTGTATGGTTAAAGGTAAAGTAATAAATTTTGTAAACTTTATACCCACCACAGACATACAAAAATGGTAATATTCTCTTTATTATAGAGTAAAGAATGTCATCAGTCTAGTGTGTTCCTTGTTAGTTAACATGCCATAATGTTAATTTCAGATGCAGCATGATCATTTTAGATTTCTTTCATATTTATAATTGTTTTTATTTTAGGCAATTTCAACTGTAGCAGGCACAATTCTAATTGGTGAAATTGTAATTGGTATACAAGGTTGTTAACATTAGAGACTGGTGTGCAGCTGGTCGAATAAGACCCAATTTTACCTTACTCCTCCAGACACAGGTCAAATAGCACACACAGTTCTTCTTTTTTACTTATTCCAGAGAGAGTCAAAATAAGATAAACAGACAACAATAATTTGGGACATACAGGAGCAACATTTAGATCAGTTCACTTGAAATTAGGTGTTCATGGTCCACATACTAACCCTTTATGTGTAGTATAGTGAAATAATATGTTGAACAAAGTATAATTCTGTTACACCTAGATAGTGTGCATATAAATTGTATTGGTTGACGCTTGTATACATGTAAACAAGCCTGTGTTCCCAAACGCTGTTGACATGAACTCATCTGTGTTAATAAGCATGGTTAATTATATTGTTGTTGACCAGGTGGTAGAGCGTCAGAATCGTAATTCGGGGGAGGGGGGTATACGAGAGTTGGCTGTGTGACCTTGGGAAAGGCACTTAGTCCCCGTATACTCGACATAATATTGCCAATAATTTGTTAAATATTGTGTCGACCTCTTCAGTCCAAAACAGTCCTTGACCTGCACAGTCCTACACAGAACTGATTGGACCCTGTTTAATAACAAGGGCTAATCTAATTATCTATATCCAGGGACATCCATTTTCAAAATCTGCGAAGTAAGAAAATCTCACTCTTTCACGAACAACACAGCTGAATTATGAGGTGTTTGTGGACTCTGTAATAGCTCAATCGGTGTGAACTCTGAACTACAACCACGTATCCAACTTGGATTACCTGAATAGCACTATGTTCGTATCTGTGTTAGTATTGATTCTAGACTGTATATTTGTTCTTTGTTGTAAAAACATTTCCCACGGTTATCTTTGGAGGGGAGTCTTCTTTTGTCCTTATATTTTTTATTTTCAGCATTTTATTTCATACATTTTTTTAGCACTAATCATTCTTGTGTGTAACATTTAATCACACATACGATCAAACAGGAGATATTGAGTCAGCTTGTCTACAGCCTCTATAAATATTGACAAATTCAGATATAAAGCCATTTTAACACACCTGCAGATGAGATATTACAGAAAAAAGAACATTTTGCTCACGGTTTTATCATTGAATCAAAATTAACAAATGTTAGATCAATACGAATAAGTTTCCATGAAATAGCATTAAAAAGGTTTTTCAACCTGGTATTTGTAATTCTTCAGTAATATACATATCATTTTTCTATTGTTACCAATATATCTTCCTGTAACAAATCCAGCTTGGTCATCAACTATTATATCATTCACTACTGACTTTATTTTTTGATAATACATCCTGATACTAATTTGCAAAAAACGTTAAGTAATGATATAGGGCGCCAGAAGATTTTTAAAAATTATGCCATGAAACAGTCTGATCCAAGATTTTTATTATTCATTTTTTTATATAATATAATCTAACCCATTTTCTAAGTAATGTTTCCATCTAATTGTGAAGACTGGTCTTTTTCTAACTTTGGATTTCTATAATTTTGAAAAAAAGCATTTAAATCTCTATCCTCAATCTCATTTTCCTCTTTATAAAAGTTATTAATAGCAATTTATTTTTAACTTCTCTTAAGATAGCACATTGATACGTTTATAGGTTCAGTTTGCATTCTTAATTACTTCAGTCTGTACTAGTCTTTGTCAATTATTTCTTAATTGTTCTTAATTACTTCAGTAATTGTCTTTATCAAATAATTTATACTCTCTAGGATACATTGTGTTTGGTTTCTCCCAGTCCTCCACCCATTTTGCCATTGACCAGATGATACTGCCTCGAAGTTTATCGTTTCTGTTTATTTCCAAACTGTTTGGACTCTAATAAAAGTTGAACATTATTTTAAATAGAAGTAATATTCCCTAAAGATTATATTTCTTGAATAAGTTCTGTTTCCTGTTTTATTTTTTACATTTCTTTTTATACGAAGCACATGAAATGGATTTGCCATGAATTTTCATCAAGAGTATCCAAAAATAATGGGTCTGATATAGTTCATCTTATATCTTTGTTTGATACATTTTCTATGATTTCATCATCAGCTAATAAAGTTTATAGTAATTTTATCCTTTGAATGCAGTTTTTAATTTTAATTACATATTTGATATCTTCCTAAAGACAATTATTGAATTTTCACAAATCCTTACCTCTAATAAAATAATTAGAGAATAAGTTTAATATTATCATAGAGTGGTCAGATCTACATCTTGATTGAGAAAAAAAAGTTTCTTCTACTTTTGGCATGAGATAAGAAACTGATTCAATCGCGTTTTAAAGGATTTTTCTTCTCCATGTTTATCTCAATAAATATTGATTTAGTTCTCAACAAGACCATAGGTATCGTTCTTCTGAATACTACATTTATGTCCTTATGATTATTTATATTTCTATATTTATAAGAGTCTATTTCAGAATCTTAAACCAAATTAAAAATGACACATATAATAATTGAATCATTCTCTTACTGACTCATAATATCATCAACATTATTGCAAATCAGGATTTGGCCCATAATTATTAAATGCAGAGAAATACTTTTCATCTATATTTGTATCAAATGCAATCAAATTACCATCAGGATCCATCTTTCAATCTTTTATATTGTATTCAACATAATTATTAAAAAATGCAAAGACCTCTTGAATTGGACCTATCACAACTAAAATAGAACTCGAAAATCTATTAACCTCTGATATATGAGATTGTATCTTCTGTAAAATGCATATCATGTAAGCAATATATATGACAGTTTTCTCCTAAGGTAATTACACACATCCTTTAACATTTCCCAATCTCCTAATCTCCAACAGTTTGCAGATAATATTGTTATGCTTGTTTTATCCATCTTTGAATTAGAAAGTGTAATTTTATGTTTATGTCTAAAAGCACCAAATAGTTTGTGCATTTTATTTTAAAATGTGGGTGTTCAATAAAGTGACAATATTTCCTGATTTATTCTCACTATTTATCAAAATGATTTTGAAACTTATTTCAAACCACATAACTTAAACGGTTTTACTTACAATGCAAAGAATTAAGATGGTTCTGTGCTTAAATATTTACGCATTTGCATGCCAATGGCGACGGCATTCTAGCAGAAATGGAACGTGGCCTTCAAAATGCATTACATTTATTTGAGAAATATTGGGAGTAATGGAAACTGACCGTAAATATTACTAAAACAAAACTAGTAGTTTTCTCTAATGGAAACTTTTAATAGTATTTACATTTTTACATCTAGGAATCTTTGCTAGAATGATTTAATTATTAATGTATTTTGTCCATCAATATTCAATCATTTAACAAAACAAAGTGGCATATAATTTCAAAAATAACTAGAATGTTTAATTTAAACAAGATGTTACGTACTTCATCTTTGTCAATGGATATGATTATGCAACTTTTTAAAATACGAGAATTAAACCGTATTAATGCATTCTTTTATGTTTGCAGTTGTAAAAAATTGAATTAAATAGGATGTGTACATTTGCGAATTTAAAATATATATTAAGCTTATAACAAAAACTCTATGTTATATGGGGAAACAGAAGCAATTATATTGTCTTATACCTCCAAAGTAAATATAATACCTTGATAAAGTTTACTAGAGATATTTTGATGAATAATGGCTTATCAGGAAAATGGCATGCACTGTCTTGTACGTACTCTAAATGACTCATGAGCGTTAGACAAAACTTTATATTCAAGTTTGGTTTGGCACGTTTAACAATTCAGTCATAGTAATAAGGAATTGATCTATCATTTTGTTTTGCAATTGCAAACGTGTATTCCTATAAGATAACACTTCTGGACCTCTCATATACTTTTTTTTAAACACAAATACCCCCATGTCCCTGGACGGTAGTATACATTGGTTCCGTTCTGTGCATATATATGCAGCAGCTGGACCAGTAATATTGCTATCTTTTTCTTTAATTCCCCCCCTCCTTCCATTGTCCCTGAATCGTAGTATACTTATGTGCTGTCTCCCACATTAAAATATGCACAGACTATAAAACATGGCCTGTGCAAAGCACGACATTAATCTGATTTTTTGTACATAATAAACATAATGGCACAAAACTACATTGTACTGAATTCAACAGTTTTCAAAGAGGTGATTTAAATATTTATGAGGAGTTGAACATGAAAGCATCAACGTCAAGAGATAATGTATATTTGTTTACAAGTTTAGATGGGTTGGACGTGTTGTCCAAGACAGTTGTGTTATTAAATAACTTATAAGAGGATAAACATGTTTATTTTTATTTTAAACATCAGACAAGATATAACAATAATCCTTTAGGAAAGATGCTGAATTAAAGACTAAATTTAATAATGATAACACTGAAGTAAGTAGCATTAGCTCTGATCACAAGATGGTTGGAGCAATGAGGTACCAGTAAGGAATAGATTACTATTTGAAGTGGATAAATAAATATATTTGTATTCGGCTATATTTACAATACAACTTAAAGATCTCGTAAATTTTATAAAGTCAGTCAACAAATATTCAGCAAAACAGGTATGGAATTTTTTGAGAATAAATTTATATTAAAAACGGTACCGTATAATGAGGTAATGTTTTTAGAATCAACTATATGCATGGCAAATTTTAGTATAAATCTGATATGATTCACAAGGAAAGAATGATCCGAATTGTTAAAAATAAAAAGTAGGAGTTGCATTTGGATGTCTTCCTGGTTTGTTAATAATGCCTAGAGACAAATAATCATGAGCATATGTTTTCTGGATTAGTTTATGTAGTTTTGAATGTAAGAGACATTGCAGAGAAGAAACAAAAAAACAAAAAGCATAATTTAAGACATATTTGAAAGTGTAGCTGCTTACACAAATAGTATAGTGGAAACAAGCTAAACGAGATAACACATAAAATGAAATATGCTAAATTGAAAATTGGTTAACTGAACTGCAGACTTACACATTACACAATCATACAAAAGAACATAACAAGAACATCGATACAAATACATTTTGAGAGTTAAAAATGTCTTTTCAAAATACGCCCTGGCTGAAAATGTTAAACCAAAGCAGGGCGATGACATACACCATGGTTTTATTAAATACTTAATGATAAATATAATGAAAGTATAAAATCTGGGTAAGGAGTTAAAACAACAAGAAATTTGACGTTTTCTTGGACATGGAAAACTTGGAATACTTTTAAACTTACTGAGACAAAAAAGTATATGTAGTGGAATAGTTTAACACAACCTTAAAGAATACAATGCGGAAATGTTTCATGTAGACTGAAACCATATGAGTTGATGTTTTACCAGAGCCAATTGAGGGATACAGTAACACACACAAATAACGCACTGCAAATCAAAAGACATGATTCCACTTGAAGCAAGCAAAGTGTAAGATCTATTAAAATTGTGTGGATAACTTTATTTGGTTACTTAATGAGAGATACACTTGAACTCCAAAATCTAACATAGGTGAAACAGTTAGCAATCGAAATGCGAAACAATCTTTGCCAAGGACTACCTTTCCAACCTTACTGAGGAAATGTCTAAAATCGAGAAGCAAGTTTAGGTGATCCAGTAATTTATAAATTGGAAGACTTAATGGAAGAGGGTGTTTAGGGCATGGTTTACGAACAAGAATTATGTCTGTGCATCAAGCAAGATGACATGTACAAAGTTGAAAACAAACTTAATAACTGGAAAAAGTATGTACTTGTGAAACAAGAAAGGATATGATGAAATGTTTAATGGTTCGGAAGCAGCTTTAAACATCGTGCCATTACAATAAATGGCATTTCGAAAACACGCCTCTCCTTCGAAGATGAAGAAAGCACAATACATGCATAGAAGCTTTACTAAGCATGAACACTTTGAGTATTTGAAAGATAAAGAGGTGTTTTTTATATGACAGATGTGGAAGAAATTGGGCAATATAAATTGAAAGGCTTAAAGCATGCCTGATATGTGAAATGCTTGAGGAAATAAAGAAAGTAAATCTAGAAATGTCACCAGTGAGCAACAAAATAGTACACATGAAAAACCTGACAAGGCGATTCTAATCTACATAGTGTCCTAGCAGGGTAGTGATATTACATAAAAAATGAAAAGAGATATCATTGAAAAATATCAAGTTAATTCCAGCTACGTCTCAAAAAGCTGAAACAACGAATACAATTTAAATTACTTCAAGCTTGAGGTTTTACATAAGATTCGAGGTAATCACAATAATGTTCATGGAATCATGGGGACGTACACCTCTTCCAAGTTTCATTCCAAGAAGATATAGCAATCTTGCCAACTACACAATTAACTATACCAGGCATGTGCATCTTCCTCCAGAGTGTGGGCCGGATAGCGATGTTTAAATGTACAGAAACGATGTAAATGTAACCAGATAAAACTAGGTCATGGGCTGGATGTGGACCGCAGGCCATAGGTTGCACATGCCTGAACAACACATTTATCATGGATAAATGTTTTACTATGTACGATTTTAACACAACTATTAAACCTTCAATCGCAAATAATTACCTCAAAATTAACCAAAGCCATTTCATGTGGTTGGAGTTTTAAGTGCATATCAAGAAGAAATATTCGCTATAATTCTAATAGTGTAGATTTACAGATTCTCAAGATTAAAAATTTTCAAAACTTTTATTTTAAATCTAGCAGTAATTGAAATTAAACTGTATAAATAATTGTATAAATGAACATTATATGTTGTGGACATCGTAAAATCCTGTCCAATGCAACATGTATCGGAGATAGAAGCAACTGTAAAATGTTACAAATGCAACAGAGAAACACTGACAGAGATAGTGGTAAACGAAATACAAAATACTAGAAATGCAAAAATATTGTAAAAGAAACGATATTCAGATAGCGTTATAATGGAGGAAATGATATAATTAGATGGAGAAATTAACTAAGAAATTAACTAAGAATTACATGTAAATGTGAATAATTAGTAAATAGAGGCTTTGGATATATTGAGAAGTAAATCCAAATTCATAGTAATTGATTGAATAGTTCCAAAGAAACACAGTTTGTACATGCTCCAAATAATAGACTACAGTGCAGCTAACGTGATTTTTAAGACCCCACACTTCTGGGTTGGTGACTTAATCGCTTCCACATTAGCTCCGCAATAATGCTCCTTGGTTGAGGGATAATTACCTACAAATCAATACCGCGCCTCGGCAGGTATGTTGATGTCAACTTCACTGTGGAGGGGGCTGGTCGACATTACTGATTGACATTTGAACAGCCAATGAATGAAGACCACCTATGTAAAGACTGAGACGTGAAGAGTGATTTACAACCGGATACCATTGGAAGAATCAATCGTCTTTATTTCGATTATATTTGGACAATAAAAAAATAATTTCAAAAGTCTTGTATATTCAGTACACATTACTGTTTATAAACGGTTGCTGACTTCGTTTGCAATAAGTTTATGCTTTTAATTTATTCAAAGAAATATGAACAAACTTGCGCACTGACTTGACGAGAAGCACACCTTGCTGAGCTTCTAGAGCAGCATACATGTATCATTTTGTTCCAAAGGAAAGTAATTCTCTGAGATATGGACAAATAAAACCCAAAATGACATCCACTTCTGCTTAAAAAAAAAAAAAACCTAAACAAACCTAAAACACTGAATTTACACTGAAATGCAGACCACGTACTTAGTCTGTAATAGCACAGTTGCGAGGCTGAATATTCTGACTGCATGTGTACTGCAAGGAACTGACCATTTAATGTATTGGGCTTACATGTTGTTTTTGTTTTTGTTCGACCGGGATATTTTTTTGTTCTTTTTTCACAATATAAATTCATTTCAACTGAAATATGGAACGGAATAACGTCTTTTTTATACTTCAAATCAGGGAAAGACAATTGTTTTCATGCATTTACCAAAACCCCCATAGAAAATTAAATGGGCTCTCCCTAATAAAGACTTGACTTCAGCGGATGTTCTACAGAAATCAAAGCAGTGACCACGGCTAACTACTGTTGTAAAATATTGACAAGGGTTTGCATAAAAGGATGATGTCAGTTGCAGCTTGGGAACAGTGTGTTTTTATCAATCATAGCCATCTGACTTGGCGCGTTGTACTTTACAGCCGCAATTATGGTCCCTCCATTAACAACGGAAGTTTGATAATTGCTAGTTATTAATCTGAACTGAACTTGTTACCGAAATGAAAAATAATGTGGAAAATTTTAAAATCTCAGATGTTCAGAGATTTTAATTTCCAACAAGTTTAGGGAATGTTGCATGTATGTATTGTCTCCACGTGTATCCTATTATTTGCTAATTTTTCTAAGGCAAAAATATAAAAACAAAATATATTCTTATAATTATTTTGACGCAGATATTAAAGTATGCAGTTTCCTGTTTGTGACTCTTAAAGCCTTTGGTTATTGAGCGTGTATCTGTATGTGGTATATTGTTGAACAGCTAGATTTACTGTGGCCGAGTGGATAAAGTGTGCGACTCATATATATATATATATATATATATATATATATATATATATATATATATATATATATATATATATATATATATATATATATATATATACACTTGGGTGTCTCTGTTTGGGTGGGCATGTTGCCCCCCTCCCCGATTTGTTTAAAATAATAAATATATCCCTTTTACTTTCGTTCCCATCCCCCCGAAAAATTCCTGCGGACGCCCACACACACTAGACTTTGGAGCACTTCTTTCTTTTTTGCTCCATAACGCTATAATGTCTAGCACGTTAATACTTTTCTTACCACAACCGAACGTTTCCAGATTTTAGTCTGTATACGTCTAGATTTATAATCAAATTTTAATATTTTAATTCTTAAGATTGCCTAAAATGTCGACATGTCAAGCATCGAAAAAGTACAATTTTTGTTAACATTAATATGCATTTTAGCGTTATTTCTGAAACTCACATTGGTGAACAACTCTTCAAAACATAAGCAGAATCACGAAAATTTTAATGGCAGGAACATCTTTTTGGCTTATTGAGAATGATGAGGCTGCTAATTGAAGAAAGCTAGCCGATCATGGAATACTTAAACTGTTACTGAAGCATGTAAAAAAAAATGTTTCTAATATTAAGTGCAACTGATTATGATGACTTCCGCAGTAGTGATTTGGGTTCCATATTTTATGAGAGAGAGAGGAGGGGAACTTTACTAAGAAGAGTTAATGATCTAGAAATATTCATCTAATTTTTCTGTGTTATGCATAGTATGCAAAATAGGAAAACGAACAGAAAAAGAAAAAGTTAAACATTAATTTCATCTGATGCTCAAGATTATTGGGTGATATAAATATACAGTAGTTACATGCAACAAATGGGTATATATTTATCCCGGTTCAGGCAAGCTTTGACATTTTGAATAGGTGGGTTACTTAGAATTTCTGTTGGTAAATTTTAAAAGGCAGGAATTAATTTTGATACAAGGTAGGTCTACAGAAAGAGAGCCGAATGATCGAGTGCTGTAGGTCTCGTTGTTAATAACAACTCGTCAAATTACATCTTTGTAAGTTGTTCGGAGCAAAATCATTGTCCATTTTAAACAACTAATGTAACTGACGCAAGGAATGGAAGAAAATAAACAGATAAATGTAAATATGTGATACTAGCAGTATTGATTAATTCACTAGTTTTTCTTTCTATCACTGATTTTTCTTTTACAAGAATCAAACGGGAATAGACTGCGGTTGTACAGTATGAATCACTTGTCCCCGAGTACACTCTTTATTGTCAACTCAATGGAAAAAAACAAAAAACTGCAGAAGAGCTGTTGTTGTACTTTTAGGTTATCAGTTCGCACATGAAATTAACACGTCAATATCAAAGAAAACAAGCAGTGTTGATGGCTTCTCTTGTGCTAGGTTATTGGTTTGCGCATGAGCACTTCTCTTTGAAAACTGCATGTGTCAACTACATGTATCTAGGATGACCTTTTGTAACCATTTGTGATTTGAAAAAAACGGTACTTTGGTAATTAATGCAAAAAAGTACAGTTTAAAATAAAATAACGATGTGAAATCTTAATAATGCTTTATTTAGGCGATTGGATGTCAGAATAAATCGTACAATATGTGAATGAGAACTCATGCATGGAGAAACCATCGGAATTTGTACGATTTTGTTTCACTTCTGTCAGGTATGACTGCAGCTTTGTTATTAATTTTTTCAATGTTTATCGTTCTTTCATTGCAGGGAGTACAATATCACTGACTTTCATATGAACATTAAAATTGTTTATTGCGTTTACTGAAATAGAGTTCACTGCTAATCCTGATTCTCATATTGCAAACATATTTGACGAGATAAAATTCTACTGAAGTCAAACTACTCAACTTTTCAAATACAAGCCATCAACATTTTGTATGACTACGCTTTAAAATATGTAAATAATCAGTCTCAGACTTTAACAAAGTACTTATCACAGTGTGACACAAGGTTTTGAAAGAATTAATTATGGTGGAGAGTGTGTATGGCAACAAATGGATGTGAAAGTTACTACTTTCATTTAACATACAAAAATATACCAGAAAGGGTCAAATCAGTATTCAAATTTCGTGTCTATTTCCAGATCCAAAAACTGCTCTCTGGTTGTTAAATACCTTTACCCGATGGCGATATATTAAAATCAAATAAAAATACCATAGATGTTGAGCAAATTAATTTGATCTGTAGCAATGTTCAAATTCTACCACAGTTTGGCTCAAGGGACAATGCAAACACTTGATCAATAATTGGTCAGAATAACATAAAACTGTACATCAAGGTATTTGGGAGCCTACACCTGTTGTTTTGGTAGTTGCTTAAAACTTGAACATAAGTATATTGCAAGTACTGCTGAATATTGGACAATAATGTCAACTGATAAACAGAATTATATGAAAAAGATGAATCTATCTGCTTGACTTCTCTATGCAGTAGACTGAATCAAAATATAAGGTCCTGTATGATTTGTATGGACGCACATGTGCGAAATAGAACGTCTATTACGGTCAGATTTGTATTTGTTAAAAAGTTAATGAAGCTAATAATCTGAGGATAGAAAGGTTGTGACACAAGCTAAAACATTACCATTTTGTCAAAATTATCATCATTTATGGCAAGACTTGTTCTTGAGGTTAATGTTTGGCACAATATTCTGATTACAAACATAAAAAACAGACAGTTGATGTTTTACTGTTGAGGAGTGCAGTGTGATAAATGGTACAAATATTTCAATGCATCTGTGCAATTTCAGAAGTTGTGCTTGTGAAACAAAAAATCATAGGTTTTAGAGACACAGTGAGAGAAGGACTGAGAGAGATTAAATCATACAACCATTACATAACTATTGACATGTCCGTACACAACTCAGTTAATGGATTTTAGATCTTAATGCATAATGATTTGATTAAATTTCAAAAGCAGGTGTTTATTGACTTCCTGGTGCCATTGCCAATCACACGCTCACATGATTCAATGAATACACGCACAGTGATACTCTTGAAGTGTTTTTCAGTTCTAACAAATGATAATACAAATAACTGTATATATGTAATTTCCGGCCACATTTACCTCAACATATGCACAGTGTCGTTTTTAATTGGACGTGAAGGGATGGCACCTTTATCCACTTTTACAGAATTATTATGCTAGGATATTGTGCGAGGATACTATGCAATTGAGAGCCATATTGGATTATGATGCAATAAAGAAAACGGAATTCTATACCAGCTTAGGTCTTTTTTACCTAAATTCATACAGGGCATTATAATCATATTTATTGCCAAACTGCATGTTTTGTATCACATTTCTATAAAAATGTAACTGACTAATTATCTAACTCGTTGCTATGCTGTATGATAATGGGTTGCTTTATAAACGTTATGTATCCTTAAATAATGGAATGTTGGCACCGTTTATAGCAATTCCAAGAAGCAAGGAAAGACCAAACAGCAAAAATATTGTGATGGGAATTTGCCTTGTTATAGTTTTGTAGAATGCACATAATTTTCAGTTTACAATTGTTATCCTGGGTAACAGATGAGTTCATTGACACTACACAATATACACTATTATTGCATAATTTGCTAAATGGTGTATTATTTTCTTCTTGTCATACAGATGATACAGATACATCGGAAACAAATTCTGACTTTGAAGATGCGGTATCAGGTTTGTGAGTTAATGTACCATACCTTTTGATATAAAAAAATCAGAGCATATTGAAGTTTTTTTTATAAATAAAAGGCATTGATTTGTTCCACATTTTCTAAATGCTTAAAACAAAACCTATGTAATACTCCTCTATGTAATACTCCTGATACCTTAAAAGGCAAAATGTTACCTACAGGCCGTTTCGATTTTCATTTTGTTTATGATGTTAAAAAGCTCATAGATTCTCAGTTCTTCACTTGGAAATGATTGTTATTCAAATGTATAGCCTGCAGTATGTTGTCGAAGATAGTCCTGTGATGGCTTATCCCAACAGTGAAATCAGATGCAACGTATAGCATGTGCACAACAGAGGAAGGGCCATATCATGAGATTAAAGAACCCTCCAGCACAGAATGATACCGAAGAGATTTTATATCACACATTGTTCCCTTCTGTAATAAAATCATGATTTTGTGTAAAAGCTCAAAAATCGATAAGTACTTAATTTATTCATGTTGATATGAACTATCATCTGTTCCATTAAAACCAAATTATGGCATACCGAATTATTTTCCTGCAGAAATATTTTACATTGAGATAATGACGTGAATTTATATCACTTTGGAAAGTTTCATTTGACCGTGTATTGGTAAGTAATTGTTAACCCGCTGCAAATTAATAACTCATGTGTGTCTTTATGCATCACAATTCATCTTGTAATAATTAAGATGTTTCACCAATAATGACTCACCAGATTGGAAAGAGCATCAATGTAAATGCAATCTTCCTTAAAGATATGTTGTTTGAAATTCTGTCCCTAAAATGCCTCGTGCTTTGAAGTATATACGATCAGCCCTTTCTTTAGAGTAATTATTAAGTATTAAATTACATCCTAATATTGATAATTGGATAAGAAATTGCACTTTGAAAATACAACTATAAAGTAAGTGTAGCTAATTAGTTTTTTAGCCGATCTAGTTACGATTCTCGTTTTGAGCTGATCTAGTTACAGTTCTCGACATCTTAGTTCTTAGCCAAACCAAATAAAATAACTGTAGTATGAATAGGCATTTTTTGCAACAAAACTGTAAAGCAGGAAGAAAAACAAAATGCAAATGAGTTAATCACTTGTGACACCAACATCAATTTGTTTGTTTCTCATTTGTATCGAATTTATATATTGCATTATAATTATAAAGATCCTGATTTATTCATCAAAAACTGCACGAAAGAAAATTACTATTTCATGCCAAAAAATTACTTGTATGACACAATCGCAAAAATAAGCCAATATTTCAAAGAATTTTCTAATATAATATATTATAAGAAGTGCTTTTGTTTATTTGCAAGAGTATGAATAAAGTGATAAGAAGTGTGTTATTTTTTTTTCTGATGTTATATCAATAAAATAAAGATGAAGCTGTCATGTGTATCAACTGTATGATTTTATGATGGCTTACTCAATTTGGTCTCATTTTTGGACATATAATTATTCAAATTTCAGAATTCCTCAATAAATTAAAAATATTTAAAGCATCGTTTAAAAATATTTCCACATTACATTTTATTCAGTCTTTCTCTGTCCAGCACATATAGTATTATTACACATAATCAGTACCTTAGTAGCAGATGCGTGTAGTCATATGTAGTAAACATGTAGGAACTTTCCACTGAAAAAGTCTATATACAGCAGGAATGCTTATTTATTTCAGAACCACTGGTACACCACAACTGATCTGGCAGTATTCATTCTTGCTTGCCTTCAGGATATTCACCAAGCGACCAACACTGACTATCTGAATATGAAACAGCACAGAATTCGACATATTCGGTGTATACACTTCATCAATTTATCTCACATATAAATGAGTACTACCGTTCAATGTTTTTGTGACCATGCATGTAAATATAAAATAATAGCAATAAATAAAGGAAATAGTATTGTAACTGTCTAAAACAGATTACATCAGACTGAGACATTGATTTAGGACAATAATACAAATAAGATTTATTAACATTGTAATTGCCCAATAGATCTGAAGTAGTGCCTGGCCTGAGTTCACATACCTGTATTATACAGGACATTGATGACTGCAGACACACCTGAAATACTCAACCAAGATTACATGTGTTGAGAAATTGGAATCTATAGATTTAGTATGGTTTCATGGTGCAACGAAACCACATTTCTTCGCATCAAATCTTCCTCTAAGATTTGTATTTTCCTGAAATTGGGACAAGTGATATTTGCTACATAGTTTCTAGCGTATCAGTGCTTTAGATGTATCAACAGTACATAGCAATCGATAAAATGAGTGTGCTTAGTGTCACGTTTAGCAGCCGATAGACGGTACACTTCGCTAGCTCATAGATGGGGAATATCGCTAGGGACAATAGATGTTCAGATAGGGATTTGATTTAATATAAATATATATTTACCCGCATGCATTTTCCGTCACAAACACATAGCAGATCGACTTAACTCCCACTGTAAACAATGTCTACCATGCTGTATCTGTAAGTGCAGTCTACTCTCTTTTTTTACTGGTTAATATTATGTGTGACGTAGGTCATGTGCCGTGAGAAGTTTTAGCCGGCGTACTTCGATTGTAGACAAAATAATCTCGTAGATGAATTTTCCTCTTTCATTTGATTGAATACTGAAGTATGAAAAATAATGTATTTTACGATGTGACAGAGTGTATTATGTGAAATGAAGATATTTGTGTCTTTCGTTTGTGAATATGACATGTGTTTCTCATACATTGGGAAACTGAAATTTTATCAGTGTAGAGTCAGCAGCTATTTTGTTTACAAACGCTATTATAAAAGCTGCTGAACGCCACCCTGTAGTAATCTGCGCTCTGTAAAGGTAAGAAGTCAATACGGGTCTCGAATTGAGATTTCCCTTTTTGGTGTTCTAAAATGGCTGCCTGTTGCCATATCAGATGGTAGAGGTAGATGAGGAACGAATTATTCTTCATTATCAGATGCAAATTATTTTATAACATAATGTAGGAATTTTTTAGTAAGGAATTTTTTGTATAAACTCTGGAGTCTTTGGGTGTGAAAATGGCGCAGTTTTAGGCAAAGTGGCAACATCCAGAATGAATTTTAGACTAATTTATTTATTAATAATTTTTGTAATTCAAGCCGTTCATTCTCAATTGTAATTTATTCTATATAGTATTTTTCTTACCTTCATGCTTGATTTTAATAAGAAATTATCATATTTTTTTTAATTCACTGAATAGTGAATGAAATTAATAATAGATCTCGAAATAGCATACTCTCACTTTTAAATAGAAACTTTTCAGAATTCTAAATAACTCACTATGCTGCTGAATAGCAGCCTTTTATATATTTCCATTGCAGAATTGCAGTTCCTACTGCTTTGCTGAATAGAAGGTTTTCTTTCTTCATTTTACTCAGGCAAGCAGATAATTGCATATTATCGTATATTCGAGGAATATATTTATTGCCACTAACTGTAAGAAATAATATAAGTAATGTTCACATTTTTATTTGAGTAACTGTGCTTACTGTGAATGAACTATACTCTTAAACTTTTAAGAGTCATACTTGAACTTTCATGCAGCATTTGATTTTTCAAATAGTTTCCAATACCGTCATTTTAATAGCTCGAGACTAATTTAATTTTCTAGTATGCATTGCAAATATTTCATTATATTTCTGAGATTCACAGCATAGTGAACACATAGTTCTTAGGTTAGGCAAAAGTGCTGCATAACATTTATGCATAACATTTAATAAATGTACGATAGGCGAAATGCTGAATAGCATATATATATCACTTTAGAATAGACTACGTTGCTATATTGCATCCATTATTTTATAATAAGCAAAATGCTGAATAGCATATATCGCGTTAGAATAGACTATGTTGCTACAATGCAACCATTATATTATGGTAGGTGAAATGCTGAATAGCATATGTCGTATTAGAATAGGTTGCTGCATAGTATCCGTTATTTTATGATAGGAGAAACGCTGAATAACATGCGTAGCGAAATTGTTTAAATCGCCCGCGATGTTACCTTTTCCGTACAGATTTCAAGTCGCTGCTGCGCGAATTCTCTCCCTTTTATATTATAGAGAACGTTTTAAGCCTGTTTTCTGTGAAATTTGGAGCTACCATGGTATATCCCAAAATTTCCGTAACGAGAAAGAGCTCCAAGAATGTCCAGGTTCATGACCTACGACAAGTGTGTAAATATTTTTCTTGCCATTTGATGAAGTGTAATGATGAAATGGTTTTTACTGTTTTTTGTGGTTAGAAGCTAGAATTACATTTTTCTTATTTGTAACAAACGTTTATTTGAACTGCTCAAAAATTAAAATCGCGGTGTCCGACAAAAGTTTATGTAAGCAAACTTTATAACTGATCTAATCAAATAAAGGTGAAATACCTTATTGTCTAGTTTAGAGGTTCTCACAATTAGAAAGATATAATTTGATGTTAAGTTCATAAATTAGATACACTGCAAAGTGCAGCGTTAAATACTTTATTCGGATTTCACCACATTGCTGCATATCAATCTTTTCCTAGATCTGATCCCTGCCGCAAATAACTGCATAGTTATGTGTAGCTTGACATTACGAATTCACTGCAGAGGAAACCACTTTCATGAATAATTACCGTCTTATCTAAATTACGCAGTGAAATTAGATGAAATATATTAAATGGAAATTAATAAAACTACTCAGTATTCCAAGTAAAGATATGAAGTTCTTTAGACATAGAAATGACTAAGATATTATGCTTTCATGCAATGATTGAAGTAATTTGGCAGATTCATCTCTGTCCAGACTCTAGATTAATCTAATTTAGTTCTTTAAAACCTATTTTCATGTTTATAAACAGGCTAGACTAATACAGGTAGATGCTTTAGGTTATAGAAGCTATGTGATCAGTTTTATTTGTCCACATACATACACTAACATTTGTAAAATAATGAGCAGTTATTTGAGCCATATAATTATACAACTTTATCCCTTCCCCAATCAAATATGTGACACACACCAGTGTAGAAAACAAATAGAAATACACACAGAAGAGCATATGGAAATAAAGTCTGATGGTTTATGTGGAATACTCTTGGTGTAAAAAGTGAAGTATTTCACACCAGAAATCATAACATCTAGCCTAATTATTGTGTGTGTTGGTGTTTATTATGAACACACTTTTCTAACAATATTGTAATAAGAATTGCAACACAGCAATGAAATATAACTAAAAATGGAACAAGTATGACATATTCGTGTATTTACTATTTGTTCTGTATTTTCTGAATCTGTCTATACTTACTAATTGGATATTTCCATTAAATTTATCATAAAAACCAGAAGTGATGTTTTATATTATAATGATTTTGTCATGGATAGTTGACATTGGGCACTTAACTTGAAAATCAGTATATTTATTTCTTTAACTTGTTAGAATACATGAATTTTTTAGTTAGAATTAAACTGAAGGTGCAGTTATTGAATTGGCATGTGAAGTGTGTGATGAAACCTGTCGTAGAGTTCACTGTATTTCGTGAGAGTGCTTGTACAGGATTTTGTGCAGATGCAGGAAAAATTACTCCAGTATTACTGATTGGGTCTGTATGAGTCATTTTAACATTTTCAGAGGCTTGGGAAGGTACTGCAGAAGAATCTTGAGCAGAGAGTGCCAATTCTGAACTTACATTGGAGGAAATTTGACTCATTTGTTGCTTATTGCTTATATTAAGTACTGGGCCTTGTTCAGGATTTTAATGAAAGCTCATTTGAGTGATAATCTACAGACCCAATGTGTCTTGCATGAAGGTTGGCATCTGTCATTTCATTCACGAAGAGAGTGGGCAGTGCAGAAACGTGAGGCATACAATTATTAATTGTCCCTGCACGACACTTCTTGTGGTGTACCATGTTTGACAAAATTGGGTATTTTCCAAAGCATTTTTGTCAGTGTGACAAAAGAGCGATTCATCTTTTGGATTAATGCATGTGAGATAGTATTTTACTAACTTGATCGGGCAGTTTTGACCACCAGTTGCATCCATTCTCTTGTCAGGATTTTCCTCCTTAGCATTTAAGTTCCCCTGATGTTTTTCGGCACAGTTTGATGGGTCGAAAAAGCATATTCAGACTCTCTTTCACCAAACTTGAATTAAAAACTGGTAGGTGTTAACTGGCTGTGGAATTCTAATCCAAAAGTGGATGTAGAAATGTAACCAAACCCTGTATCTTAGAGTGATAGGATGATCGGGGGATCTTGTATCAAGCACTGATTGACTGCATACATGTCTGATTGAGGAATAATAGGTTTGTGTTCGGTTGGTCTTGATAAGCCACTCTTGCTGTTAAACTTTAAGTTTTCTTCATTTATGTAAATAATAAGAAACAATCAAATACTGTCAAGTTAAATATATTTTTGAACTATATTTTTGAATAAAATATTTGTTTTGTTGAACATAAACTGACTTTGTCGTATTTATTTGCTTTGGTTACTTGACTACAATCCAACAAACAGGCGAACACCTTATGGTGTTGCTCTGACTCTTCACATTTCTGCAGTAATGTAATAGAAACTTTGGCCAGATAATATTTTCTGCGAGATACGCTAGCGTTTGTGTGAGACTGCTCCAAAGTCTATAAGTGGGATCAAAGTTTATATTACATCACTGCAGGCACTTGGATAAGCTTTACGGATTAAATTCTTTATAGACTATGTCAACTCAGTTGAGCTTTCTTCTATTCCTTTCACATTTAATTGTAACATAGAACCTTATATCACAGCACGATTGACTTAGCCATATACGAAGTGTCATTTAAATTTTGCTTAACTTGTTATTCTGCAAGCCGTTTATTCAGTTCATACCTGTATTCCCTTTCAACTATAGCCAAGGAACTCCATCATCACATTAAATGAACATAAAAAATGTAAACTTGATATTGACATGTTGTTCAAGTTTTTATCATGATGGAATGGGTTTCTTTCTTCTTAATTTATAATGTTACTGCTGCAGTAGCAGATATGCATTTATTTACTGATGTTACAGACAAAGCTTTTGGTGGTTACTATAATAATAGATGGCTTCAAGGTACTTTCCACACTAATCTTTGTAAAGAAGACGAACAGACTTCTATGGGTTTTTTATGGCTACTGTTGATATTATTGACAAAGCACACTCAAAAGTTATAATGTGATAATATGGCTACCGTTGATATTATTGACAAAGGACACTCAAAAGTTAAATTAATAATGAAATCTGTGCATCATATTGCCACCATCATCTGGGATTAAAATTTGCAACTATTAAGCGGTACCTTGCAATGATTAGCTTTCATTATCTGAATGTTGGACTGACTAGTCCCTTTACTCAAATAAGTGTTTGGATTACATGTTGAAAGGGATTAGACACTTGCAAAGTGGTACTGACTCTTCAAAACGTTTTCCCATAACGTTTTTCCAGGTCATGCAAAATTCATGACTTGTTGGACTATAGTGTTTTTTTCCACTTATGCAGATTGTATGATACCAAGTGCTTGTTTATGGCATTCTTTGAATATCTGTGCTGTGGAGAATTTAAGGTAAGAAGTTCAGTGAATACAACAAATATGATTTGCATGAATAACATTCAGTTGGCCCAATACAAATCTTACTACACAGTGACCGTATGTGCCTCCAAGCCTGACCCATTTCATCAGGGAGTGTACATTCACATATTTAGAAGTTCATTACTGTTAGAAATAAGCACAGTGTTGGTGCAAATTCATCTTTTTTTCTTGGATTGTGATCAAGCTTTTCTCACGTGACAAATTCATTACTTATATCAGACATTTATTATCTGTGCTTGGGTTGAATGATTCCAAGTACCTTGGTCATTCATTTAGAACCGGTGCTTCTATCTCATCTGCAGCAGCTGGAATTGAAGACCATATGATAGAAAATCTAGGCCAGGCATTGACAACCTTGTAGAACTGCTGTGCTAGGTCCACTCAGTTGTGTAGTGCTGTGAAGAGTGCCGCGTGCCATGATGCAAGTCATATTCTAAAGAGTTGGCAATTTCCAAAGAGTCTGGAGTGCCACTGTTGGCATGCGTGCCAAAGGTTGCGGACACCTGCTCTAGGTCTTTGGTCTTCCAACTTTTACGTAAGATACTTCATGACTTCTCTACAAACATTGTGTACAGCTCAGGAAAAAATGGGTTCTATTTAACTGCGCAAGTATTTGCAGTTATTCATTTGGTGTGTGATAATAATGAGACTAAATTTATTTCCAGATATTTAAAAAAATATCTTTTCTTTTTTTTTGTTCATTCAATGTGCTATCTTGGGGCTCTCGTTTACAATATCAGCAACTTATTCTCTCATTTTTGGCATGTAATACAATTTCTTTAATTTTCACCCCAATTCAGACAATGATTAGGACTCTGACTATAATAAGCATTGTTGTAGGTAGCTAAGTTTTTGTACATGCAGTAATCAATCAAGCTTGACATTTTGATTTGTGGACATGCCGGGCTCACCCCAGGTACATTAGTATGGCATAAACCTGCTGGGCTGCTTCCCCCCCTCCCCCGGTACATTAGTATGGTATAAACCGACTGAGCTCACCTCAGGTACAGTACTGTATGATAGAAACCCGCTTGGTTCCCCTCTAGGTTCATCACATTTCTGTACATGCTGTAATTAATCAAGCTTGAAATACTGCTTAGTCTACATGCCAGGCTCCCCCAGGTACATTATAGTATTATGTACACCTGCCAGGCTCCCCCTGGTACATTAAAATGATAACATGATAACAAAAATTAAGAATCTCACTCCAGTTACAGTAAGATATGAAAGAAACCTGTTGCCCCCTCCAACCCTCTACCCCCATCCTCCAACACCAGGTTCACCTAGAAATTCTCCAAGGCTGACCATCTTTCTCCCCCCCCCCCCTCCGATAGAAGCCAGGATTAGTAATATGATATTACGATTAAGCCAAACATATACATACTGGTCTCCCCGTATGTTCATATACTGAGTAGACCCCAGGACAGCCAAAGTATATTTAGTACTAGTATATTAATGTTTTGAATGAAACTTATTCTATTTTTGTGTGCACGGAATGTTAATTGATGTAACTATAGTCTATGTACATTTTTGCTGCTTAAAACTTATTCTGCTTCAGTGCATAGATCAAGTTTACTAGGTATTTATTGATACAAGCAGGGGAGAACATGCAATGACATTACTTAGTCATTCAGGTAAAGTTGCAATCAAAATCTTTTTATAATATTAGATCCGTAATTTTAACGAGGTGCCAGGAATATTAAGTAGTCACATGGTCAGTAGTGACCAGTGGTCTGTTGAGGTGGTAATGAGCAGTATTCCTTTGTTACAAGCGGTCACTGTTTTTTGGTGTTTCATTTTTCAATGTACCCACCCATCATCCCTGTCATCAGCCCTGTTGTTCCAGTTTATTTGTTCTTTACTTGCATCGGTTTGGGTGCGTATGCATGTCAGTGTGTGTATATAGAGTTAGGCGCAGCGTATAGAATGTACATGTAACTGCATATTGTTTCACTTTTATTACTGTTGTATCCACTTACAGCATACATGTATCGTATTCAGTGATAGCACCACTGCTAATCTTGTTTCTAGGAAACGTGTCTTTCCTCAAACATTCACTCATATCTAATATTATACTTCTATCACATTATTAAGTTATTTGAACTTTCATTTCTGGTGCATCGTGTTACACTAATAAAGTGTTGGTTCTGTGACTTACGGTTGTTACTACTCATATTTATGTTAAGCACGAATACTGTTTTCTGTTTTTAATGCATTCCTTTGAGAAATGTGTCAAATTTGTCTTGCTGTGATATATTGGGTCTACTCAGTATGCCCATAAGGGATCTCACTCACAATATCAGCAATTTGTTCTCTGGTTTGGGCTTTTAATTCAATTCTTTCAATTTTGATCCCATTCCAGACAATAATCAGAGTCTGATTATAATAAGCATTCTTGTAGGTAACGACGTTTCTATAATGCGGTAATTAATCAAGCTTGAAATACGGCTTAGTCAACCTGCCAAACTCCCATCAGGTACATCACAGTATGATCTAAACCAGCCGGGCTCTCCACGGGTACATTACTGTATCATCTAAACCTGCCGGTCTCTCCCCAGGTTCGTTAAAATGATAACAAAAAAACTGCGGGGCTCACTCCAGGTACAGTTCGGAATACTAGAAGCCTGCCGGGTTCCATTCCCAGATCCACCTAGGAAATCACCGTTTCTTTACTGTCCTGGCTTTCACATGTCCAGCTCTCCCCAGATTGAAGCCAGTATTGGTAATATGATATTACGGTTAAACCATATCTGCTGGGCTCCCCACATGTACATATACTGAGTATCCCCAGGGCAGCCAAAGTATATTTAGTATATTAATGTTTTGAATTAAACTGTACATAGATTTTATTTTATATATTTACGCTTAATAAATATATGGCTGAAGCACTTCCTTGTTCTATTTTTGTGTGCATAAAATGTTAATTGATGTAATTAGTTGATGGAAACTGCCATTCCGTTGGCAGCCATCTTGGCGGATTACAGAAATTTGAAGTCATACAGTGTAATGTAATCCCCTAGGATGGAATTTGGGTCGCATAAGGTATAAAGGCTAGTCACGTACCTAACAGGAGTGGTTTCAGTGAGTGGTTATACACAATACGTTCTTAGTAAAATCTGGCGTTAAAGAATTTTTTAATTATTTTGTTACATTGCTAGGAATAATGTAAGATCACCGACCTGATAGCGGTTTATTGCTCTGTGTTTTCTGACACCTGCTTTATTAGGGTGGAGTGGAATATAACTTACACCTGTGTTAATTGTATATTCTTATGTTAAATCTTCTAACTATTCATGTATAATATTAAAGTCTCAATGTAATTCTTCAACCCCATCCTCCAGTGACTGTGTACATGTTTGGATATTCGAGACTGCAGTTTACATCGCAAAACTCTTGTACAGGTGTGGATGGTAGCGCGTCATAGGACCTATAACTGATAGGGAAGTTAAGTTTAAAAGTCTATTCTATTTGAGGTAACAATCGGGCGTTAAAAAATTTTGTAATTATTTTCTTGCATTGCTAGGAATGATATAATGTCACCCACCTGAAAGCGGTTTATTGACCAGTGAATGTTTTCTAACACCTGCTTTATTAGTGTGGAGTGCAATATTACCTATAAATGTGTCAATTTTATAATATCATATTAAATCGTCGAGCAAGAGACAATTCTTGTATAATATTAAAGTTTCTATGTAGTTCCCCACTCTCCATCCTCTATTATAATAGCATATTTGTTAGTTATTTAGATGTCATAGACCTTATAATTACACGTCACTCGTCATCCAAAATAAATTTGGAGAGGTCAAAATGTATGCGCCACCAGAAAAACTGAAGATGCACAGACATCAATTATATTCAACCATCACTACCTGTTTTTACTCCCTTCAGATATTATAAGAAGGGCTTGAAATAGTTTTGCAAGAACTTGAAGCAGTAATTAAAATAGTGGAATGACATCTAAGGGGGGATGAATATGGCGACAAAGAAAGAGAATATTTCAGGTGTCGGAAACTGAACATTGGGAGGATGAATGTTATCCTCCAAGTTTTACACAAAGATTGGAAACCGGCAATAAAGAAAGAGAAGATTTTCAAGTGCCAGAAACTAAAACGTGGGAGGATGAATGCGATCGTCTCAGTTTTGTACTCATTTTAGAGACCGGCAAAAAAGAAAGAAAAGATTTTCAGGTGCCAGAAACTGAAAAGTGGAAGGATGAATGTTATCCTCCAAGTTTTGCACTCGGATTAGACACCAACAATAAAGAAAGAGAAGATTTTCAGGTGCCAGAAACTGAAAACTGGGAGGATGAATTCGATCATCCCAGTTTTAGACTTGTATTTAGAGTAGACCCAGTAAAGAAAGCTAGTTGAAGAGACAAGCCCCACATCTGTTTAGCGAAGATAGCTGTTAAACCAGTGATTTGAGGTAAGTTATATTTATCATGTACATATAATCACCAAATATTATTCAAGCTAAAGATCTTTATTTAAAGTGTAAATAGCTATTTAAAAGTGTCAGACATTAAAGCAACAGAAACTATATTAGTTACAATATATAAAAAAATTTACTTTATATATATATATATATATATATATATATATATATATATATATATATATATATATGAGAAACAAATATCCCTCCTAATCCACCTGCAACAACTAGATAAGATAAATTCTTCTTAGCATACGAAGAATAATCTAGATGATGGAAAACCTTCCAATACTGCAGCACCCTCTTGTGTCATCGCCAGTACAGCGTCCTAAACCACTGCCCGAAATACAGCTAGAGTCAGCAGGATTCCATTAATACGCAATTGGTGTTCATGACTTTTATTATAATTCGTGAGTTTATTATAGCAATGTGATAGGGAATTTTTTTAATACTTTTCATTTCAAAATAAACAGACTTAGAGGCTGCAACTTTTGTTTCAAATGAAAATAACATTTCAGTGAATTTAGCAACTCAAATTCATATGCCTTTTGATTTTTTAATTAGGTTATATATATATATGAATTTTATTGAGGCGTTTCTTTATATACATCACTATAAAATGATAATGCAATATTAACCGGATATATTGTTTAATGTTGTTTTTATTTAGGAAGAACACGCACGAACACATACGCACGCTCACATGCGAACACATTTATGTATGCAGGAATACATGCAGACATGTAGAAAGACAACATCAGTACTCTAGCCTATTATGACAAACGTGTTTTTTTACTTTTAATATACTGCATACATGTAGACAGTACCATGTCCACACTTATATCATTTATTAAAGCTATCCTACATTTGTTTGATCCTATAATGTCCATAGGCCAAGCTTTCAATGCCATCGTCTTGCAAATATTGTTTATCATAGAAACAAAAAAGACCGAATTTTGTTATTTTTTCGCAAAATAATTGATGAGCATGACTGCGTATCAGGGTCATACTCGAAGACACATTAGATTTTCTGGTGTCTGTTTTTATGTCTCAAATAGGTGATCCTTCTTCACAGTTGCTTTACTTACGCCTTTTGCTTTCTTTTCTTTTTTTCCTTTGCAAATAAATGCATACATTTTTGGTCTTAAAGCACACATGGTATGTATTGGTTTTTTATTTGTTTCATCTTTCATTTTACCAAGCACATTTTTGTTTTTGTCGTTATGTAGAAAGTGGTCTTCGGATATTCGAAAGTGTCAAATAAATCCATACGATCCCACATATCTTTATAGATATCTTCAGTTTCGCAGTAAAAAAGAAAACTGTCCTTATTGATCATTTGTAACTGCAATATACGCATTCCTGAGTAACTTGGCTTAAAAAGTTTCGATTTCACACAGATTAGTTTCACTGCTACTAGATCTACATTGAACATTTTATATGTTTTCTCGTAAGAACTGTAATTTACTCTTGGTCTGAATTATGATTACATCTATATGTTTTCGAACGTTTTCCATGGTCTTTCCTGCAATGAATGAATGCAAAAATGAATTAGTCAATTAATCAACCCTACAATCATTAATGAACTACACTGTATAAAAGTAGAATGCTCATTATAACACTTTTTATATCAATGACAATAATTTAAAAAATAATTAAAATACTATAGTCCAATTATAGTAGCAATAAAGTATGATATACTTGCCGAACAGAACAGTTCATCAATTTTTAAAAATACATCTCAAACATAGACTTTTCTTTTTTCCATATGTCTGTTTTAAAGGCATTGTATGGCTTCATCCAAGCCTCTTTACAAAATTCTAGCACTAGGTGAATTTGTTTATTTCTATTCTTAGTTGAAGGTATAATTCAAGGTTTATGTAATGCAGGACATAATATTCTGTATTCTTCAAAGTTTTTACCAATTTTCAACTTTACTTCTACTTTGACCCATGTAATTGTTTCCAGATTCTGCATATGGAAATAACTGATCATCATTGATGCGTTTTCTTTCTGGTGCTAGAGGATAGTTATTATGAGCATTATGCAAATGTTCTAGGTACTTTAAGGAGACTTCTAATATGTAACCTTTATCGCCATCCGTTCGTATTGATTACATATCTAATGTTTGTATTTCATTTTTGTTTAAGAAGTTGAATAGATTAGTTGGCAAATTATAAATTATACATTCTGCATATAAATTGTTAACATCAAAATATTGTAAATAAGATGCTGGTTTAGATGGATAATAATTTGAAAGGAGTGGATTGTTAGAACATTTATATCGGTTAGAAATCTGAGAAATTCCTCCACGAATACCTTTCTCAATTAATATAATTTGATCAATGTAGAATAGTGGACTTTTACCATAAGTTTCAAAAAACTCGGCTTGTCCAGGCCGATTGAAATAAAAGGCAATTCAATGCGTTCCTTTCTGTGACAAATTGTGTTTGCAATTAGGCCACAAAACAAAAACAAATATCATTTTGTTAATTTAAAAAAAAATTAATTTATAATTATTTCATCACCTTGTTTTTGAAAAAAGAAAGAACATTTTAACATACATATCATTTAATGCATTCTTGAAGTGTACATGAAGTCTCATGTGCCCTATTTTCATCAAGGACAAGTATTCACCATGCTACGAGAAGTAAGTATCAAGTTGAAACGTAAACAAGATAGTTCCCGTCATAAAATCTTCTATTGTAATATCGTTCCATAAATCACGATTTCACTTTCCTGTAGCTTGAAATAGTTCGGGATATGCGCGCATTACAGTGTTACCATCTGTTGTGCTAAAAGTTTGTTTTAAAGGATTGCCTCCAACCGGTAACCCGTCAGCATATAAGCAGAGGGATTTAAAATTGCAGTCAAAGAGGTTAAAGAGATGTGATTTATAATCTCCGGAAACTGCCTTTGACTTTATAAATCCGATCACGACTGGACTAGATTTATGCTCTTAAAATACATTTTCCCAGAGAAAGGAAGTGCTTCTAGCTGCAATACTCTGCGTTCAACGCTCTGTTCGAGTAAATGAATATTTAGCATTGGTGCTTTTCAAAATTTCAGAATGACCATAGATTACTGCCGGATTGACTCTAACTTTTCTAGCCAGCAAATAGTAGTAGCTTATGTCGATTCTATAATCATAGCTAGCTTCTCCGGAACAAAAACAAAAGGATGGAGAACTTATTTAAAGCTTCAACTTTACATCGATTTGGTTGAACAAATATCTAGGTAAAGAAAACAAATCATGGAAGATAGGACATTGAAGATCTAAACTAATGGAACCTTTGATGTATTGTGATCGCATAAAAAGGGCATTATTACCGCCGCTTGGATCGGGGTCTTCTGGGTTTGTTTGTTGTTTGAATTAGAGTCGTTTTCGCCCTTCGGGCATGTACGACTATATACCCCCACAGCGTGCGAAGCACGCTTAGGGGGATTAAATGTGTGATTGAACACACTATTATTATCGTCAGGTGTGTTGACAGTTTGCAACACACCTGACTTTACTGAGTACAACCCTCCAGCGCAGCATGGTTCCCCACAATTAAGGGGGTTAAATTGAATGCGCGCTATTGGAGAGTGTGTACATTTACCACACCCCACCATCATTGTATGGTTTCCCCACAATTAAGGGGGTTCATTGAAGGCATGATATTGTGAGGTGTGTTTATACCTGTACATAGGACTAGAACCACAATGTTTACAGGTATCTAGTTACGTTGTTGATTGAATTACTTCAAGGTATCAGTCTGGAGTGGCAGGCGGCACGGATTAAGCAAGCGAAGGCGCGAAGTGTGACAGAAAACCCCTTAACGCCAGGAACGTACATGATCAAATTCTGCCCAGTTAGCTAAGTCGGGCTTTCCTTATTACCAATTGTGTGTTAGCCACATGTTGTAATTACGGTCACATTTTCACAGATTAATAAATTGTCCTATTATTCTATAAATTTTGAAATTTCGTGTACATAGTGTACATATATTTTCCGAAAAGAGCTAATAAATGAATTTGGGTTAAAGTAACCCTCTTAATTTTGTTGTCTTAATCCGATATGTTGAAGTTATCATTTGATTCGGCGGATAATAAATCATATTTGTCTTAAATTTAGTTATACTTCGAAAAGGTTTCCAAGCCAAAGTGAAAACCATTAGGCAGTTAAGAAACTCTTAGCCCTTAAAAGGACTGAGGAGCTACAAAAGCCGCTCCAGGACAAACGACTTCAGGTGGTCCGGCAAGTAATCTGCGACCGATCGTCTAACACGCTCTTTCCTGATTCCCGGGTCTATGAAGTCTGCCATGTCGAGTTCTTTCCATGATGCTTCGTAAGTAATACTCTCGGTCGGGATTCCATGGTATTTCTTCATGTGGTTACCAATCAGTGCAGCTAATGGTACTGGGCATTCGTGGAAATCTTAATCCACTTGTAGTAGTGCTCCGGCTGCTTTCTTTGCCCGTACTCTGCTGGCTTTAGTCTGTCTCCCCCCAGACTCTGTTAGCCTCCTCGCTTGAAGGACCACCTTAAAATCGTCTATGAACTTTATGGCTTCTTTCTTATCGAGCCACATATCATTCATTCCCCATGAGTACGATAGGTCGTACACACATTGACCAGTCTGCTTTGCCAGATTTTGTGTAGGAATTTCTTCTTCAGTCAAATCCGGTTGTGGGATCGGACTTGTGGTGGGTGGGGGTGACTTGCACGCTTCCGCCGCTTTCAGTAATTCCGTCTGTTTTACCGGTGTTTCTATATTTGACCTTGGTGGTGAGTTGGTTGGTGGTACTACCGGGATAGGTGGCGTTTTTGTCGTCCCCCGCGGTTTTTGTTGCTCTCTAGTTTCTTTCATCTCATCAGCAATTTTAGTTGGACTTTTTGTTGTTGTTATTGCTGGTTTGGTGGTAGATACCGGTGTTGAAGTGGGTACTGTCATTGGTTCCTTGGTAGGAGCAGTTTGTCTAAACTGGCTTTGCTGAGTAGTAGGCGTCTGCCTATTACGCCTTCACTGTCCTTGTGGTCCCCCTCCCTGTCCCGGTCTTCTATAAGGCCCTCTTCTTTCCAATGGGCTTCTTTCTATTGGACTTCTTCTGTCTTCCTCCCAAATATGAAGAAGAGTAGTTCTCTTCGCTTGAGCCCGAAGGCTCCATCCAGTTGCCACTGAAAGGCCTAAGCCCTTCGGGGCATTCAGTGCATATTCGGGAATTATAAGTTCCATCGCTAACGAATTTATTTTTTACTTCTTGATCCTACTGTGTTCGCTGTCGACTGCTGGGTGATCGCTATCATCTTTAATAAACAGTTGTGTGGTTAACTGAGTAGCTTTAGCATCGTGTCCGAATTTCAATAGCGATTCAATCATGGCTCCGAAGGGATTGTTGGCACACCTGAAAGTTGACTTATTTTGTACGGTTAGTTTAGTAGAGGAAAACAGGGCTTGTAAAAATAGATTTACAGGTTCGACTTTTTCAATGGCAGTCATATTTGTTCCATCTGCTTTTTTACCTTTAATTTGACATAAATCAGTGATCCCGTTAAGTAGACCATCGAATTTTGACCACTAATACAAAATTCAATCGGACCATATCCAGAAAGTTGAGTCAAAAGACGAACCTCATGATCATAACTATCAGCTAATGCCAATTAGTGGGTGGGAGATCAAAAAGAGCTAGTTCACTGTGGATGCCTTCGTGAACATTTTCCAAGTTGATGACGGACATTGTTAGAAGTCAAATATATCTTTTTTAACTCTACCAAATTACTTTTTGTTCCTCTTTTCTATGATTTTTATTTTGCTTTTATTTTCTTCTTCTTTGTTCTTTTTAGTTAGCCTTCTTTGATTTATAAGAGATCTGGACTCTTCTATGACTTTTTCTTTTATGACTGCTCATTGTTTTTAAGGCATTTTCATCACCTCCTAATCCTAATTCAATTTTTGCCTGTTCTACAACTTGCTTTACAGGTACAACCAAATCCACGATGGAGTGATGATGAGCTTTTTCCAGATGACTTTTACTTTTTTGCAATGTTGCATGAATTCCAATAATCCCACTTTCCAAAATCCATTTAGTACACGTGGAGGTGTGACAAAGAGTTATCCTTCTCAACTAATTTGTCTAAATCATCAATATAACGGTAATTATGATTCTGCCTAATAAATCAGTAAAGATCTTTTTTATGGTTCACAGCACTCGCTGGACGTAATTAGCTATTGCTGGATTCTGAGTTGTTAAGATATATATGCCATTGTCTTTCAAACGTTTCTTGAACCACTGGTTGACAAACTCTGAACCTTTGTCTCAGCTCAGTTTGATTTGCTTACGATTTGGAAAGATATCTTTTTTTGTGCTTAATACGGATTAAGCAGTTTTACTTTTTAAAGATTTGACCACAAGTACCTGGAGAAAAAAATCAATCACTAACAGTAAATAGTGAACACCATCGTTTTCTTTTGGCAGGTTATTCACTGTCATCAGATCTGCATCAAACTGTTAATCGATGGAAGAGACTCGTACATTAGCTGTTGAGAATCTATGTCGAACTTGTTTCTGAAGAAAATTAGCATCTTTATTTTTAACCACCTTTTAATTTTGATGGAATGAACCCTGAACTGTCCTGGGTATTTTCTGTCCAGAATTTTGTATAGTTTCAATAGACCGGTAAATGCAGCCGGATTAGACACCTTAAAGTAATATTTCTGAAGGATTTCTTCTTTTTGTTTTCATCCATCGTCTTCGTGAGATGTTAATAAGATACTTTAAATGACAGCACTATGTCTTATTTTATATCAATTAAACAAATATTTTAATGTTTTTTTTCTTTACAGGATATAGAAAACATAACACACACACACACACACACCTCCCTCACTCCCTCCCCCTCTCTCTCTCTCTCTCTCTCTCTCTCTCTCTGTCTCTCTCATGTAACTTCCTTTTATAAAAATTCACATGTATGTATGCATTTGCTTATGGATTCAACGGATACAAATAGAGATAAAGAGGCTGAAAGTAACAACAAATGGGTATAACATTTTATTGATTTTAAGAAGATGGGATTGTTAGATGAGAGGTGAAAAACATTTTTCATAATAGAAAACAAATAATAAAGTGAGATAACAAATACTCATGTGAAAATAAATAATGATTTAATACCAGATGAAAGTTTACATCAAGCATATTTCAAAATTAACTTAATATTTTCACATCAATATGGATGAATATAATTTATTGCTTGATATAGTTTTTGTAAAAAAAGGTCGTAAGTAATCATTTTAACTAAAAGTAATTTTAAGTCAAAAAGAGTCTTTTTTTCCACCGTTGTTACATGGGAATAGCATCCTTCCCTGATCTTTCTTCCAGGTGAATCATCTTTAACAATATGTCAAGTATTTTCTCCTCCACTCTTTTTGCTTAAGTTCATTTTTTTCTCCTATCATCTGAAAGCAGATTTTCTTGTATGCATGAAGTTGTGCCAAGGGTATATTTAGGTTAGTGGTGACTTCTTCCCGTTGCTGAAGCCCGTTTTTATCATGAGTATATCATCGAAGAATGATAATAACTTGTCACTGGTGGAATCCATAATACATTCATGGAGTCTTCGGGAGGGATGATCCACTTGACACCCATAACATTATTTTCGTGTTACCACAGTAGTAGATGATAAGGGAGTTTTGAGAACATTTTTGATTTTATTACATTTTAGTTCAGAACAAGTATAATTTGATCAACTCGATTACCCTCCACCCGGTTGTTGATCTAGTCGACCAAATGATCCTTTTCCTTCACTAGAAATCTAATAAAATCAAAAAAAGATTCTCAAAAAGCCCCTTATCATCTACTACTATTGTATGTTTATAGACTGCTCCACCAAGAACGTGGCTTGTGATAGAAAAGTAATTTGTACAATATTTATTTTATTATTTTAGATAAAATTTTATATTTGTGCCACCTTCATTTTTTATTTTTTTTTATTTTGTTTATTTTATTATTTTACACAAAATGTATACTTCAATATAGTTTTTATAACATCTCATCAAGTACATCATATTCTTCTTCTAATATTATTTTTCTGAACTGTATCTCTTGTCATCAAAATTACATAAACCTTTTTTATTAACAACATCTGTTTCAATCTTGTGCAAATGAGATCTTATCACAGTCATCTCAACGTGTTTTTTTTATTTTTTCCAAACAAACAATCTTCATAATCCTCAAATGAAAATATTTTTTTTACAACTTTTCATTTTAGTCCCTAATTTTTTTTTTTATATAACGTTCCGTCATTAGTTCTATACAATACATCTTACTTCTTAAACCAATAAACTTTGAAATTGGAAACAAACCCAGTTTCATCTTTAAATTCTCCAATAATTTTTTAATTTCTTTACAGTGAAAACTACATTCTTTTGGATAATCAGATAAATCAAATAGATTTTTTTTAATACAGATTTTCATAAACATCGTCTGTTATTATTTTATAACACAAGCTATCTGTGTCACTAAACAATAACTCAGTTTGTTTAAACTTTTTCTTAATAAATCCATAATGAAAATTATACATTAATATTTTTGATAATCTAAAACTTCTGCTCCAACATAAATTGGTTTGTTGTTATAAATTTGTTTTTCTCTTGTGTACAGCAACAAGGTTTTCATTAAAAAATTGTATTGACACAAACATATCTTATGCAACAACCTTATTACGTCTCGCAACGTTGTTTATTATTTCTACATCAACACGTTTTCTTATATTTTCCATGGTCTTGCCATACACACTGTTGTTCATTAGCTTAAAGAATTTTTTTTCAAAATTACTCGTTGCTTCTGTTCTCTTTGTCGTATTAAAATCTATGTAGCTCTTGCGCCAACACATTTGCTTAAATTGTAATACCCTGTGAACTTTCCTTAAAACAAGTCCATTATTTAACGCTTGCTTCAATGTATATATGTGTAAAACATAACTTTTTTTTGTCAAGCAAATTTGGAACTAACTTTACAACTTTACTTTCTCCAATGTTATTTTCATGTTTTAGTTTTAGTTGTTTTGAAAGTAAATTGTCTGGTATCAACATCGATTCAGCACAAAATGAATATTCATTGTAGTTCATGTAATTCTCCGGGATAATCAAGATCAACTTCAGCGAAATAACCAATATCATCAGGTCAATCTCTTTAAGAGACTGCTTAGCTGTGATCCAAGTAAAATCTTTGTATGGCAATTTTTGTGACATTGCATGTTCATAAAGATTATTATCGTATGAGTAAATTATGTAACTAGACACTTTATCTGGAATATATTCTTTTAAGTAATTATTGTTCGCTTTTACATATTTTGTTGTAATGCCACTAATCCCGCCTCGTATACCTTTTTCAATAAAATAAAACATGTCAGGGTCTGTCAACAGGTCCAACTCTACCTTACTTAATTTAAGAGCTGCGTCCCAAGAAAGTCCAGGTGATGAGTAGTACCAAGCAGGATCAAGGTCAGTGTTCTTTATAAAAACTCTTCTAAACTCTTCAAAAACATCAGCAAGCAACAACACATTAGTAGTTAAGTATAGATCGTGATAGTCTCCTAGGTTTTTACAATCAAAATTTTTCCAAATCATCTTAGTGTACTCATTTTCTTCATCAGTTATTTATTCTAAATTTAGTTTACTGTAAAATCTTTCTTTTGTTGGAAGTTCAGTCTCATCAAATTTAGACCAGAATTCATATACTCGTTTGGATATATTCCTTTCTGTTTTAACATACTTGATTTATCATTAAATGTTTATCCAAATTATCAAACTTTTCACAGCCTTTAACAAGCTCTTCTAATGATGCAATCAGAAATTGATAGCTGTCAATAAATCTCAACTTGCTTAATGAAAACGACATGTACTTCTCAATATTGTTTGGTATGCATTTTATTTTATTCTTTGCAGTTATGTTTGTAGCAGCTATCACATCTTCATCACCAAAGGCTTCTATAATGATATGTGAGTCATAGCCTTTCAAATTATGAAAAACGAAAGGTATAAATTTTGGTTGTTTAAAATGTAGAGTACACTTATCATGAGCTGCTCCTCTATATATTCCTGTAATATGGTCATGATCCTTAACCTTGTCATTTTCTAATACATCTCCTCATATCGAACAATTAACCGCATTATTATCATTGGTATGTTCTTCCTCGGTTAGTGGCAACATTGTTTGTTTGTTTTCAAAAAACATTTTATTTTTTCAACTTTATCAATCAAGTTTTTAAGCAACCATTTGGCAGGATTTTCTCCTCTGAATATTTTAATTGGTTTAGATAAGCTGTCATCAACAGAACCGACTACCTCATTAGCTATTCCACATGGCAAATGATTTTGTACTTTAGTTGTTGAATAAACATCAGACTTGTATTTTGTTGTTTCTACAGTTTCAAGTATAGCCTCAAAATCTGCATAAATTACAAAAGCAATTTTCATAATGTAGTTAAAAATTTTAAATTTCGATATTTTCTTGTCCTCTTGTGGTAAACGTATCTTTTGAACATCTTTGCAATATTGTATGTGATTGTCAAGTACATTACGGTTCTTACAACCGTGAAGACATCTGTAACAAAAAAAATTTTTTTTTTCTTTGTGTTTGTTATATTGTCCTCCAGCAAGTCCATTAAAATTTTTCATCCAAACAAAATGATTTTTATTGAACAGTAGATTTATTGTGTTTTGATCAGCATTTTTACTTATCAATCGCGGGTATAACTTTTCGTTTTCACCGAGGCCAAACACGTTGACTGAGATATCGTTATGTTTCTCAAACTTTGGTATTTGTTTTTCTTCCACGGGAAAATGAATTCCAGTAAAATCTAGGTTTTTAGCATAACTTATGTATAAAGAAGCTCTTCCAGTATTTTTCTCAGCTGGATATCTAGCAGATAATACAACCCACACGAAACACATGTTGTCATTATTTTTTATGTTAATACAGCATCTGCTGTTTCTTATTTTGTCTGGCAATTCAACATAACTTGAACCTTGTAACGGAGAATATCTCATTGTATGAAAAATTATTTCATTTATTTTTTCAAATTTCGAACCAGATCCACCTTCAGTATATTCATCTACTTTTTTTCCAGATTTCATCATCAGCTTGTTGTAAAAAAAATTATATGTCTGTTCCTCTCAAGATTATCCTTGATTTTGCTGTGATATATGGATCAACAACATCATCAGAAAATTTTTCTTCTGAAACATTAATTTTTGAAAATATTACCTGGTACTGAAGTATAAATTTCAGGCTGCTATATATTTTTAATTCATGTAATATTATTGGTTTTATTATTTTTATCAGCTGCTTGATGTTGATTCTAAAATTTGGAACATCTGTGTCATCAAACGCAAAAGTCTTGTCATAACCAGCATATGCAGATCTTAAAGTTTTTACTTGTGTGGCTATTATACTATATTACTTTATCTAATTCATAAATTTTCATATTAGAGAAATATAATATTAGTATAATGATGGATCAAATATATGCTATTGAGTTTAATATATTTAACAATGGTATTAAAAAAACAAACGAAATATATTTTCAGCATGATTAGTATGACATGTATGCTACAAACAAGCTTGGAAATATTATTCACATGAAATATAGGAAACCTTTTGGACACTTGACACCAGCTGGTTATACTGTCAGAGTAAAGGGAGTACGAGATGAAAGATACACTGAGGTGTTGCTGTGTAATTGTATCTGGACAATATTTAACGGAGAAATTCTCAAAGGAAAAAGAATCTATCATCTAGACGGTGACAATAAAAACAATAATCTTTTGAACTTGTATAATGAACCTGAATTCAGGACACATCCAATCTACAATAATTATGAAACAAATGACCCTGGCATCACGAGGCATAAGAAAAATAAGAGAGCACTTGGAAAAATTCAAAATATGGGCAATGAAAATATTAATGTTTCATGCGCAAAAGGCACAAAAAATTATAGATCTCATCGTTTTGTTTATGAAACATTTTTGGTGAGATCCCTGAAGGACAAGTTATCAATCATCTTGATGGAATCAAAACCAATAACAACATTGAAAATCTTGAGGCAGTAACTCGAAGAGAAAATTTATTACTAGGAAATACAGGAAAATATAAAAGAATAAAAAACCAGTGTTGTCAATAAATATTGAAACAAATGAAGAAATCGAGTGGACTTCAATGTCAGAGGCTGGCAAATATTTTGGTATTGTTCCAATGTCAATAGGATCTGTTGCAGAAGGTATAACAAAATCTGCCATATCGAAAAAACTTTGATAACGCTAAAATAGATTTTTACTTTATTTAGAGAATAGTCTTGTTGTTATTTTCCATTTAGACAAAATACTTTAAAATATAATGTCTTTTTTACAGTTTCTTGGTCTGTCTAAATTCTATTTGGTCTTCGTTCAAACCTTTTCATAATATTTCTAAACGCGGTTGTTCTTGTACTTCCCATTTTATTTTTTATAGGTACACTAAATCCGTAACGTGAGAACACATCAATTATATTTAACAATTTTTTTTTCATCGTTATAATCAGCTAGCTGTGTCATATCTGAAAGATCAACGGTCCATATATTATCTGCAGCATTCGCAACGACCTTTCTCCTTGGAAACTTTTTTTTTTTTTTGGTCTATGAAGTTCACTAGCTAAACCAACAAACGGAGGTGGACGAATAGTAGACTGTCCATCAATTCCTACACCAAGTTTGTGTTTGATTCCTATTACTTCTTTAACAAGTCCCCTATCAAATCTTTCACGGAAGTTTTTTGGTTTTACAGCTGACAACTCATCTAACATGATCTTATCGCAACCACGCTTATCACTTGGATTATCCCTGTAACAAATAGCATGTCTTATTGCAATAGCATCACCATCGTTGTAAGGTTCTTGGTCAGGAAGAGGGTTATCGTTTTCATCTAGTTGTTCATCTAACGGATTCCAAGGTCTGGTGTATTTATGTTTAGGTAGTGTCCAGCCTCCCTTTGGTCGTGGCAATTTTCAGATAAACTTATGTATATCTATAGCTCCGCCTGTTATTTTTTTAACCAAAGGTGCTAACACATGACTTCCACCAACTAGTTCTCGTCTGTTGCATCCCTTGCAGTAAACAACAATTGTATCTCCTTCACCGTAAAGATGATGGTCCTTATTACAATTGCACATATTATTTTTATTTGTTTTATTTCTTTTTTTAGCAAGGATAATCTGGTCTTACAACAAGGACATTTCCTAAGGACTCACCAATCTTTTCCGTGTTAGTAATAAGTATTGGCTGTTCCTTTTTTTATAAATACGCTTTTCTCTTTTTGGCAAATAGCGCATATAGATTTTATCATTTTTCTTCCTTTTCTTGTTGTAATGGTTTTAGGATCAATATTTTCTGTTGGTTTTCTGCATTTTATACAGTAGGTATTGATACTTATATTTATACTTATATTTTCACACACAATTTACAGCGCAGAATCACCGCGTTATTCTGTGTCACAGTGAACTGTAGGTCACCGCTATGTTATCATTTTTAATTGATGGGTTTGGTTCAAATTGAGTAATAAAATCTAACATAGATTTTTTGTTATTCATTAGTTTAACAAACATTATACAATAGTGTCCACACGCTGAAGACCCAACTGGTTGCAACTGGTTTGAGGAATAATATAGTTTTTTGTTACGTATTCCTTTACTTTGTCAGATGGTGACAGACCAAATGAATCAAAGTACTTGTTATTATATAATGCAACCCAATGTGTTCCAGACCCATGATTAAATTCTTGTATATTGACAACGCAACAAGAACCTGGTTTATGTTTTTTTTTTTTGGTAATTGATCCTTACTAAATACGCCAATAAATGAGTTTATGTTCTTTAACTTGCTTTCAATATCAAAATTAGACAATGGCGTAACAGAGAGCATCAGTGGCCCTATAAAACCTCCTCTCATATTTCTTCTCGTTGTTTTTCTCTTTGTTCCAGATTTTTTTATACTTCCACCTTTTCTTTCTGTGGCATTTTATTGTAATTATTTACACAACTTTTGTCACACAGTTGATTTTATTCCCATGTCAATTCTTGATCTTCTTTTTACACCGCTTCCTTCTACAGCTTTCTTTGTGGCGCCAGATATTGCTCCAGATGCTGCTGCGATGCCCAATGTACCTAATATTGGCATTATTTTGTGTGCTATTGTTCTTATTATATTTGAAATAGCAGCACCAAGGAAACCACCATGTTTTTTCATAGCCTTGGTTTGCGTTGCAGATATATTAAGCATGAAAGGAACGCCACGATTAATTATTTTTATTTGGGTTTTTGTAAGCCTTAGATTCTTAGTTTTTCCCGTTGTCAATTTTGAGTTTATTCTTAATGATACTAGTTTTTCAGATGACACTGCACTTGACAGTTTTTTTATTTGTCCATCTGATAAATTAACCTCTGATTTTAATTAACTCATTCTCGTTATTTATTTATTATTATACTAAATTTTTTACATTTGTACAGTCATCTTTCCTTTCAAAACGTCAATTGTGAGATATCTATCTGATGTAACAAGTGCGTAGGCATTAAATTGCGCACCAGGAAGTACTCCTAGTGTAAAATTTATTTCAATTTCTGCTGGAGAATTAGATATTTTTTCCCAGTGCTTAGAAACATGAAAATGAAATATTGGATACAACAATCTAAATTCATCAAGAGAAATCTGCGCTCCGTCAACAACATCTTGATATTTTTGCATAGATTCTAACAGCGCAATGTAAATACGAGAGATATGTAATGTTGGTCTGTTAAAATCGCACTCAAATTCAGGATACCTTCTAGAATTTATTCTCGCTCTAATTCTTCATACATCAAGATGTTTAAATATCATCTTATTTGTTACTTGTGGGTTTACTGCATCTGCATATGTCGCGGTAATTGTTCACTTGACGTACTTGCTATTTTCCATGTGTGACTTGTCATATCTTCCATGGTATTTTGATAAATTTAATTTTGTTCAAAATGAATTTGTCTTGCAAATGTTTCAAGCAGATTAACCAAACTGAGTTGAGTGGTTACTGATGGCACTATTTTTGGCAACCATAATGACAAGTGTGATATAACAAAATCTGCTTTGTGCATGTACTCGTTTGTTTCGGCCCTATTTAAAATAATTGTGTGATTAATACCTCTAAATGCTTTGTTTACATCACGACAAAATCCAAATACTGATGATAACGGCAGAAACATATACATAGTAATACAGTTTCTTGTAGCTTCTTTTCTTTTTGCAAAACCCTCATTGTATGTTGGTCTTCTAATATTTGAATATGCAGCCCTGATTCCTGCTGTTACAATAGCACCACCAGCAGCATCTGCTGTTGATGCTGAGATAGTGCATTGGGCGTTAATGTCAGCACCAGCAGGTGTTAATATTAATCTATTTTGTTCATCAACATCAGCCGCAACTCCTGTTTTAAACTCACCCACTACTGAGCTGCCATCACCAGTATCTTTAAACCAAAACATATTTGTTGCTGTGCTCCTAAAATACTCATCTGAAAATGAAATTAAATTTAATATTGTACTTGTTGTAGGTACGTAATCTGTGAGATCCTCAATTGTTTTGTTGTTTAATTGGTATCGTGCGCTTTAAAAATACTCCATCCATTGTTTTGTAATGTTACCAATGCACCAGCTGCAAGTGCTGCTGCTCCAGGAATTGACTGTACTGTTGCTCGTACTTCAATAAAAGCTTTGTGTGGAAGCAGATACAAAACTTCATCTCGTTTGTTTATTGTTCTTTGACCTGATTGATTAGGGTTATTTGAATAATCATAAATATATTATATATACTCAAATTCTGTTCTTGAGTTATCAAAGTCATCTTGTTCACCAAAATTTAAGTAATCTCTTGTTGACATCTTATTATTTTATTTACATAAAATTGTTTACATAAATCATGTACTGACGGATAAATATAATGTTTAGATGTCAACTACTAATATCCTGGAAATCTATCGTAAAAAGATTCGTCAGATTTTCGTTTGAGTTTTCTTATTATTTCTTCACCGCCAGGAGATAAATGTTTTTTTGTAGTTGATATCATAGCAGTAGCTGTCACTGGTGTTGGCGCTATTTCTCTAATAACATCTTTTACTTCTGCAGTAGTTGGTGGTGGTGGTGTTCCCCTAATTTTGTCACCAATTGTTTGACCAACGGCTGTTCCTGCCGCAGATATATTTCTCCTGTAGCAAATGACTTTGTTGCACCAGCTGCTATTGGTGCTACCTTACTAGCAATTCCGGGTAGACTTTGAACTAGCTTTGTAAATATATTTCCAAAGAATCGTCCTACAATTTTTCTTCGATAAATCCGTCTCTACTTCATTATTTTATTAATTTTATATAATCTTTTGATTTTTGCTATGAGATTTTGTGTCACAGAGGGCCGCAAAATCACATAATGATTCTGCGCAAGTGTAAATAATATGCAACCTGTTCGTTGTTAAGGTCTATTTGGTTTCCAGATTGGTCTGTTAATATCATCGTAATATTTCCTCAACATTAAGCGGGTAATATTTCATCTGTCGCAGTTGAATTTGCATTAGAGAACCTGATGGAACATTAGGAGAAAAACTGTGTATCGTTTGTCCTCTGCCGCCATCTGATGTATACGATCCGTTTGCTATCGAGCAGTTAATAAGAATTGAACTAACATCAGTGATATCAACTTGTTTTTCTCCTTCATATGAAATTAATGTACAAGTAGTTGATCCGTATCTAGATCTATTAAATCCTAATAGTGATCCTATTGTTTTGTTTGTAGAAAAGTCTATCAGAAAATTATTTTTTAGTGTTATCCTGGCTCTTAGTTTGTTATAATTTGGTTCAAATGTAACATTTTTTTTTTCCGCTCCTAGTGCTGAAATTAATTCTTTTATCGTAGTATTTAAATCCGTAATGTTGTAGGCTCCAGCTGGAACTGTGATAGAGGACCAAGCACCTGTTGAGTACGTAACATTATCGTTTACTCCTGTTTTAACGTTAAATATTGAAGACCACAATGCAGCTGAAATAAGTCCTATTTCATACTGTTCGTTCGTATTCAATTGTATTGGTGGTATATAGTTTACAGAAAAATTTGAGGTTGTACCTGGCGATTGTTTTGAATCAAAAAGTAATGTTGCTGCTCTCATCTTGCATTATAATATTTAATTTTACAAAATTGTAACTAACTCGCTATGTAGAACTTTTCTTTTTTTGGTTCAGGTTCTGGTTTAAGCTCAGTTTGAAAAACATCTGTTTGAGAAGATGATGTTATACCTGGAATAGGAGCAAATTCATTTATAATTGGATATGGTGTTATACCAAGTCTTGATCTCCAATATGGAACTGTTTGGACACCCATATCATCAGTTGTAACAGTATTAGTTTGAGACGAAGACTCATATAGATCAGGTTTAAATACTGGCTCATAGTAGCTTTCTGAACTTCGTGAAGACATGTGATCATTTATTTCTTCTAATTTTTCGAGTAATAGTTCGTTTTCTTTCAGAGGTACTGCAACTGCTGGTTCTTTTTTATCATCTTCTAAATCAAATATTCTGTCCATGTATGTTTCTGGCATTATAAGTGTATCCAGTTTATTTGTAAAAGATTGAATTCCTGTCTGATTTTATATTTTTTTTTTGGATTCATTAAGATATTTTGTTATAAGATCATCTTGTCTTTTATTAATTACATTACCAAAAATTCCTCGTGGTCCGAGTCTTCTGATACGTTTCATCCTGTGATTTATCGCCAGGATTAGCTGATGTAATAGGCTTAAAAAAATTTGTTAAATCTTCAGCAATTTGTTTTTCACTTTGTCTTGCATTAAACCAGACTTGTTTTAAAACACGCTGTCTGTCAATAAGTTTTCTTAATATCTCAGGATTTTCCATATTATTTACTTGGTTTTTATTAAATCGCCATACTGTACTCAGCTTCTGTTATACAACCACTTGATTTTAGTGTGTCAAATAAGTCTACTATTTCAGAATCTATCTCTTCACTAGTGTTTCCAGCCTCTTTTGATGAAATAAGAAGAATAAACCTGTCAATCAGCTCAGACTGAGTTTTAAAATACTGTATTCCTCTGCCAACTTGTACTTCCATTTCTTCATAAAAAAGTTTGTGCGAGTTTTTATTGTAAGTAACAAATTTTTCCTCTTACAGTTGAAACATCGTTTTTCCAGCAAAGTTTGATTTGTTTGTTTTTCCTGTTTTTCCTTTTTCTACAGACGCATTATAATTATCTATAATACTTTCAAAAATATCAGAAACCACATACTTTTTTTACAATTTCCTCAACAATTTCTTTGTCTTTAAATTTTCGTGCATCTTTTATCAGATTATTTTTGTATAAATTATGACCGTTTTGTGTGGCATCAAGTTCCTTTTCTTTTTCCTCATCAATATTTTGTTTCATAATATCATATGTATCCTTGCTAATTTGAATCAAATCTAATAAAATTTTAACGCCATCTTTCATTGTGAGGGTTGTTTCAGATTTATTAACAATATCTACGATATCAACAAAATCAATCATAGGTTCTCTAGGTTCGCCTAAGTTAACAGGTTGATCTTGTGTAGACTGAATCCCTACTTATGTTTTTTTAATTCCTTTTCTAATTTTGCTATAACAGCATCTTGCTTTTGATCTATCGCCTGATGTTTCTCGTCTATAAAACCTTTAAGCCCATGTTGCATTATTTTTCTGATCTGCAGGATCCATTGTGGGGTCCTGTGATTTTTTACCTAGAATGGCCGCTGTTACTGGTTTAAAAAATCTTGCCGAGCTCTGATCTGTTTGTATCTTAGATTGTCTAGCCTGAGCCCATGCATTTTTTAAAACTCTCTGTCTCTCAATCAGTTTTTTCAAAATTTCTTTGTTATCTATATTAATATTCATCACAACATAAAAATGTCTAAACCACAAAGAAGCATTTTAGATTTATCATGACAAAATCTATCGAACAACAGAAAATCAAGTTTACCTCGTGTAGCTTCATTGTAGAATTTAGCAAATGTTTCTTTAGAAACATCTCCGCATTGGTCACGTGCTATGTTTTGAATATCTGTATTATCTAAACCTGAAAATAAAATAAAGCAGCCCGTGTTTCTTCTGATAAATCTGTCAACGTTATAAAAACCTTGTGCTAGATATATCGTGTTGCATCTTTTATTTCTGGTCAAAGTAAAGTAAGATTTTTTTTTTTGCATTTCATCATGCTCTAATAGAATATCATCAAATACAATGATATTATTTTCATTAGAGTCAAGTTCAGATACTGGTGTAACTTGATCAGGTTCTTGTATAACAAAAATATCATTGTTCGCGTGTAATTCATTTTTCATGCTGTCATGATCCTATTGAAACAGATCGTACTTATCTTGATTCGGATTTATTGTGTAAATATATACCTTATCTTAGTTAAAATTATGCTGTTGTTTGATAACGTTCTCAGTATTACAATATATGATACCTGCCATATGTAATTTTTATGCAATCTATTTTTATAGTGAGTTACTTTACAAAATTTATTACGCTTATTGGTGATGGTACTGATGGAACAACAACTGCTTCTACAAATTATGTGCTAAAGACAAGTGACACTATGACATGTAATCTTAATATGACAGGAAAAAAGAATGTTTCTTATAGAGACAACATACCCATTACCGGAAGCTAACTTGTCACCGGCCGTAAGTTTACAGCAAATAAATACATTGTTGTACAATTTGAAAATAAACAAAGCTGTAGACATAATGCCTGATATTTTAACATTTTATAACGGTGGACAAATCACAGAACTACCTACGAGTTTTCCTCCTGGAGATCAAGATGCTGTTAGTTATGCTCAGTTACAAAGTGCCTTAACAACATATGCTCCTTTGGGAGGTTTTACAATGACAGGACCAATTAACATGAACGGTAGAGTTATTATCGGTCTGTCACAGACGCTGTACGCAGATAATACATATGCTTCAAGTGTTGGTTATGTAAAAGGTTATGCAATTGGAAAAACGGAAGGTACAATAACAGGAGATCTCAATATGGGAACCAATAAAGTAAAATCAACTGCTACACCTACAGCAGGTGAGGATCTTACTAATAAAACATACGTTGATTCAGTATCTGCTGGTGGCGTCAAAAGAGTAAAAAATAATGTTGGGTTTATTTCAACATTTTCAGGTGACTCATCAAACAGATCGGGATTTATAGTAACAGCATCTTCATTTTATAATGGATATAATCCTTATTATGCTTTTGCTTGGAATATTACAGCAACAAGTGTAAATGAGTGGGCAACTAATGGTCAAACAACAAATATTTGGATAAAGATTGAATGTCCAACAGCTGTATCGATATGGAAGTTTATGATACGAGGAAGAAGTAACGGAATAGAAAGATTCTACAACTGGAGGCTTTAGTGATCAACGGATAATACAACTTTTACTGCAATTTACACAGCAGCAAATCTAACATTTATTAGAATTCCAGCACAAGGGTTTTTATTAGCAACACCAATTTCTACAATAAAGTACAAATCGTTTAGACTTTATTGCTTAAATCCGGACTAAGTTGTTTTCAGATATTTGCACTTGACGATCAAATGTAAAATTATGTAAGTAAAAAAATAATGACATCATGAGCTGAGTTTATAGAGACGTGTAAAAACTTTTATAACGTTGTTTTTAACACAGATGCTGCTAGCATAATTATGCCTACTGATGCAAGACCAAGCCAGAAAGATGCGGTTAATAAAATGATAGCGTTAAAAACATCGCTGCAAAAATCTGAAGAACCTAAATCTGAAGCTGAAAAAAACTACATGTCTGTTCACACGATGTTAGCTAATGATTTTGAAAGGTACAAGCAAGCTAGAAGTTGAAATAGAAAATCTAATGCATAAGATAATCATGGAGCTTGACTCTGAAACTATACAAACAATAGTTCAAAGTAAAGCTATAAAAAAGTAAAAGTTTACTGATGGTGAGACACATCATACGATGGAACACGAAGAAATGAATAAGCATCACAGTAAAAACAAATTAATACTCGGTAAAAATACAGAGATAAGAAATAAGTTTTTAAAACGAAAACTACACAAAGATATTGGAATATTTTTTGAAGATCTTTCTACCATAAAAGATGTTCATATGTTAACAAATGATGGAGATGCTTTAGCGACATCTATTCATATTTTACTGAGCTATCTCATAAACAAAGTAAAATATATCAGCAGCTATACAACAGAGGAATGCTGTGCTGCGTATGATACTTTTGACAGACTAAAAAAATACCAAACTGATGAAATAAAAGAATTAACCAAGCATATAAGAAAACTAGAAGATGTTAACAAAAAAATAACCTGGTCGTATTCTGAAGTTTTATCAGAAGAACAAAAGGCTTTATTAAAGACAATAAAAATAAATCATTTTGCTTTGCTTCTTGATACAAATCAAAAACTTCTTGAAGTAATAAGAGATGCTCTTAACGGATATATTAGTATTTTTCATAAACCTGGAGTATCAATTAAAGTAATAAATTTCGGTATCAATTTTGGTCCAGAAGTAGGGAGCGAAGGTATAATAACTGATAATCTACTTGATACTTATTCTAGTAAGTTGATGTCAAGAAACACAGCAAAATTTGCAGCAGCCTTTGTTATTATATATCGCCAGTTATTTCTAAACCAAAATATGAATTTGGGAGCGTTAAAAGGAGCATTAACTTTTATTAACAACAATATAAATATTCCAGGTATTGCTGCTGTATCAAAAGAACATCAGATAGCTGAGGTAAAAACTATAAGTACTGCTGATTTTACTGGAAACGAAAAAAGAGATCTAAAAAATATAAATTATGTATTATACATAGAACGAGTAAATTTTTAAATAGCGGTGATAGTGTAATGTTTTTACCTGCTGTTAAAAATAAAGATGATGATCCAGATGACATTGATTATGATGATGATCATATTAATGAAAATGAAATTAAAATAAATTTTGCTCTTGCATACTTAAGACTATACAATTATCTACGTTTTAATGTTCTGTATCATCCAAATCTTACTAAAAAAATGCTGTTGAGTATATAGAACTTTACGAAGTTCATCCTGATGTAACAGGTGTTACAGATAGTAAAATAATTATTGGAGATTTTGTTTACGTTTCTACTACACCAGCTAGCGCTGATGAAATAATTGTATACGAAGATAGAAATAATCCGGTATTTACTAAGTATAGAAATTTTCTAAACAAAAGAGAAAATGTTGGTTTTTATACATTATTAATAAATCTTCTTGATGAAACACTGTTTGCTCATGATCATAATGTTGTTAGTAATGCTGATAAGTTTTTAACAGCTTATGTGATATTAGAAAAGTATTTTACAACAGGAACATCAATTGATTACATTAAAGAGGCTATTTCGTTTATTGATTTAAATAAGGTACATGATGATCTTAATGATATAACGGAAGAAAGGGCAGCTCCTAATCTTGGACATGTTGTAATAAAGCAGTTTACAAAAGAAGAAGAAAAGCAATTGCTTGATAAAATCTCTATGTTCTTTGAAAAATACAAAGACTTTTTAGCTGACGATGCTAATGCATGTTTTAATTCTGTTGCTAAAGCAGCTGCTGTAAAGTTTGTTTTGTGGAACAGGTAATAATTAAATTTTGTGTGAAAATTAAATATAATGACAAGCATAAGCGAGATACTTAATAATAGAAAAAATTATTCAGATATAATAAAAATAACAAAAAATAAAAAATTAGAACTTACGTATAAAAATAAACCTCTTAATGTTTGTATAGACGATGAGATCACTGAACAATATTTTAAAAACAGAGAAGATAAAATAAAATTGTCTTTGATTAAAACAGAAAATAAGGAGTACTTTAATCTACTTGAAACTCTAGAAAGTATAATATGTGATAACATCGATAACGTTCACTGTATTATAAGTAAAGATAAATATACCAAGGCGCACGACTGATTTAAAAAATGTAAGAGCCTATAACACACAGGATGAGTTACTCAGTAAACAACGAATATTGAAACTATTAAAACCTAATAAAAAAAAAGTGGAAACGTTATACTTTCTCTGTTAGAATACGATGATGATGTTTACTTGATTGCAAGACCTAGTATACTTCATATAAGAGAAAAGATAGGTTATCTAAAACAAAATGATGATTGATGTAAGTATACAATTTAATCTAATAAAATAAAACAATATGACAGAAATTGAAAACAAATTATTTGATTTTTCAGAAGAAATAAATAAGGTTCTAAAGGTATCTGAAGATATCAAAAAATCTAGAGAAGAAAATGGAAAACCATATTTAAAATTTTTTCTAGTAGAATAAAAAAGATACTTGAAATTGCAGAAGATATTAATCAGTCAAGAATTAATTTGTCAGAGCTTCAAGATGATGTAATTGAGTTTTCTAATGATGTTGAAAAAGTACTTGATGTACTAGACAATATTAAAAAAATAAATGATGTTTTTGAATAAGAAATTATTATCAAATTTAAAAAAATATTTTAAAAAAATGAGAGTGGCACAAATATAAAATTTTATTTAAAATAATAAAATAAATATTATAAAAATTAATTTTCTAACACAAGCCCACGTTCTTGGTGGAGCAGTCTATAACCATACAATAGTAGTAGATGATAAGGGGAGTTTTGAGATTCTTTTTTTTAATTTTATTAGATTTCTAGTGAAGAACAAGGATCACTAGTTCAACGACCGAGAGGGAGTTGATCGAGTTGATCAAATTATGCTTTGTTCTGAACTAAAATCTAATAAAATCAACAAAGTTCTCAAAAATCCCTTATCATCTACTACTACCACTCCAATATTATCCATCATACCCTTGGCATAAAGAATGTTAAATTCATCCTCTAACGTTCGTCTGGTTCTATCATCCATATGAGCTGTAAATTGCGTCGAAGTATTTTCCATGAGCCTTGTGAAACGTTTCTCAAACAACAAGGTCGGGTTGATCAAAAGCACTTTTGTGTATTAGAACTTACTTGTTAACACTATGTTTCTCTCATCTTAGTAAAGGAAGACGGTTAAAGTCAAATTATATAAACACATATGTCACAGGCCAAGGGTTTTGCTCTGCCCATGATGGTATCCACCTACTTGGATAATCTGAAATCATTCCTTGCCCGTATGAACTTTCAAAATAAATTATTTGAAGCACTAGTTTCAGAATACGCTTCTCCCATTCTTGTAATATTTTATTCCTCAACTTATTTGTTTTGTTTTTTTTGTTTCTTTTTTTTTTTTGTTGTAAATTCTCTTTGTAGTTTTCTAATTGGTTGTGAGGAATATCAAGCTTGGTAACATACTCCTCCCATTCTTCAAGTACGTTTTATGCATCAACTGCTTTCAAATCTGACGAATATATTACTTCAGTCTACTGTTTGGGGTGAAAGTCTTTCGTGTTGAAAAACATTAAACTCACTTAATTTGCATCCAATACAATTCGCCATTGTTACACTTTGAAGATGATCTAACAAGTGTAGTCCGAAAAGGTAGTTAATTTCTGCCGTCATGTCACCAAAAACGGGGGAGTTGGAACTTTCCATTCTTAAATACGATCAGAAAAATGTCCACAATGAAAATTAAAGTTAGATTTAGAACTTGCCTTAAGATGCTTCGTCACACGCTGTGTGCTATCTTTTTTTTAAAGTCTGGCTTTCCTTGCTTTTCAATTCCCCATGACCTATTATTTTCAAGTAAATACAATTCGGTGACTAACGTCTATGTTCAGCAAATGAATCATCTGATTTCTCCGCAGTGACGAAGCTATACGTTGCAAGCAAAACATGTTGTACAGTCACCTTGCCCTGTGTAGTGAAATCCAGCCTTTTCCAAGGAATACTTATCTGGTGTTAGTTGGTTAGGCTAGTTCATAAAACTAAGAAGTCTATCTTCAACAAAGAGCAAATTGGAAGCATTTTATACAATGCATAGTAGTATCGGCAGAATCAACTTCCAGATCCATCTCCGTTTTTGTTTCCCCCCTAAAAATGAATTTAAAAGTTGAAAGCTCGCGATTAAATGACAGTTGGCTTCAAATACATCAGGTGGTATATTTATAGATTTCAAACCGTCTCGAATGACGATCGTGAAATCATTTTGCCATTCTTTTTACAACTAAAGAATATCTCCCATTCAAAATACAAGTGATTTTTCTCTGTTCAAATGACCATTTTATACCACTTATTCCTTAATCACAAATATCTAACTTAAAATTAACAAGATCGATCTTTTGAACCATGGCAAATATTATAAAAACGAAGTAAAAGACAAAATAAATATTCTGTAGGTAGCAAGTCATGAAAATCCTTTCACACTATACAAACTTTGATTAAAAGATACTAAGAACTTATTGTGCATAATCACTCACTGAAACCACGCATGTTAGGCACGTAACTAGCCTTACATAACCTGATGATTTCACACCTTATGCGACCCAAATTCTATCCAGATGAATTACGTTACACTGTATGACCTCAAATTCCTGTAATCCGCCCATCCTCCAAGATGGCGACCGACAGAGCGGCAGTTTCCATCTACTGTAATTATGGCTTATGCACGTTTTCACCGCTTTTAGAGAATTTCTGCTTTAATGTATAGGCTAAGTTTACTATGTATTAGCTGAAACAAGCAGGGGAGAAGATCCAATAGTATTACTTTTACTTTTTTCTTTCTTTCTTTTTTTAAAGTTTTATTTACATAAAGATAGGTGACACATACATGTAATCAGAGACATATATAACACATGTTAAATATTAGAACAGTAAGACAAGACATATATAAATGCCTGTGATATATGACGATCCCAGAACAGAAGGGATATTGTGTCAGCTTGTAACGTACACAGAGAACAAAGATCATTTATGACAACTTTGACTGTTTTAAGTAAAGTATGTGTAGTCAATGCATGCATTTGAGGTTTGGGCACACTGTGTCTTTATATGGAAGTAGCAAGAAATTGGAAAGAATATTTTTCTTCTATTTTACCGAACTGAGCGTTCCATTTCCTTATAGAAGTTAATTTTATTAAAAATCGTCTACACACTTTTTTCTTTTTAGTAATATAGTGTGTTGGAAATATTTATAAAAGGTTGATGTAAATTACAATCTCAATTGAAGTTAGTTTTTTGTTATTGTTACGACTCTATGGTATAAGAAAAATGTAACAGAAAGAAAGTGAAACCAACAAATCAAGTAAAAATCAACAAGCAATTTATTACTAGATAATTAAAATGAAAAATCAAAAAGTCACTTACAGTAATGTGTTTATGTATCCTAATAATCCAATAAGAATGATTGTTCTAATCACAAGTCCTAAATATAGAATGTGTCCTTGAATGTTATTATGTGCTAATGGTCTCCAAAGTCCTGATGTACTAGAAATCTTGATGCGTTGAAGTCAAAATGAAGTAATCCAGAATCTCTGAATAAGTTCACATAAATTCCAAAATTGTCAGTCAAAATCCAAAAGTTTATGAGCACTGTCATAATCCAATGAATAATTAAAATAATTCCTCTCTTAGAATTTGGAATGAATTTTCACAACTGTAATAGCTCTTTACAAGACTGATGGTAATGTCGAACTGAACAAAATGTCTACCAAACATGGTATATATAAAGATTGGTCACATGACAGAATGTTCTAGATTGGTCACATGACAGAATGTTCTAGAATGTGTGTCATCTTAATGGAATTTACTTGTAAACAAAAATCAACCTTGACCTTCAAATTGAGAAAACATATTGATCAAAACAACCTAATTCAAGGACACTAGTTATACATGTTTTTCCTAACAACATAAAGATTTAAGCAAATATTAAAGTGAAGAAACATTTATAATTTCCTAAAATATTTATAATATTATATAAACATCATACATAACACCTCCCCTCATAAAGAAAAAGAAAGATTTATGTAATAAAGCTTTCTTTTGAATATTCATCTAATACTATAATAACCACAATTACATAAGAACATGTTTTATGATACTGGACTTAATTACATCAAGCAATATTACATTTCTAGGCACGTGAGAGTGCATCTGCAATCACATTGTCTTTTCCCCTGATGTGTTTGATGTCCATGTTATATTCTTGCAATATCAAACTCCATCTCAACAATCTCCGATTTTTATCTTTCATTTTGTTGATGAAAGTAAGGGGATTGTGATCACTGTACACAATAATTGGAGAAAGAGCTGAGGTGACATACACTTCAAAATGCTGTAAAGCCAATATCAAAGCCAAACATTCCTTCTCAATTGTGGAATAATTTTGCTGGTGCTTGTTTAGTTTTTTAGAAAAATAACACACAGGGTGATCCACACCACTTTTGTCTTCCTGAATCAATACTCCACCAACCCCTACATCACTTGCATCAACAGATAATTTAAATGATTGGCTAAAATTTGGTTTTCTTACTCAATAAACTTGTCAAAGGTTCAGCAATTTTGGAAAAATTGGAACAAAATTTCCGATAATATCCAGCCATACCTAGAAATCGCATCAGTTGCTTTTTACAAATTGGAACTTGAAATTCAGAGATAGCTTTGACCTTAGCTTCTATAGGTTTAACTTGACCTTGTCCCACAATATGTCCTAAAAATGTGACACAAGCATGGCAAAACTCACTTTTGCTCAAATTAATTGTCAGATTCGCATCACTGAGTCGATCGAAGAATTTTCGAATGGTTTCCAAATGATCTTCCCAGGTGTTGTTGTAGATAATGACGTCATCGATATAAGCGTCACAATTATCAAGACCAAATGTTATCATGTTCATCAGACGTTGAAACGTTGCAGGCGAATTTTTCATTCCAAACGGCATGACTTTATATTGATAAAGTCCATCTGGAGTTGCAAATGCTGAAATTTCTTTTGCCCTTTCCGTCAGTGGAATTTGCCAGAATCCTTTTAAAAGGTCAAACTTGGTGACATATTCCGCATTTCCAATTTTATCAATGCAATCGTCCATTCTTGGGATTGGAAATGAATCAGTTTTGGTGACACTGTTGACTTTTCTATAGTCAGTACACATACGGAATGTATTATCTGGCTTGGGAACAAGAATACATGGTGAACTCCAGTTATTTTTACTTGGTTCTATGAAATCATTCTCCAGTAGATACTGAATTTCTTTCTTCAGATAGTTCTGTTTGAGAGGATTCATCCTATAAGGATACTGTTTCACAGGCACAGAATCTACAATGTCAACGTCATGATAAATTTTACTTGTTCGTGTTGGAACATCAGGAAACAAGTGCTCATAGTCATGTAATAGCTGTTTTAGTTCATTTCCTTCCTGTTGTTGTAGATGTGAAAGTTTCTGGTCTAGGTTGTTCAATATTTCTGAGTTCCGAAGATTGGTTATACCAGAGTCACTATAGTCTGATCGTACTCCATCGTTGATATCTTCACTGTGTGGGACAGGTACAACTAAATTAACTGAATAATTGCTGAGCTATCTCTGTCAAAATATTCCTTTAACATATTTATATGACAAAGTTGTTTCTGTTTCCGTCTCCCAGGAGTGTTAATGATATAATTTAAGTCATTTACTTTCTTTTCAACGGTATAAGGACCATAAAATTTAGCCTGAAGAGGATTCTGAGGTATGGGAAAGAGAGCCAGAACTTTGTCACCAGGTTTAAAACTCCTTTCCTGTGTATTTCTGTCATACCTTAATTTCATATTTGACTGGGTAGTGTGAAGATTAGTTCTTGCCACTTCACAGGCCTTTGACAACTTGTATTTGAAATCAGAAACATAATCAAGAAGATTAATCTTTGAGTCTTCATTTGAAAGAAGTTTCTCTTTCAATAATTTCAATGGTCCACGGACAGTATGACCAAAAACTAGTTCAAAGGGACTAAAACCCAACGACTCTTGAACTGATTCCCTAACAGCAAACAACAACAAATGAACACCCTCATCCCAATCCTTTTCTGTATCAAAGCAATATGATCGAATCATATTCTTCAAAGTTTGATGAAATCTTTCCAAAGCACCTTGACTTTCAGGGTGATAGGCAGAAGATTTAAACTGTTGGATGCCTAGTTCATGCATAACTTGTTGGAAAATTCCAGACATAAAATTTGACCCTTGATCCGACTGGACTGATTTGGGAAGGCCAACAAGTGTAAAAAACTTCACCAAAGCTTTCACAATAGTTTTAGTTTTTATATTTCTCAGAGGAATTGCCTCTGGAAATCTTGTAGATGTACACATGATGGTCAACAAATATTGGTTGCCTGACTTGGTTTTAGGTAAAAGACCAACACAGTCTACAATTATTCTACTAAATGGTTCATCAAATGCAGGAATAGGTTGCAGATGAGCCTTAGGTATCTTCTGATTGGGTTTTCCTACCATTTGACAAGTGTGACAAGATCTGCAGTATTTAGAAACATCACTTTTGAGTTTCGGCCAATAAAAATGATTCAAGATCTTGTGATAAGTCTTACGGACTCCTAAATGACCAGCTAAAGGAGTTTCATGGGCTAAATTAAGAATTTCCTGTCGATATGACTTAGGAACAACAATTTGATAGCTCACTGACCACTCGTCACCAGCGGGTACATCAGGTGGTCTCCATTTCCTCATAAGGACCCCATTTTTCACAAAGTAACACACTGGAACTTGTGTGGCTTCAGTTTCACTAATAGCCCTCTGAAACAAACAAGATATCTCGGGATCTTGCTCCTGTTCAACGACAAGAGATTGTCGTTTGTCATCCTGATTAGAACAAAGAGAATGAGTTGCCAAAAGAGGATCACTGTGATCAATACCATTTGATTGATCAATACCTGAGGAAAAAGTGACCTCATCAAAAGACTGACCAATACATGTGTCCGCTAAAGGAATAATATCCTGATCAACATCAATCTCAAGAGCTCTTTTTGCCATAGCTCTAGTAACTGCACAAGCAGGGTACAAATCAGGGATTTCAGTTTCGACAGGATCAACTTTCTGATCCAAACAAGGCTTGTCAGTTACAAGTGGATTAACCACAACCTTATCTCCAGCTAGGTCATTGCCTAGTAATAAATGAACACCCTCTATGGGTAAAGAAGTCACTGCCCCAACAGTCACAGGTCCAGAAACTAAGTCTGATGCCAAATTTACACAATGAAGAGGAACATTTACAAAGCCGCACTCAACTCCCTGAACAAGAACACTTTCACTTGAAGAAGACTCCTCAGACAAAGGCAAAGTACCTGATAATAAAAGACTCTGAGAAGCTCCAGTGTCCCTTAATATTTTAATTGGGATAGGTTTGGCAGAATCACCAATAAGTGATATAGAACCTTCTGACATGAATGGTTCATAAGCCTCCAAAATAGAATCAGACTGGGGTTTGTTTGACCCAACAAATGTATTGCTTTCAATACAAGACCGTGACCTTGACCTCGTAGAAATAAGAGCATTTGGAAAAGCTCTGTCTTTTCTCTGTTGCTTATTTTTCAACTTGAAGCAATCAGAAATAACGTGCCCTTTCTTTTTACAATAAGTGCACGTAGGAAGAGATAAGGATTTCTGATCAGTCTTATCAGATGTTTGATTCCTAACAGTTGTGCTGTTGTGAAATTTGGAAGTACTCGAATGAGATTGAAATGGTTTTTTACCAGAAAACTGCTGAGAGGACGATTTATTACCAAATGAAATTTTGTGAGTCAAGGAATAATCATCAGCCATACGAGCAGCATTTTCCAAAGTTTCCACATTCTGCTCGTCAAGATAGGTTTTAACATCACTATGGATGCACCTCTTGAACTCTTCAATTAATACGAGCTGTCGGAGGTTATCATAACCTTGATCAACTTTCTTGGCTGAGCACCACCTATCAAATAGTTGTTCTTTATCCCTTGCAAATTCGACATGAGTTTGTCCAGTTTCTTTTCTACAATTCCTAAACCTTTGTCGATATGCCTCTGGTACCAACTCATAAGCTTTCAAGATGTACTCCTTAACCACATCATAATCAGTGCTTTGTTGTACTGACAGTGAAGTGTAGACTTCACGAGCTTTGCCAATAAGTACACTTTGTAATAACAAAGTCCAATGCTCTCTGGGCCATTTCAAGTTTTCAGCTATTTTCTCGAAATGAAGAAAGTATTTATCTACTTCTTTTTCCTGAAAAGGGGGTACTAACCTAATATATCTAGTAACATCAAAACCTGGACTTGTGTTTAAAGGAGTGGAGTGTGCTCTGTTTGCCAGTTCTAATTCTCTTAACTTAAATTGCATTTCCCTTTCTTCTCTTTGCATCTGCATTTGTCTCTCCTCTTTCTCTCTCTCCCTCTCCCTCTGCATTTGCCTCTCTTCTTTCTCTCTCTCCATCTGCATTTGCCTCTCTTCTTTCTCTCTCTCCATCTGCATTTGCATCTGCCTCTCTTCCTTCTGCATTTGTAGCTGCCTCTCTTCTTTCTCTCTCTCCATCTGTATCTGCCTCTCTTCTTTCTCTCTCTCTCTCTCTGAATCTGAAGCTTTACCAATTCTAAATCAATCTGTTTCTTTAACTCTAATTCCCTTAATTTCCTGTCAGAACCAGATACAGGCTTTCTCTTCAAACTTAAAGCACTGCTATCAAAAATTCCCTTTCCTACTAAATACTGAATCAAAATAATCTTTATCTCCTGTTTTGTCAATGATACTTTTGCCTCAGATAGACTGTATTTTCTGGCAAGCTCGAGCAACTCATCCTTTCTCATGCACTCTAACCCCTCCTGGGTAGGTTTTGAAATGAAATTCTGAACATTAGATGCCATTGTAAATGCTTGTTGGTTTCACACAAAACAAATTTCTCTATTTAAAATCTTTGCCAAAGACAAAAAAAATTCAGAGACAAAATCAATATGAATTTCAAAGATAAATTTAATATCTCTAATATGCTTTAAAGAAATTCAATCCCGGACGAGCCCCCAATTTCTGTTACGACTCTATGGTCTAAGAAAAATGTAACAGAAAGAAAGTGAAACCAACAAATCAAGTAAAAATCAACAAGCAATTTATTACTAGATAATTAAAATGAAAAATCAAAAAGTCACTTACAGTAATGTGTTTATGTATCCTAATAATCCAATAAGAATGATTGTTCTAATCACAAGTCCTAAATATAGAATGTGTCCTTGAATGTTATTATGTGCTAATGGTCTCCAAAGTCCTGATGTACTAGAAATCTTGATGTGTTGAAGTCAAAATGAAGTAATCCAGAATCTCTGAATAAGTTCACATAAATTCCAAAATTGTCAGTCAAAATCCAAAAGTTTATGAGCACTGTTATAATCCAATGAATAATTAAAATAATTCCTCTCTTAGAATTTGGAATGAATTTTCACAACTGTAATAGCTCTTTACAAGACTGATGGTAATGTCGAACTGAACAAAATGTCTACCAAACATGGTATATATAAAGATTGGTCACATGACAGAATGTTCTAGATTGGTCACATGACAGAATGTTCTAGAATGTGTGTCATCTTAATGGAATTTACTTGTAAACAAAAATCAACCTTGACCTTCAAATTGAGAAAACATATTGATCAAAACAACCTAATTCAAGGACACTAGTTATACATGTTTTTCCTAACAACATAAAGATTTAAGCAAATATTAAAGTGAAGAAACATTTATAATTTCCTAAAATATTTATAATATTATATAAACATCATACATAACATTATAAGATTTTATAGCCGTAAATATATTTTGAAATTCTAGGAAGTTGGATCTGAGGGAGAATCTACTTTTGAAGTTGTCAAAATATATCCAAGACCCATCTTCATTAATAAAATCATTAACATAGATGATTCCTTTCTGAAACTATATTTTGTTGAAAGCACTCTTACCTGCTATTTTTATGCTAGGATTAAACCATACAGATGTTTGCAAAAAGTATTTAAGTGAATTACCTTGAATTAATTTTAGTAATTTTGAGAGGGCGCCAAAAACATATATCCAAAAGAGATTAAGATGTTTTCTTATGAACTGAACATAATCTATTTCAAAAAAGTAGAAATGATCAATATTTGGAACTGAGAGTTGTAAGATTATGTTTCCGTTTACAGTTCCCAGAAAACATTTTCCGAAGCCATGTAATTTTTAAAGCATCTGTAAATTTAACAAGATTTACCATCTTTATACCTCCATCATAATACCCTTTTATTGAAATGTTTCGTTTTATTTTATCTTTTGCTCCCTTCCATAGAAACTTGTAAAATGGTGTATTAAGTTCATTAAATACGGGTTCAGGTGGATTTGGTAAAATTGATAGAAGATGAGAAATTCATTGCGATCGCAGGAATTTTTGTCACTGCTATCTTACCAAATGGTATAAAAACGCACTTACTCCATTATAAAAGTAAATTTCTGACTTCTCTAATTTTGGTGGGAATTGGAATATTCTCTAAGTTAGTTGAAAACTTAACGCATAAGTAAACAAATTCACTGCAGTCCCAATTCAGTTAATATTAAGAGCAGAATTTCAATTTGCTGCCTGTTTTGCTTCCAAACCACATTACCTTTTTTTACTATATTAATACTTAGGCATGACAATTTAGAATATTGATACAATTGATCTAAAGAAGATTTCAAAGACTTTTCGGAACCATCAAGAGTGAGTGAATTAACATCACTTGTACCACCAACATTTATTCCTTTAATATTCTTTCTTATTATATGAGCTAATATCTCCGAACACACGAAAATATATAAGGGGAGAGAGGGTTGCCTTGTATACAGCCTCTTTTAATATGAAACAATTTAGATACTTGTTCATTAATACTTATACATGATTTGATATAACAATACAAAAACTCAATCCATTTTATAACCGACTCATCAAAATTAGCAAAAATTCATTACTTTATATATGAACAACCATGCAACAGACCAGGAATTTTATGTTTTCTAGTGATAAACATAACATCATATAAGTTCCTAATATTATCACCGATGTATCTCCCTTTCAAAAAACACGTTTGATCTTCGTGTTTAAAGTTAGGGATTACAGTTGTGATCGTATTTGCTATACAAGCAGAAGCAATTTTAATTGACACATTTTGAAGTATATATATATATATATATATATATATATATATATATATATATATATATATTAAACATAGCATGAGCGCATCAAAACAAAATTGAGGTGACTTATCTAAAGCTTAGCATAAACACAACATTATGTCGACTATCACACGTTTGAGCGAGTTGCTTCACAGAGGCCAAATAGCCCAAAGTGAATATGATGATGCGCTTGATGAAGTATTGGCTAGTAGGCCAGTTCCGGCACCTAGGCAGCCGGTTAGTCAGGTTGAACAAAGAGTCTAAGCCCAACGACCAGTTCCGGCTCCTAGGCAGCCGTCTCGCCTGGTTGAACAGCCAGTGCCAGTCCCACAACCAGTTTTTACTCCTAGACAGTTTGAACGGTCGGTTTTCACAGATGACTTCTGCGATTTGATAGACAAGATTCTTAATAAGAAAAAGCCAGCAGCAAAGACAAGTCGCGGCAAATTACCAACCATAATAAAGCATTGTACTAGTACAGATGTTGCAAAAAGCTCTCGCTTCACCGTGCCAAAAAAGCACAGGCTTGAATCCGGCGCTTCTGTATTTCTAGATGATGTGGTTCCTAGTATACAAGCTGTATTCGAAAAGGAAGTTAGTGAACCTGGTGGTCTGAAGTTTAGCCTAATGTTGAAGGTACAGTTGGAAAAAGCTGTACCTGGACTATAAAACGTACAGGATGATGATGATCATGAAGCTGAACTAGTCGTTGTTAAAGGAGAAGCCTATTTCCAAAATTAGGTCATTGTCATACTGCGCACTGATCAGATAAGAGACAGACTGAAGAAAATGATGTCACCATACACAGTCCATTGGGTCAGTATGGGTATTTGACCGATGCAATATGCTTTAACTACGTAGCTACATTCCGGAAGCAACAAAGTGCATACTATCACGATCTGTTATAAAACTTAAGAACAAGGACAACCGTAGCTTTCAGTGGCCCATTCTGTCGGCTCTTTAACCGGCAGACAATAGAAACGTTAAAAAGTCAGGTAAGTACCTCAGCACCTTTGCAAGCTCAACTTTGCCAACATTGACTTTCCGCAACAAAACAATTGCAGCTAGTGTCTTTGGCTGTAACAATGGCCTATAACCGCTGCACATTAGCGAGTCGCGTAATCCGAGACAAAATTCCATAGACATATTGCTGATCGCCGAGGGCGAAAAGACCCACTATGTCTGGAAAAAATATGTAAACCGCCTGGTACGATATCACAACTAACACCTTGAGAAGAAGCGCGTCTGCCGCCGATTCCTACAACTCTTAAGCCGGGTGGACCTATTGGAAGCCCACACAAAAAACACCCGTGGCATTAGCGAGAAACCTCAGCGTGTGTACCTACCGGAACCAGGGAAGAACATTCTAACCGTTCAGAATCATCAGCACCAGATACGCGTCCCATACACCATTTAAGCAGATTTCGAGGCACCAAACGTGCAAGTGGAACGGATCAAAGAGCTAACCAGGTCCCATGTAACTTTTGCTACATAGTTGTTCACAGCGATGCCATTTCCAAGGAGTCAGCGTTATACGGTGGCAGGAATGCAGTTGCCACTTTTATCAATTACCTTGAGCATGAGATGGAATACATTCGAGAGGTGTTTAAAAACAAGGCCGATGTTATTATGCATGGATAAGAACTTCCAGAAAGTCGCAGACTGCCACATCTGCTGCGAGGAACTAGGTAACAATAGGGTGCGAGACCACTGGCATGTCCTCATCAAATTCCGCGACGCCTCACACAGCGCATGCAACTTCAAGCTACTGATCTCCCCAGATAAAACAAAGGTACCAGTTGTTTTTTCAAAACCTGCGCAGCTATGACGGCCATCTTATCATAGAGGCGATCAGAACAGCCTCATCTGGAAAAATCAGTGCTATCCCAAACAGCATGGAAAATTTCAATTCGTTTTGTTGGGCATCTACAGATTATCGACAACCTCCAGTTTATGAATTGCAGCCTGGAAAAGCTGGTAGCTAACATGACAAAGGAGGCATTTCGTTCCACAGCAAGACACACGGCATTGACCTTCTGCTACGAAAGGGAGTTTACCCGTACAAGTACTTGAGCATCTAGGACCGATTTGAAAAAACAAGCAGCTGCCTCCTTTGTAGCCAGCTAAGCCGCACCAGCATTTCTGACAAAGACTACTAGCATGTGCAGAATGTGTGGAACGAATTTGGATGTCAGGACATGGGAAGCCACCATGACCTATACCTTAAGACTGACGTGCTTCTGCTGGCGGAGGGTCTAAGGCCTTCCGCGACACCTCTCTAAAGAGCTATGGCCTTGATCCAGTCCACTACTACATCGCACCAGGAATGAGCTGGGATGCCCTACTAAACATGACAGGCACCATGCTGAAACTGCTGACCGATATTGATATGCACCTACTTATTGAGAGAGGCATCTGCGGTGGCATTTATATAGTAAGCCAGCGACATACAAAATCTAACAACTCAATGTGTCCCGGGTACTACAGCGAAAAGCCAATAAACTGAATATCCTATCTAGACACTAATAGCCACTGTGAAATGTCAATGTTGCAGAGACTGCCAATACTCCAGCACTCAAATGGTGTGATGTGCACGCACCCAAGGGCTGCATCCTAGACGTAGACATCGAGTATCCTGAGGAACTTTACAACGCGTAAAAGCGACTATGCGCTGGCACCTGAGACCAGAACGTTATAGTGGGGTTGACTGAGGGACTTTCAGTGTGCCTTAATGAGCAAACTGGGGGGGGGGGGGGTAAGTTCACGCGCTTTGGTCAAACTCAAGCACACGGTGAAACTTTTGTGAGGTGCATCCCAAGTTCTGACAGAAAACCAAGACATTCTTAACAGATGGACGGAATACTGTTCGGCGCTTTACAACCAGAAGACTTCTGGAGACCAAGCTGTACTAAACGTACCACTGACCACAACAGAGGTTGACCACCCGATCTTCAGGGACGCAGTAGAGGCTGCAGTAAAGGCACTAAAGAAGGGGAAGTCAGCTGGGGTAGACAATATACCAGTAGAACGTGTTCAAGCAGGAGGAACTTCCATAATAGATGTCCTCACAACAATCTGCAACCAAATCTGACCCCATGGACCCAGTCTCTGATCGTGACTCTTCCTAAAAAAGGGAATCTACAACTGTGCCAGAACTACCGAACAATCAGTCTCATTAGTCACCCAAGCAAGGTTATGCTTAAGATCATCCTCAACAGATTGAAACCCCAAGCAGAGCACATCATTGCGGAAGAACAGGCAGGTTTCGGAGCAGGACGTTGCACTACAGAACAGATCTTCAATCTTAGAATCATCTGTGAAAAATATATCCAGCATCAACAGAACCTCTATCATGTCTTCATTGACTACAAGAAAGATTTCGACAAGGTATGGCATGCAGCCTTGTGGGCCACCATGGGGATATACAACATAAACGCAAAACTAATCCGCACTATAGAAACCCTGTATGACAAGGCGACTAGTACAGTTCTCGTCAATGGAAACATAGGAGACTGGTTCAGAACCACAGTCGGAGTCAGACAAGGGTGCCTTCTCTCACCCACTCTCTTCAACATCTACCTGGAATGGATCATGTCCGACGCCTTCGAAGACCATGAGGGCAGTGTCAGTGTTGGAGGCAGAACTATCACCAACCTGCGCTTCGCTGATGATATCGATATTAGCAGGAGATGAAGAAGAAATGGAAACCTTAGTGAACCGTCTCAATCAAGCATCACTAAGATATGGGATGGAAATAAACGCTGAAAAGACAAAACTAATAACAAACAGCCCGAGTGGCATCCAAAAGGAAATAAGAATGAATGGACAGAAGCTGGGCACATTAACAAGCTTCAAGTACCTAGGTGCTATGGCCTCTGATGAAGGTTCAAAACCTGAGCTTCTTTCCAGGATTGCGCAGACAACAGCTGCTCTGGCTAGGCTGAAGCCTATTTGGAAAGACAGTAACATCACGCTTGGGTCCAAGATCAAGCTTATGCGCTCCCTCGTCATGTCCATATTCCTATATGCATGTGAGACATGGACCCTAACAGCAGAATTAGAGAGAAGAATCCATGCCTTAGAAATGAGATGCTATCGAAGGATCCTGAAAATCTCATACTTAGATCACGTCTCTAATGCGGAGGTGCGCACTAAAATCCAAGGTGCAATTGGACCTTATGAAGATCTGCTCACCACTGTAAAGAAATGCAAACTAAGATGGTATGGTCACGTCTCGCGCTCAACTGGCCTGTCAAAGACAATCCTACAGGGCACAGTTAGAGGAAAGAGAAAACGAAGCAAGACAGAAGAAGAGATGGGAAGACAATATCAAAGAGTGGACAGGCATGGACTTTGCAAAGTCCCAAAGAGCAGTGGAGAACAGGGCAAAACGGAGTGAGATTGTCGCAAAGTCATCAGTGGCGCCCCTACGACCAGCAAGGTTACTGGAGAAATGAAAAAAAAATCCCAAGTTTGACTTAAAGCATTGGGCTTCGGTAATGAACCACGTATTGCTCCCTTTTCTACAGTCGTAGGTACATTACATACGGTGCAGGTAATCCTCGGCCTAGCAAACTCTTTATGTACGACTTCTACTACAATCAGATAAAAACGCGCGACGGCGATAAGGCGCACCTGCTATACACGGACACTCGCAGTCTGCTCCTTAGCATCTAGACCGACGATGTATACTGCGATATGGCTGAAGATGCTAACCTCTACGATACGAGTGACTATCCTAAAGAGCATTCATTCTACAGCACAACAAATTAAAAGATAGTAGAAAAGTTACTAGATCATTGCTGAGTTTGTTTGCCTTCGCCCCAAGATGTTCTCATAACTAACGGCAGACAGCACAGACAAACGTAGGGCCAAGGGCATTTCAATGGCAGCGGTAAGGGTCGACTTCAGGCATCAACTATACTTGAGTACCTCCAAGAGAAAAAACACTCAATGACCGCCATCCTCAACGACTACCACAAAATGAGGATGTACCACATAAACAAGACAACCCTTAGTCCGCTGGACGCCAAAAAGTAGATTGCGCCGGTTGGTATTGCGACACAGGCATATGGCCACTACCGAGCCGCACAAGAGCAACACGCCCATGCACATGAATACCTTAACGAGCTCTTCGGCCTGGGTCATGGATAAGTATACCCTTAGGTGGTAGTTGAGTGCATTCGAACACAGAATGTAGTTCCTCTCGAACTAAGTCTCTACATGGAGCATCACTACCCGAAAAACGGCATAGAGACAGCTGACCTGGGATGTCAAACCTGTCAGCCAAAGTGAAACCTTGAGCAACCACACAGAGTCAGTAGCACGGCGTAGTTCGCCTTCCAGCTCTCCCGTTGCATATAGGTATCGCACCAAGGTATATTAGGACAGGCATTGCTTCAGACCAACCGGCCGCGGCACAGAATTTTATATGGTGCTTGCAGGTAAATTTGCCACATGGTCTGCTTTTCGAGCCATGCCCTGGCCACATCTTGGCGGCTTCTGACAGCTTCTTGACCGCTACGACACCCTTCCGGTAGCCTCGCGGGCTTGAGTATATTGTAGCAGAGCTTATTATCCATTGCGTTTTTGTGCTTTATCGTCCAAACAGATTCTTATTCTTGAGTAACAAACCAGCAGCTCGAGCTCCACCTCCTATCTGAGAAACTCATAAACATTGCACCTACCTTCAACGTCGCTCTTGTGCTCTGTAGTAGATGACCGATAATTGGCCAGTTTGTATGTTGAGCTGTTCGTCCACCAAAATGTATAGGAACATGTTTAACACACCTGCAGCATGAGCCGTCTTTTCAGTTTGCAGCTGTAGCGACTGGCCAGAATGCTGAAAACGCTCGTAGAAAAGGCTTTGGCTTCACTGCCCGGAATCATTGGCACTATTATTTCATTCCTCCTATAAAAAAGCTTGCAATGCCATTGGCTGACTGGCCGGTAATCTGGTGGTGCTTGCTATCTCTATTGCTGTCGCGTTCTTTGCCGTTTTACGCTCTCACAATAACAATCGCAGACAGCAGAGCGAACGCTAGGACAGTATGCTAGTCGTTCAAGAAATACTAGATCACCGCAAGCCTCGACACAATACCAGCCACTACAAGTGCTCTTTTATTAGCATCGTGGTTTTTAACCTGTATTTTATGTGCGGTGCTGGTTTGTACAGGCACGTTGTGAAAGGCGGATCAAAGTCGGTATTTCGTGCTTTGTCGGTTGAGGATGCTGCGCTGTGCTACTTGTAAAGTCTGATTACTGACAACGGCTTGCCATGTTGCATTAACATTGGCGTTGGTGCCTAGTGAATTTGCTGTTATACCCTTCATAAGTGACAATGCAAAGATCCATGTCGCTTGGAATCATGTAGAGACCCCCACCTCCAGGACGTAATTTAGATTATTCCTGGTATAATGGTCCTTTTGTATAGACTTCTGAAATCTTCTGCGCGGGGGATCATATCTTTAACATTTGCAAGAAACTGTGTTTGGGCGTCAAATGCAGTTCCTACTACTTGGGCTTTGTGCGCCTAAAATAGCCAACACATACGCTCAAACGCTATCGTTGACACTCTCTTCCCAAGCTCTGGTAAAGCACTGCGACGTTAACAACATGCAATCCACGAACCTCTTTTTAGTTGCATCATCTTCTGCAATATGATCAACGTGCTTGCATCGTTTGTTGTCCGTCCTGTAAACGTATAATGACCGGTGTCACACGTAGTAGGGGTAAGTCCATTTAAGCAAATACCGCTGACACTGATATATATATATATATTGTGCCCAGGCTGTGGTTTTTGCATTGTTTTTGTCGCCATTCTGTGTTTTTATCCAAATCAAACTCATTGCAAACAATCTCGTATGCATCCATGTTGATAGCATTGTTGAATGCGTCCCGCCCTGTTTGGATCGGAAGAGAGCACATCATCTGGTTGAGGATCTTTCTGTCTGGTAGTAAATATTGAACGGGTTAAAAGATGCACATCTGAGTTTCACACAATGCTGATGTTTTGATTGATTGTTAGCATGAAAAGATGGTCGCCACACTAACCCCGCAAAAGGTGGCAGGGCACCAAAATGGCAGAGCTTAACTGATTTTGCCAAAACTTCATCAGGTTGCTTGACCAACGGTCCACGATCTCCAGTGTCCTGACAGGGAGCAGCACATAATTGTTGTTTATGTGAATTAATCTGGTTTTAAACGATAAACCCTCTTGCACAAATATATCGGGGCTGAGCGATGAGCCGGTGAATTTTTATCTCCCTATATTAGTGTAGTTAAAACGCCGCCAGCAATATATTTGGCATGGTTGTTGAAGCAAAACTCTTGTGGCAACACCATTGCCGTACTCTGCTTAACAAGTTGTAATATTGCAAACGAATGTCGTATTAGCAAATGTTCTAGTTGGACCAGTGACTCCGGAACAGGTGATCCGCACTTGTTACCTGTTTAGAACTCCGAGAGATTTCGTTCAGTCCAGGATGGTACAACGTTTCGGCTACGCTTGGTAACAATAGATTTCTTGTGAGATAAACACGAGTAGCCGGTCATTAGCCGTTGACGTTTCCGATGGGTATTATAGCATTAATACGCTCAAAAAATTAGTAAAAGCTGCCATTTCTTGAATGACTGCGAATTACAACGCGGCCACCGGGCGGATCAGCATCACGCTCACCAACACAAACTATCAGCTCTAGCTTGAAGCACTCATCCATATCGTTGAATTTAAAACCTTACACGAGTTTACGGAGCTGGCACGCTAATGGAACCCAATACCCGCGTATCAACCACCTTATGTCCACCACCAACAGATAAACACAATTAGGAATATGTTGGTGGGGAAAAACAACACCCTAGTGCAAATTATTCGTGTGGAGGGTGTCTCCATCGGCCTAGCCCCCTTTAGGATCGTTAACAATGCACCAGTGAAGTGACTGTGCAGTTGACATACAAAGGTCAGCATGGACTTGAATATGGTCAATTGCTTTAGTGTATTATCTAATACCAACCCAGAAATTGACCCAGCAAACGCGTCACTGTGTCAATGAAGTAGATGTTAGGAATATGAACCTGTACAATCTGAATGATTGAAAAGTGATTTTGTAAATGTTTGTGGTTTAAGAGAAAAACTCATATTACCTGAGTTTTCTGAATTTATTGATTCTTATGATATTGTATCATTTGCTGAAGGACATAGATGAAATCAGTGTCAATGTTTATACGATAATTATAAACAACATACATGGATGTCTCCAGCGTTCAAGGATAATAGCAGTTCCTTTTAAGGATTATCTCTCTGATTATGGGGATGTTGTAGAATCGGAATCAGAATACACCCTTTGGATCAAGATTAGAAATATAGAAATAACTGGATGTGATCCTGTTATATAGTTCAAGTTAAATTGTTCTCGTTCGTGATTTTAAGGACAGAAATGCTAATTTATCAGATATTGGTAATCAAATTTTAATATGTATATTTGAAACAGAAGAGTGGGCTTAGACAAGCGACTTGGAAAATGCACATTCGGTCATTGGAGCCTAATTGTTTATTTAGTAAAGACTTTAAGTGGCTTCCAATTGTTACAAAATTCTGTAGCGCTTGATTTTAATCCTTTGTTTTCAGATATTCACTGTGTCTTTGCACATAATATTCAAAGTAATCAGCAACATGTACTGCTAATACAGAAAATAGAACTAGAAAATCGTGGGATTCGAGAAGGAAAAATGAATTTCTGGCGTGTCCGCAGTGACACTAATCCCCTACCCTTCCAGATAAATTAAGCTTTAATATCACGCTGCTTATACAGAAATTATAATGTACCTATACCCAAAAATCTAAGACCCACAAGATTTTCCCTTTTAAAAAAACGATCTAAAAAAAAGATCTGCAAGACTGAAATCGCATTACGGGCAGAAGCTGAGCAGCAGCGCTCTCTGTACAAAAAGTACAAATGCGCAGTCAACGCGGTGGATGATGTTGACACCGCAGTGACAGCTGTGTCTTGAGGCACCGGTGAGGCGGGGATTGGAAGAATGTCAATATTCATTGCTACGCCCATTGCGATTGCCCTTGAGATCGCAGTTTTAAGCTGTGGTCTGATTTCTGAAGCTGGAAATTTTATCAGCTGGCGACTATCCATGAAAGCCAAAAAGTACGATGAAATTCGCATCTTGGCCGAACCAAAGCTCAACACAATCGCAGACCACACATCTAAGGCGCAACGCGACAACGCCAACTCCGAAGGATAGTTCAAGCGTATCATCGATGAAATCGACAAATACACGACCATGAAAACGAAATACAGTCACACAAGTCATATACTTCGATTGTAATCGCCGAAGTGCCAAAAACCAATAGCTTGCAGAAGAGCCGAAGCTCGCAAGGAGTTCATGAAAAATCTCGCTGGAAATACGTAATAAACTGTCTTTGTCATTTCAACCGTCGGAATAACAGCTTTATGGCTTAAGGTCTATTTCCAGCGGACCTCCAGCATATGATGCGGTTTTTCAGTAACAGGCGGACAACAAAATATCTTGCCAAAGTTGTCTATGTTTGCGTTTGTGCCTGCTGTTTAGCAAATCTAAAAGAATGGATGTCGCCTGACGCACTCTCGCCCTCATCAGATATCGCCGGCAGATCTGCAGTAAAAGGTTGTGAATTACCAATACCACTGTCAACATTTGTTGGAACAACTGCCTGCTTTGATGCTTACGTTCCAAACCAAACCACAAACAAAACTGTCACAATCAGAGTCACCAAAGGCACAAAGTCATCAATAAAGAAAGCATCCGGTGAGTATTTTAACAAAAGTATTTATTTTCAAAATGTGTTTTCTAACCTATACCGAACATCAATTACTTTTTGTACATTTTTTGCGTATTGACAATCTTAGACACCAGGTATGCATTATGCTAATTTGGGCTGTATTCTGAGCACAGTAAATGATAATAATCAAGACTTAATAGGTGATAAGAATGAATGTTGCATTTTAAAGAAATGTTTCCATCTTGTTTCATTTAATAACTGATAAGAAAAAAGAATTTTCGACACATTTTTATGTCTGTGTGACTCCGTGTTGATGGAGTAAACAAATGTTGTCGTTGTGATGTCATTGAGGTGTGTTCTCTAGTGAAGTGGGAGTTTATGACATTGCATCAAAATAGGGTGTGGGACGATGCCATAGCAGCGTTTTATGCACAGGATTTGTACATGAGCTGTTGTTTTCGTAGTAATCATGACATACCTGAATCAACCAATTTGCAAAGTCATGCGTGTAAATCCTAGTCTCTTTAGGATTACACCACATTTATTTTAGTAGAGAAAAAAATATGGATTCCATATAAGTTGGAACGCAAGGGGTGTTTAGTTGCATTCCACAGTCTATGATCTTGCCACATACTGGGACAAAACCCTGCATCTGGAAATTACTCAGTGAACTGTCCACCATTTCTGTGCCAGATTTAATGGACAATCTGTGTACACTGTTATCATTTTGCAGAATGGACTTGTTCAAACTATAGATATGATCCTTTATAGTGGTCATTAGATTGGAATATACAAAAATGTATGGTTTGTACAATTTATTTCCAAACTGGAACTATGGTTTTCGATAAGAATAGACACAATACTAGTATAAGCTCATTTTGCACTTACGACAGATGGGTTTTAACAATACACCATTCACTCCCCCTTAATTCAAATTATCTGGGTAGTGAGTTAGTGGTTAGTGTGCCAGACTTGTGATCATTGGGTCGCCAATTTTAATCCTGCTTTGATTAATAGGGTTGGCTACTTGTAGGCCTCTGAGCAAAGCACTTTATTCTCATAGCCTTGACACTGAATAGTCTAAATGTGATGATGTGCCTTTAAGCAGAATCTCCAGCCAATCAACTTGGGTAATTTAGGCCCTTAATCCATTTTGATGCTTGTTTTCACAACTGGTAGAGTTGCCAGTTTGCACATACCATTTTTGTGTCTTTTAAGAATTTTCTCCTATTTTTTTACTCTGTTAATTTGAATATGTTATCCTGTTCAGAGCTTCTTATTGACAGTACACCTGTGCCATTTCCACTTCATTTCTTTATTTGGCAAACCTGTTTTTATGTTCAAGGGCCCTCTTGGTACAGAATGGAATCCTCTCCTACTCCGAGTCGGTCAATATTTTAATGAAATAACCTGGTACTTTACCTAGTTCACCTATTTCTAACAATTTACTGTTTCAACCAAAAGATCATAAGATTTTGTACTAATGAAATGACATGACATACTTTTCTAGCTGTTGTCACTGAGATGTTTGCTTTGTGTCTGCCTTGCTGTATCCTTGGGCAAGGTATTTAACTCCCATTGCCCAAGCACAATAAAAACTTCATGTATTGATATGCCATACAGCACCAAACAAAGTCTGATACATTTGCCAGCAGATTACTGTAGCACAATGATGTACGTTTAACATGATAACACTAAAGTGTATGCGATCATGTAGGTGCATTTACTCATCTTAAATATTAAGTGGTGTTCTGAAATTTAATGCAGATGTAGTTTAACCAAAGTCTGTTCAATCCTGATTATTGAATGCGATGCACCTTAACTGTCATTACCAAACTTCCAGACAAAACTTATTGATCGCTATGGACTTTTACAATGATGGCCAGGTACTAAACGGGGTCAAGAAAAGAGCCTAATTGTCACAATATAAGGTAGTATAATTTCTTTTTTCTCAATGCTTTCATTATGACATCATAGTACACGGTATTCAGTCTAAATTATACTGGATCACACCTTTAGGTTGACCTCATCCTGAAATGTCCACATACTTTAACATTAAGTTTTGCCATATGTGTTTCTTCTGGCGTGTACATAATGACCAGAAACACACATGTTAGATTGAAAAATCTGTCTTTTACTACGGTGTGACATAAGGACAGACAGATGGATAATGGCGTGTAAATAATGACCTTCCAAAGGAATATGGATGTATGAGGATACAAATAAAGTGAATAATTGTCATTTAAAGGTATATGTAATCAGATTTAGAAAATCGACACCCATTACTGAAATAGCCGGTACTGAACGCATACATGAATTGCACGACAGTTACTATACACCTTAGATTGAAAGCTTTATAATATGACTGTAACGTTGTTGACTCTTTTATGTTTGTGATATGTAATCCAGGTAAAATTTGTTAATTCTGTTGATAAGGCCAAAAAACAAATATGTGTGTTTCCTATTGCACTGGTTTTAAAATTATGGTATGCAGGTATTTTTCTTTTAATTTTTTTTTTAAACATTAGATATAAAATAATATTTCGAGAGCTTCAAAGTAATGGGCAAAACCGGCTCGATTAGATGAACAAATCAATTTTGGCAATGTGAGGGGAAAACAGTGCTAGAGTCGGCAATGAGAAACATGGACGGTCGGCCGACGAGAAACACACATATTTCTTTTCCTAACATGGTGAACTTTTTCGTTATTTGTCCGTGGTACAAATTGTTGGCAGGTATCAGCATTTTTGTGTATTGTTCAGTTGTTGATGGGTTGTCTATTGGTAAAATGTTACGTCAGTGAGATTGTTGGTTGGCCATAAACGTCACATTCATGACATCATCTTTTTGCAAGTTGTTCTAGACTTTGAATATGTTTCTCCTATTTTTTTACTCTGTTAATTTGAATATGTTATCCTGTTCAGAGCTTCTTATTGACAGTACACCTGTGCCATTTCCACATCATTTCTTCATTTGGCAAACCTGTGTTTATGTTCAAGGGCCCTCTTGGTACAGAATGGAATGTCCAAGATCTGGGAAATCAGGGGTCATAACTTCTCTATATTAGAAAGAAGAAAGCTGGAAATAGAACTCATCTGAGGTCCCATTAATATAAAGTGCACACCAAATTTAATTGAAATCGAACAATCCATGGCAAAGTTATGCTGCAGAAACCAAAGTTTAAGAGGACTGGTAATCAGGAGCCATAACTTCTCTAAATAATGCAGCTGAATGCTGGAAATCAAACTCATTTAAAGTGGCATCAATAACTGTATATGTGCTCATGGAAAATGGATTCCCAAGTACAGTGCCTGAAATTACCTTAACGCAATCTTTACAGACAGGTTTGGGATATAAACGGAGGATTAAATGAGTTGTGACATTATCTCTCTGGCTGTGACAGTGCAGAGTCCTCTGAATCTGCACCCGATTGGTCAATCACGTACTTTATTGTTTTTCTAGCCAGGCTTTGCCTCACGCCTGGTAAACATGTAACTCGTTAGTTTGAAAAATCTGTCTTTTACTACGGTGTGGCATAAGGACAGACAGATGGATAATGGTGACACTATAATATGCCCCTACCACTTTTGTGCTGGAGCATAAAAAGCTGCATGCTAACTTCATTTGAAATTCTACAATCCCTCTTAAAATTATGCTGCTGAAATCAAAAGTAGGAGAACAGGCAAAATCAGTGGCCATAGCTTCTCTAAATGTAGACATGTCCAAAGCCTTGTTTCATAAAGATAATGATGCACGTTAAATTGTATTGTTCCGATTAATTGATTGTCCAGCATCAGTCACTTTCAGTAAAATGGCCAATAACCAATTCAAAATTTATATGAATGATTTTGGTGAAGTTCAGTTCTGCGCTGTTCCAATTGTTTCAGACATCAAAACTATCTGAACTCGAGTTATGTGTTTGTAAAACATGTATCCTTGTGCATCCCCAATTTTACCTCCAAACTGAAGGTTGTGCCTCTTGCATAAGAACTGTTTCAAAGGCAAATGTCAGTTGGGTGTCGGCATTTGTCTTTTCATGCCACATTAGTACATACATGGTTATATGGCAGAGATCTCAACAGTTTCCAAGCTATGACTCAGGGGCTTAGTATCCAAGGGATAAGGACGGACCCCCTGTTTTAATGCCAGCTGCATGTTTCAAAATGTCCTTTGATGCCCAGTAAGTGTTAATATGTAAATAGGTTGGGGACCACAACAGTTCCAACTTATGGCCACTGGACTATTCCTTGGAGGTAGGGATGAACCCTGGGGTCAAAGTCAGTTACATGTAAAAACAAATTTATTGTCATGCCCATAAAGTGTATATATATGGTTAGATGGTGGGGATGTCAATAATTTAAAAGTTTTGACTCGTGGGCTTAAATCCCTAAAGTAAATCTCGGACCCCTAATTCAACATCAATTGCATGTATAAATGTGTCTTTACATGCCCAGGAAGTCTATATAGAGTGGAAGCTCAATAGTTTGTATGTTATGACCCAGAGGGTAAATCCCTGGGGGTAGGGGAAGAACTGGGAGTTGACCCATACGTCCCCTGCAATCTGACATAATAAACAATTATGATAATACTTGGGCCATTGATCAGACCAGCAAACATTCCCAAGCTTGTGAGACAAACAACTGTGTAGTTATTTACAACTTATGTAAAATAACTTTCTAGCCTACCCTTCACCTGCATCCACCCGAGTTAAGTCACAATTCCACATATGCTAACACTATCTACCTTCATGATACTCTCAATGACCCAAGTTTCACATGTCTAGCTATAACAGTGTTGAAGGAGTTTGAGGACGTTACAAACATACATAATATGGAGGGACAGATTGTTTAATAATATCCCCATACTTCTTTGACAGAGTGAGGATAAAAATAGCTTATGTTTGGACAAGATATCACGTGAACACATTAATAGATTATGAATTGATCATGGAGTGGTTACAAGAAACTTATGATCATAAACTTTTATCCAAGTGCAAACACTAACCCAATAATCCTTTGCAATGTTATGCTGCCAAAACCAAAGATAGGAGGATGGGTAATCAGGGTCAACAAGTTGATCCTGTAAATGATGTCGTGGAAAATTGACAGCAAACCCGTTGAAGGTTTCATCAATATAAAAGTGCTTGCAAAAGTCAGTTAAATCCAAAATTCTGTGTTAATGATATGCTGGGGAATTATGTGAATGAAGGCATGTAATAATGCTGGAAATCGAATTAATTCGAGGTGTCATCAATATAAAGTTGAATACCAAATTTGATTGAAACTAAACCGTTCTTGGTACAGTTATTCTTCTGAAACCAAAATTAGGAGGATGAGGATTCAGCGACAATAACACCTGTAAATGATTACGTAGAATGCTGGAAATTTAAGTCATTCAAAACCTTATCAACATAAAGCTCTAAGCCTTTTTTTACTTTATTTCTTTTTGTTAAACGAATAAAACAAAGAAAAGCGATTCTATAAATGTATAGCAGACATTTCAGAAAGCGTAACCAACACGAGAAAAAAAAGTATAAAGAAGACCGAAAAGAAATAGCCTGAACCAGTCTATTATATGTGCCTGGTGTAGTGCTTCATTTTAAGAAAACAGAGTACCATTTACTGCAACGCTTGTGACATATATATCTAATATGGATTTTCATAAATATATTTGCATATCAACGGCATATCTTTTTTCATGTTAGCTATTAAGGACGTAATCATATGAACCCTATTAGATACGTTTGACACACACATTTCCATTTACTCAACATAACTAAATTATTTAGGATTTTATCCCTGGTGTCTCTTTTTATTCTCATAGTCAGAGTACGAAATCATTCCAAAATTTCTTGGATTTGTCGCACTGCATCCAAAAGTTTTGATGTGGAAACCAGAGCTAGGGACACAGGTAATCAAGAGTCGTACTTACTCAACGTAGAAATGAAACTTGTCCAAGCAGTAGTCTACCCTAGAACTGTTTAAAGGTGCAGGAGTACATGTTATCATACCAGCAGTTTGATCATCTAAATGTCAAAGGTTTCATTTTACTATAAACATGCTATAAAATACTGAATTGGTCTTCACTAATGTGGGAAAAGGCCCATCTTTTACATACTGAATTAGTCTTCACTGATGTGGGAAAATGACCATAATTTACATACTGAATTAGTCTTTACTGATGTGAGAAAAGGCCCATCTTTTACATACTGAATTAGTCTTTTCTGATGTGTGAAAATGATCATCTTTTACATACTGAATTAGTCTTTACAGATGTGAGAAAAGGCCCATCTTTAACATACTGAATTAGTCTTCACTGATGTGGGGAAAAGGCCCATCTTTTGCATACTGATCTTAAATATTGGTTAAATTTGCATCACAAAAAATTCATTCTTGTGAAGTAAAACAAAAACATATCAAATTTGTGAGTGAGCAATAGTGAGTAGGAGTAACATCAATTAAGGTCTAATGGTGCTAACAACGTGTAGGAGGATTGGTGCAGCAAATATAAAGTTGTGTGGGTTCCCCATACAGCTGACTGGCCTAGAGAGAACACTGCCATGGTTTCATCTGTATAAAGCTTCATACCAAATTTGGTTCAAATCAACTTATTCCCATTAAAGTTACCTTGTGAAAACCAGATTGTTGGCAGCTGACCTGAAGAACTTGATTAATATATGACTCCAAGTTTGTAGAGTGCAGTGGTCAGGAGAAATGTGCACATAAGTTAGAAATTGAGACAAGACAGATGAAATAACAGTCATTCTCAACATCACAGCACATGTACAAATGACGAATGTGGGGATTTGATCAAAACATGAGTATGATCACATGAAGTCAAAAATGATTGGTGACATGTATATTGACAGATGGTGCAACATTAGCATGAGAAAAAAAGATGGGTTGCTGGGAAAGAGACTTCGAATGGAAAGACGTGACCTAGATGAAGAAAAAGACCGAGTTGATCATATAACAAGAGTCCTTCAAGGGGACTGATGCACTAGTGGCCAAAACGAATAACCAAGAATTTAAGATAAGACCATTTCTTCCTTTTGACTGCTGAGTGATGAAACTATGTGATATTCTTCAGTAATAATAAGATTTTCAAATTAGCTGCTGTGGTGGACATACTTGATGTCAGATTGTCATCATGTTCATTTAGGACCAACAAGACATCATTAGTAGTGTTCTAAGACAAATCATCCTCAGCCACTTTGTCCCAGACAGTGTGTCAATGAACAATTCATCCCCTAGGGTTGCTCATCCCCAGGGCAATTTGTCCCAATTGCAGATTTTATCAAATTAGGATACAGCCTCTCAGAAATGTTGGTGCTGTGAATGTTAAATAAACATAGATTATATAAATAACTGTTATGATATGTTTGATTTCCAAATTTTATTTAATAATAATAATAACAATAATTTTAATAATGAAGTATCTTTAATAATAGAGAAACCTAGATATTTTAAAAAATTGTGATTGATATACATGTCTGTCTGTCTTGAATCTATTATATTTTGCTTGTATACCTACATACCAGTAACAAATATGTTTCAAACATAGCATACATACATACATACATACATACATACATACATACATACATACATACATACATACATACATACATACATACATACATACATACATACATACATACATACATACATACATACATACATACATACATACATACATACATACATACATACATACATACATACATACATACATACATACATACATACATACATACATACATACGTACATGTCAGAGGTCCTCAAACAGCCATGTTTGCTGGACTTGGCCGAAAAAGGAGCTCAGATGACTATTTGCCAACTCAGTGTTAGGCATTGAACATGAAATGCCCATATTTGTCTCGTGAATAGGTGCCAAATTATCTCGGAAAATACTTGTGCCTGCTGAGCAAGAAATATTGAATGTAATCATGTACTTACCAATAACTAAAGTAATTTTAAATCCTTTGTGTCAGTTGTCATGAATGATTTGCCTCATTGTCTTTTGTTTTGATTGCCATTCTTGTGCAGGCAACATGGTGTTTGATTCAAGAAAACTAACAGGAAAATCAGTATTGTAATTAGCAGCCATGATCCCTTATTTTGTCTTATTAAACAACAGATCAACATACGTGTGACAGAACCAGGATTTCAAACCAGTAGATTTACAAATTTTGATCAGTAGATTGGCCTCTAAACCAGTAGATTTTTTATCGGCATAAATTTTACGTTTCCAGGGGATGGAAAACGAAACAAGTTCTTTTTTTGTGCCATAATATGTATTTTCCTCATACTATAATAAAACAGCAAGTTTGAACGTGAATCAGATTCAGATTCTGATGGAAAATGTTACAATAAGAATTAATTAATGGTAGTCACTATATGGTAAAATAATGAAAAAGGAAGAGTTGTTTATCTGATAGTTCACTGCACACATTTTTCTTTTATAAAATCCAGTAGCATTTTTAGTGTCCTTCACAAAATCACTGTCGAGTGACCACTGATGACATTCATTGTGATTATTAAGCTTCACACTTAACAGCCTCTCAACAGTTCTCTGGTCCAGATTTCCCCATGAATCACTTTGTATTTTGCGAAGAATGGAGAATGTCCTCTCTGTATCAGCATTAGAATGTTGTTATGACAGGACAATCACGCGCCTCCTGCAAAGAAGTTTAAACTTCAGTTTTCCTGTTGATGGGTTTGTAAGGTTGCTGACTACACTCCAATACTCCTCCAAGCTATGTTCACGCTGAGGAGAAAGTTCTTGACTTGGACTTAAGATGTATCCCTGAGCCTCATCCTCAAGGGCTTATTTCTCTTCATGACTCAGATCCAAAATTCTGTGGCAAGTTTCACCACTGTAAATTAAAAAAAAGGAAGACAGATTTAGACTTGAAATAAAAATGAAAAAATACATGATGTATTTATGCTTTTATGAATAATTTACCAAACTTTAAAATTAATTATCTTTTAATATATATATATATATATATATATATATATATATATATATATATATATATATATATATATATATATATTGCTAACTGATATATTTTATCTAGGACTTTAACTTAATTTATGTGCATGAAAACTTAAAATAGGTTATGAAATACAAAAGATGCATACCTTTGAAACACACAATGCAAACTCAGGACCTTTGCTGCTCACCTGTACACACTTAAACTGACATCCAAGCATTGTTGAACTTTTATCGATAACATTTCATAGCCGTTTTTTTAGCATTGGGAGAAAGCACACATTTCTAATTGGACAAAAAATATACGAACTGTCCTCTTAAAACGTCTTGAACAATACAATAACAATGAAACAAGTCAAAAATAAAAATACTTACTATAGTGTGTCTGCCGAAATAATTTTGTATGGTCGGTCACTTCGTTTCATCTCGTCTCCGCCAAGGGTCGGCCGATTTTCATCAAAGGGTCAGAAGACATCATGGCCCACCTTTTATCATTTTATTATTTATAACACCTCAACAAACACCCTGCATTTGGCTTTAACTCCTCAAATTCCAACAATAAGGTAATCAATTAGCCAGCTTGCTGTGTACACATGTCAGCTGTACTATAACAATTCTAATTCTTATTGCTCAACCACGCATCATCGCACCAGTCATTGTAGTAGTGGAGCATTTCCGGTTCCCAGTAGACTTGTTCTGGCTGGTTTCCCTAATGTGTTAATAGAACGCGTAAACATACCTTGTTGGGTTTTTTTTTCTTTTCTTTTTTAATTTTCAAAAGCGGTAGATTTTAACTACTAAACGGTACGTGCGGTAGACGGCCTTTAAAACGGTATTTTTAGCCTACCGCTTGTAGAATCACATGAATGGATCAAAGAGTCTGCATGGACCAGAAACAATATAGGATTCTTGAAACAAAAGAAAAATAAATTATCCTTGTTGTCAGTCTTATGTAGAGTAAATTCAGGGTAGTTATTGTCCTGCCGGCTTGTTCTTTACCTGACATGCAAGTGCACTTTAAAAGAAAGAAAAAATATAAATGTAAAAAAAGAAGGAAAGGAAGAATGAGGGATTGTAACATATTAATCACACTCATACTATTGATTACATTGTATATAGTGTTAGTTGCTTGTGGCATTTATTATAAGTTTGCATACAACACCTGCCACACATTAGCCTCTCACAATTGTTGCTTATGACTGATCATCATGCACGTATTTCTACTTTTGATACCAGAAATACATACATTTATCAATCTTAAATACCTTCAATATCATACGTCATTCAGAAACCAACTTATTTACTTTATTTTCATTTTTTGTTTTAAACACTGATGAAATTCGAGTGCCTTTGCATGGTTGTCTGTGAATTTTTTGAGGGAGGCGGGACAGTCTCCCCCTCCTCTTTGGACACACATGTGCCTTTGTAGTGTATATTTTTACTGTCACAAATTATGTAGCATAGGGAAGAGGGAGATCACTGACATAGTTGTTCTTTTGGAAAGTACACATAAATGTGGGGCTCTAATACATGTTTAACTGTGTTTTCTGGCAGATGGACATAAATCATAAACAACAGCTAGGCTTGTTGTCTTTTTCATTTTTTCCCTGCACAAAAAGAGGACAGTTTGCTATTGTATGTCAAGGCTATCACATTATCATAGTGCTATTTCATTCCTGGAGTGATTTTGTTTTTCCTGTTTGATTTTTGGACACCAAAAGAAGTATTTTTTGATGTTTGTCTGCCATCTGGAAACATATAGACAAAAAGATGTATAGGCTAGGCCCTAACTAGCTTTTATTAGTAAGCAAAGTGAGAGTGGGGCCTAAGGGACCGATAATTTAATTTTCGGGGGTGGGTGACATTGGGATTTTATTTTTTCTTAAATGTTCAGTCCTTAAGACCTCTCTTGCAAAGAGAGCTCTTTTGATAATGTGAATTATCTGCATGGTGATCAAATTAAAAACCTTCATTTCTGTATATTATTTCTGGTTTCTCACATTAATTTCTCAGATGAATACATTAGTATAGAATAGAAATTTCAGAACAATAAAATCACAGAAAGCAAAGAAAACTAAACTAAGCACCAAGTAAACCAAATCACTGGACAACAAAATATAGGTCATATTGACTTAATTTTCACTGTAAGATGTAGTATTCCACACGATGCATTTAAAGACTGACTTATGTGACTATGCGCAATAGTATCTGAGAAAATGACCAAAACACAAATTCTAACATAGACAAAATTAACTCAACCCATAGGTGTGCACAAGACTGAGCATTAAATATAGCTCACAGTGACCTAGTTTTCAATGATGGATGTAATACTTATGATGCCATTACATATCATGTTATATAACTCCATAGGCAATAGTGTCTGAGAAAATGATCTAAACACAAATGTTACACGAAATGTAAAAAACTTTTCACTTGAATGACAAATCTGAACACCAGCTAAATGTGACTTGACAAGTAATGGTGTAGTGTCAAATATGAACACCAGCTTAATGTGACTTGACAGACAGACAACATCAATCCATCAGCTAGAATTGCTTTGCATTGTGGCCAAGAATCAACTGTAAGCATATACCATATTTCTTCTAATAAACACCCCATGGGCACTGCAATTTTCTAACAGTAGTGAATCTGGAATATCTAATTGAAACAGACTTAAGATTAAGAAAACAGCTCAATGTCCTGTTGTTTAAACATGTTCAGTCATAAATCCATTGTCATACAATTCTATTAGCTTAAACATGATTATATGCTATTTTTATTTGCCTTTGACTTTCTTTCTTTTAAGCTTTAAAACCCATTATTATGATGTTTCTTCTTGTATCTCACATTTCTGATAAGGGCCTGAAAATGGGAAGAAGCACCAAGTGGGCTAACTTTGTCCTACCTCTATATTTAGCTTTATTTTCCTTGTGGAAAAAAGGGGAAGAGCAATTACTATGGATTGGGTGTTTTTTTAAGAAGAAATATGGTAATTATCTTAATGCAAGAATAAATAAAGAATATTGTTTAATAAAAAGATAATTCAAGGGTGTTATTTTTTAGTTCCTGTAATAACTGAGTATTCAAAAGTAAGATCTCTAAGTGGGACACTCTCATGTTTCTCTGGTATTTAGAAAAATTAATTAGAAAATAAGAAAACAAACAAACAAAAAAAGACATTTGTTAATAAATTCAAATTCCCACACAATTGGGACTCATGCTGTGCTCAAAATTTAAAGCAAATGACTTCTCCCTCCTGTCTAAACAGGCTGGAATGATGGGAAAATAGGTAGAAGTGGTCAAAGAGGTAAATATTTTGTAATGGCAAAATACGTTCACGTTAATCAGTGTTTTTCTTGCTCTGCAGGTTAAATAGTATTACAATTATTGCAATATACACAAAACTCTTACTTAATGAAAATATTAAAAACTTTTTGCATCTTGAAGTTGAAAGGTCGTTGATCAGTCATAGCATTATTAACTGTTCCTGAAAACAGCCAACTACACCGCTCCCTTGTTTTAGCGCACCTCGATAACTCACGAACTTTGCTGTCAACGAAGAATTGTATGGTGACAGTTAAAATTGCTGTCTTGAGAAATCAAACAGTACAGACATAATGATGTGTTTGGCTCTGGTGGTTATGAGTGTAATTCTAGCTATGAAGGTTTAGTTAACTTGTGTTTGCTTACGATGAACAGACATGCTGATACTGATAGAAAGGCAACTTAAACCATACTGATGCATACATTTGTGAGTATTGCATGTCAACTTGATATAAAGTTGCTAGCCCCCTCCTCCCCTCCATTAATGTTAAGCAAAATTTGTTTCTCTCGCTATCTCAAGCCCTTGCTTATGCTGCAGTCGATGTATATGGATCCAGTTGTTCTGGAGTTATCGAGGGAGAGGTGTAATACTCACTGAAGGCAGACCATCTCATCCCACTACATTTTCAAGTGAAATATTGGATAAATTCAATAATCTCTTCATAGTTTTTAGTCTCAAAACATCTTTAATGATACAGTATTTGGCTTTAGCATTGAAAAAGCTGAGGATTTCACTCACTTCCTAGAGTTCAACATTTGGATGTTTGACAGTAAAACTGTAACTCGGTGCAATTTGACAGCACTTGAAACTACTAGATTTGCACAAACATTGAATTTAAAGGATGTTTTTACTGCTTTATACCTACAAATATACATTTTATGACTAAAAACCACACAAGATTAACTCTGTTTTGCAGAATATCAATGGGTTAAATTGTGGAAATGGAGAGGATAAGCACCGATTTGTGGCAAGACAAGGTAGTAAACTTTGTTTTCCTAGTATGTTCAAGCGAAACTTCATGGATGAGGGCAACAATTTACTCATATCAAACCCAAGCATAATTCCTGAGAAGGAGTGCTATTCCACGAAAATCTACCTTGGATCTGTGAGACAGGCTAATTATATTTCTGATGGGTATGCATGAATCATTTAAATTATTCTTGAAAATACATGGTTTTGTTATAGTGTGGGTATCCTGTGAAATAGACCCTACCTATAGAACATTTAAAAGGAATACCTCATAGGAAACTTGATTATATATCTTATATTATATAAAAACAAAAAGTCATACTAACCATGAAGAAGAGGACTTTTTTTCAAAATTATTATTTTCTGGTTAAATCACTGAAAAATAACTTTTTATTTATACATTTTGCATGCATCCTTCTGCCTTCTACCAAAAAAGCTACTCCTCTGACCTCCCCTTGTAAAAATAAAAATTCAACACCATGCATTTTTATTAAACAATCATCAGTGAACAAAAAGTAAACCCAACATAACCTAAAAGTAGCAACAGGACTCTCCAAAGCAATTAACTCGTGATTGAAAAATAAACAAGAAGCTGGTCATGACCTGCAAGTTGAGTCCACCCCAAAGCTATGAAGCTGTATTCCAAATCTAAAGAGGATGGAATAAAATCACATTAAAATAAAAGAAAATAAAATGACTTTAATATTGAGATTAATCTAGAATTGTGGATGGAAGAACAGATATGAACAATGACGCCAAAGTTATTTTTATGTTGAGCTTCCCCCAAGACAAGTTTGACAAAAATTCGATTCTAAAATGTCTGGTCCAACTGCAAACATAGCCCCTGATCTGCCATCGTATTATGTGATTGCAGATCAGGATCTATATTGTGTGTTCTAATAATTAGATTGCAAAACACATGAGAATATAACGCATTTTCTGATTGCGTGTAAACCGATGGCGTTAAAATTAACGATACAGTCGATCTGAAATGGACACCATAAGGATAGTATGACTCTCCCTGTCACATAGCGCCATGGAAAACTACACCTGCAATTTTTGGGAGAAAGATTTTCTGAAGTGTGTTAGAAAGGGGATAACAGTCATGTGTTGAAATGAGGATAACAGTCATGTGTTTAAATGGGAATGACGGTCATGTGTTTGAATGGGAGTAACAGTCACATGTTAGAATGGAGATTATAGTTACAAGTTAGAATGGGGATAATAGTCACGTGTTTGAATTGGGATGTGAGTCACGTGTTTAAATGTGAGTAATTATCATGTGTTTGAAAGGTAGTAACTGGCATGTTTTTGAACAGGGATAACAGTTTTGTGTTTGAATAGGGACAACATAATGGGCCTGTATTGTGACAAGAGAAAATGTAACATTACAAAAATCCCAATGGAACTCTCTGGCGACAAGATGGGAAATGAAATCCCCCTATAACTTCTCTATTATCCCTTTATAAACAAAATAAAAGCTTTATTCCCCTACAACTTCCCTGTCATCCCCTTATACACAACACTAACACTCCCTACCAACCTTATAATTCATATAACATCAATGAGGTGCAAGGAGAAAGGGGCTATGAATATACACACACAAGAATGGAGAGAAGAACAGGCATTATACTTACCAAATACTAGGTATGATTCAATATTTAGCATGTATTTTTGGAAAGTGTAAGGAGTATTCCGATTCTATTTCTATAGACCAATAAGAAGGTGCAACAGCAGCTTTGTTGAAAGCAAACTATGCACTTCCCTTCTCATTTTGCTATATGTAACATTTTCTGTTGAAGTTTGAAAATTATAAGTCAAGTCCATGCAATTGTAAACTGCACAGACCCAGATCTGATGTCACAAAATGCACCAGCCGTTCTGGATATATGCAGTTTGTTAGGAGTACTCAATTGAACAAACAACATAGACCCTGATCTGCCGTTGCATTATATGACAGCAGATCAGGGTCTATGTTGTTTGCAGTTGGAGCTGACTTATAATCGAGTATATATGGTACATAAATGAAGCCCTTTTAATGAGATTCATGCCCATATCCACGCTATTTCAGGGGATGCATTATACTGAGCGAAGGATATAATCAGCTTTTAATGAGATTCATGCCCATATCCATGCTATTTCAGGGGATGCATTATACTGAGAGAAGGATATAATCAGCTTTTAATGAGATTCATGCCCATATCCATGCTATTTCAGGGGATGCATTATACTGAGAGAAGGATATAATCAGCTTTTAATGAGATTCATGCCCATATCCGCGCTATTTCAGGGGATGCATTATACTGAGAGAAGGTTATAATCAGCTTTTAATGAGATTCATGCCCATATCCACGCTATTTCAGGGGATGCATTATACTGAGAGAAGGATATAATCAGCTTTTAATGAGATTCTTGCCCATATCCATGCTATTTCAGGGGATGCATTATACTGAGAGGAGGATATAATCAACTTTTAAAAAGTAAAAGTTAAAATAAATCTGATTAAGCATTTTTAAAAATATTTTTAAAGTATTACTGCCAGATTGGTGAAGGATACTCTATCATACTCGGTTATACATTGGGTCCAACTGCAAATAACATAGACCCTGATCTGCCATCACAAAATGTGCAATCAGATCAGGGTCTGTGTTGTTTACTTTATAGTCTCCTGGCCATTATGCGCCGGCAGATCAGGGTCTATGTTGTTTGTTATATTTTATAGTCCTAACAAACTGCAGAGACCCAGATCTCCAGGCCATTATGCGATGGCCGATCTGGTTCTATGCAGTTTGCAATTGTATTCAACTTATACATGATTATATATGGTAGCTATGAATAATGTATCAACATTTTTCAACCTTTTACACTGTCAAAATCATCCCCTGATTTTTGCAAATTCTAACATGATCATGTGTTTTATTTGTGTGTTATGAAATAGATGAGCCATTATAAAATAAAATGCTGTAAATAATTGGTGCAGTATGTATATTTTTCAATTTTCATTTAAATTATTCCCATCCTTGTTTGATGCAAGTAAATATGAATACAGTATTGCAAACATTTGTCAATTCTTTCATCATTAACAAACTTCTCAATGAACCTGAAACCCAATGCTTTCTTTGACTCAGTTGATAGAAGTTTACTGGTCATCCAGAAATTTTCTTGACTATGAACTAGATTCAAGTGTTACGGAATTGTGTATGATTTATATCAATATGTATATGTGATCGAAAATGTATTCGGGTTTCGTTTCCGACTAGAGCGTTACTCGAGGGTGGTTTATTTTTTTCGGCTCTAGTTATTTTGAAATACTGAGCGCGATTCACCCCATGCTGCATGTGCAAATTGCCTGCAGTGAAAACCTAGGTACCTAGCTGCGCATATTTGTACAGCTAGGGTACATATAGAGCAAATTCTCTATAAACAAATTACACTACGACGAGTCTTGTCAGAAAGCTTACCTCTTTACTGGAGCAAATCTTCAGCTGTAGAGGTATGTGAAATTTAAGATTGTATTCTTTAACACTATTCGTTTTATATGACAGAATTGTTTCATATATTAGATGTTTTAGAATTTATTCTAAATTCTACAGAGAGTCAATACCTAGGTCATACAACGCCATGATATTAGAAATACTATAGTCTGGTTCAAGATAGCTATTTGTTGTAACTGAACAGACGGATTTTATTTAATTATACGCACCATGCATTGAATGATTAATATAATGTGTAACGAGATGTAATTCATGTGCGCGCATGCGCAACATATATCAATGCAGAAGTACGTAACCGTGTCATATATACTACACGGTTTAGTTGTTATACTTTTAGCTGCCTTATATATGGTTAGGTGATGTGGAGTCACAGAACTCTGTGTGGTTTCTTGTGACGTGTACTCTGTGTCTGGTGACGTTGGTTCGGAAGAGTGTACTGGTGTTCTCGATGAGAGGGACCAAGGCTTCGCGACCAGCTAGTCTGTGTTAAATGAGAAGGCTCTCGAGGGATCCTTCAACAGTCTGGGAGGGGTGGACCATGCGTGGGGGCTCCTTGATCATTGACTAGAGCGGGTGGAACCGGAGAGACATCTTGGGCGTCAAATGGGCGCCACGATAGTTATATATATTACGTGTTCCATGTCATTGTTATTTTCACTATTGCTATCTGAGCAAACTTACATGTATTCACATTTCAATATCGCTATATGTGTGATAGATTCATAATTTCATGCATTCCCATTTCAATATCGTTATTGAACGATAGATTCATAAATTCATACATATTCCAATATCGCTTGATGAATTGATAAATTGATGAGTTAATAGATTGATGAATAAATGAGTATTATATTGATAAGTGCATAAATCACATGCTTTGGTCACCCTTGGTGCTTAATAAGACCTTGTTTATATTAGGGTGTAGATCATATATTTTTATTTGTTGATTTGTGATAGGATTTTATTCACCTTCGTTTAAAATTCCATTCGTTAAATTCATCTTTGATTTTTCTCGTTGAGTTACTTTTTGTTGATAGTTCCATGTTGGGAACTTTATTATTTTCATTATCTTTTTGCTATAATGGTGTCAGGTTTGTTCATCTTTAACTTGGGTGTATAAATAAACATCTTATTAACGCAGTTGTTTTCGGTGTCTTCACTAATCCATTCCCAACCCGGCTTCATCTTGTGACATCAAGTCCATATTGAGGTAATCTGATTTTTACACTTAAAATATTAAAAGTTATTAAATTTGTCAAGATTGGATATATAAGATGAGAAGTTAAGAATGACTGAACATTTATAAACGTTACCCTCATTGCAGAATCATTATGTCATAATAGGTGTCTCTTTCTACGTTAAAGAATGTTCTTCATTGAAAATCTTACTCTCTCCTTGAGCCTTGCAGCATGTTCTTGATTGAAAATCTCCATCTGTGCTTGAACCTATTATTAGATTAAAACATAATTCATTTCAAGACATATGAAACTAAATGAAGTAAAACCCAGTTACAGCATCATGATAAAAGTGTTGTATCACATCAATAACATTTACATTTTGTTAGGGTGTAAGTTATGTGATTAGCTCCTACCATGCAGCATTATTAATTAGTCAAGCAGAACATTATAGGTACATAAATAGTACCAATACCAGTAAGGTTATCTGGAAGTCAATAACTTATCTTCTAAGTACCAAAAGCAAACCAACACTGTAGAATGAAAATGACTCAAAAACAACAAAAAAATGGCACCTGACAAAAAGACCATCATACTTTGCTGTAACAAGGAAGTTAGCTGGGTATTTGGGCTTGTCAAAAGAAATAGGAGGCATCATTTGGTGTTCATGGTGGTCGGGTAATATTTCAGCTTGTGAAAAGAAACACAAGGCAGTGCTTGGTGTTCAATGTGGTCTGGTAATGGAAGTGGCTAGCCATGATAGTTTGGTGTTCATGGTGGCTGGGCATTTTGGATTGTCAAAAGAGACAGTAGGCAAAGTTTGGTGTTCATTTCGGCCAGGTAATATTTAAGCTTGTTAAAAGTGTTATGTATGATGTTTATATAATATTATAAATAGTTTAGGAAATTATAAATGTTTCTTGACTTTAATATTTGCTTAAGCTTTGGTGTTGTTTACCATAAAAAAAAGTTTAACTAGTGTCCTTGAATTAGGTTGTTTAATTAAGATTTGAGTTCAATGATAGCTTTGATAAGCACAATGTTTACTGAGTTTGAGGTCAAGGTTGATTTTGTTTCCAGAGAAAACTAGAATTACCTTAGGAGTTATGTGTCAAAAAGCACATAGGCCATTTACTATTCTAGAATGTTCTGTCATGTGACTTATCTTTATATATACCATGTTTAGTGGACAGTTTTTCAGTTTCGACATTATCATCAGTCTTTTAAAGAGCTATTACAGTTGTGGAAAATCATTCTAAATTATGAGAGAGGAAATATTTAAAATATTTATTGGATTTTAAAAGTGCTCATAGACTTTTGGATTTTTGGATTTTGAATTGACGACTTTGGGATTTATGTGAACGTATTCAAAGATATTTTAGAGTACTTCATTTTGGTATATTAGCACATTAAAGACTACTGACACAGCAGGACATTAAAGACCATTGGCACATCAACACATTTCAGGATACAGCCATTCATTTGGAACATTCTATATTTAGGACTTGTAATTAGGATACTTAGACTTATTGGATCATTTGGATTTTAATTCACATAACTGTAGGTGTCTTTTGATTTTCATTTTAATTATCTAGAAATAAAGTGCTTGTTGATTTGTACTTCATTTGTTGGTTTCACTTTCTTTCTGTTACCTTGAATGGACTGACACTCTACTGGCTGAAAAGAATTTCCAAGAATTCTGATGAGACCATTTCTTCTTTTTAACTGCTGGGTGTCGAAACCATCTCTGATATTTTTGAGCAATAACAAGATTTGTGCCCCTGTGGCAGCCATATTGGATTTAAGATTGGTATCATTTTCATTTAGGACCAACCAGACATCATTAGAAGTCTTTTGGTGAAATCTCTATGTGAATATGACCATTCATTCTGGAGGAGCAGAAATATCAAAGGATTTTCAAGAAAGCTGTAATGGTGGCCATACTTGATGTCAGATTAGCACCATTTGCATTTAGGAACATCTAAACATCATAATAAGTCTTTCTGGGACATTCCATCTCAGTATAACCCTCTAATAATAAGATTTAAAAATGGCCTCAGCTGTGGGCATATTGGAAATCAGATTGGCACCATTTTCATTTAGAAACAACTAGACATTATATAAGTCTTTTGGTGAAAACCCCATGTCGATATGACTTTCCATTGAGATGGAGTAGTGATAATAAGATTTGCAAGATGGTAGCTGCATTGGATCTCAGATCATCACCATTTGTGAGTTAGGTCCAAACAGAGATCACCTGAAGTCTTTTGGTGAGAGCCACAAGTCAATATGACCATCTATCTAGGAGGACTAGTGATAACAAGATCTTCAAGATGGCCATTGTGGTAGCCATATTGGAGGTAAGAAAAGCACCATTTTATTTGGGATCAGCTAGACATCAAAGAAATCTTCTGGTAAAAACTCTATGTTGATATGACTTTCTGTTCATGAGTAGTGATAACAAGATTTTCAAGATATTTGCTATGGTGGCCATATTTGGCATTAGATTGGAACTATTTTCATTTAGAGACAACTAGACATCATAAGAAGTTTTCACTGAAAACCTCTTGCTTTAATGACCATCCATTCAGGGACAACTAGACATCATAAGAAGTTTTCGCTGAAAACCTCTTGCTGATATGACCATCCATTCAGGAGGAGTAGCGACAACAGCCTTTTTAAGATGGCCACTGTTATGCCATAATGGATGTGCAATCAGAACCATCTTTAATTTAGGACCAACTAGACCACAGGATGAATGTGTGTGTGAAGTTTCATGGCAATCCTCAAAGTAGTTTGGGAGGAGTAGAGATAACAAACTTGTGCTAATGGATGTCAGACAATGAACTATGGAAGCCAAAAACTCAGACTAAATACATTTTCGTATATATAATGTAGAAATTAAGCACAAAATTAAGTGCAATTAAGAAACTATTAGTCATGTACCATACAAGCAATATTAGATTGCAACTTCTTTAATGCATTTACAATATATTTTATGAGTTTTGATATCATATCAACACTTTCAGACATCAAAAAGGATTTTCATTTTTCTATGGCATAGAAACTGTAGTAAATTTCATTAATATATTTATTTACATCATTATAGTTGTGACATATGAAATTAAAATGATATTTATCTGCTATATGAAATACACGGAAGGGATATTATTCATTCATCTTTGTTAATATAATGAGTTGTCTCCCCTGTTCTATCATCAGTGGTCAGCATCAACAACATGGAAGAAAAACAATAAAAATAAAAACAACATATTTTTTCAGCATTTAACATATATTTTTATAGGTAATGTAATGCTGACTTCTAGATTAAGAAGCTAAATTGCTGTCATGATATTTTTGCAATGAACAATATCTGATCCCTGACACAAATCAATTTTCATCTCCAGCGTCATGAGTCATCTTCACGATGCCAAAGCCATACTTGTAAAGCATTTGCCCTGTATTAGATGCCCAAGTATTTCTTTCTGCATCATCAAGCAATGTTAACATAACATAACAATGAAGTGGGTTTCTGAATGTTTCCATTCTCTGCATACTGTTTGCATCTAGAAGACAAAGGATATCAACATCAATCTCCAAGTGCCATACAATTATTGGATCTATCTGATATTCCTAATAACCATATACCAAAAAATACAAATACTTTCAATCGATTCCATATACTATCAAACCTGCTCAAAGGTCACCACTATTAAGCAATTACCTGCCTCAGGCATTCATTGTTTCAATGTCCAAGGCACAAAATTACCTGCCTCAAGCACACACTGTTTCAATGTCCCAGGCACAAAATTACCTGCCTCAAGCACTCACTGCTTCAAGGTCCCTGGAACAAAATTACCTGCCTCAAGCACTCACAATTTCAAGGTCACCTGCACAAAATTACCTGCCTCAAGCACTCATTGTTTCAAGGTCCCAGGCACAAAATTACCTGCCTCAAGCACTCACAATTTCAACGTCACTTGCACAAGATTAATAAACCTCTATAAAGCAGACAACTGTCTGCAGATGTCATTGTTTTCACTTCCCAGAGATGGCCACATTAGACAGGTTTGACTGTACTCTATCCTCCATATATTAGATCAATAGCAAAGGATTGGCCTCACCATAGTATCAAATATTTGGAACATATCATTGCAGTTTACGATTTTGAACGTACATTGGTATACAGATATAGTGTTTATGGCTTTATTTCCTACTTTACACAAAGCATATGCTGCTCTAGTCTAGAATACTTTTTTTAGGGATATCAGGTCTTAAATAGCTTAATATATTGGTGAGGATTATAGTAAATATTGCCATCACTGCCAAATCTATTGTTGCCTGAAAAGTAATATTTATGTCTTACCATTTGCAAGTGAGAAATGCCACATGAATACTTACAAATTCTTGATTTTACCTGCAATACTACTCTCCAAACGTAATGCCCAAACAGTCTACACCAGGAATCTTCACATCTAGCAGATAAAAGTAGTGGATGTCTATGTGATAATAATGGTGATGGGATCCTTCTGATTGACAAAGACCACAGAAAGAATCTTCAGTGCATCCAGTGGTACAGCAGTTTGGACAACAGTTACCTAGCAATATAAACACAAAACACTCGATGATCTTTGGTCATGTGGATAGAAAGGTGTTGATAATGATGATTATGATGATATTCGTGATGAGCAATACATTATAGCTTTAGTTCTGCACACTTCAAACATCTGATTAAGATCAAAGGAATGCAATCATCAATACATTATACAAACAATCTCGCTGAAATTAAATCGAACAGTGTTTTTGCCATTCAGTTGAATACAGCAACTGATGTAGAAAATATGTGACTATTTGTTGATGCCATTCATGTGACTATTGCTGATGCCAGTGCCATTACTAGAAATTTAAAGTAATACATATGTCTTACCATTAAATGGTTAAAAAAAAGTTCCTGTAATTCTTACATGAATCTTGGACTTTTAGCAAACTTATATGGAAATTATCTTTAAGTTTTAATCTAAGGGCACTGAGGAATTTTCTATCCAAAACTATCCTGTTAAATTTGAACTGTATACTGTCACTCCGATTGCCGCCTCATTTTTATTTCATTATTGCCATAATGACCTTTTTTATCACATTGTCATAGTCAACACCAGACTTTAAATGCAGCTGCCCAACCTCAACTGACCTTCATAAAATGGAAATAACCTTTATCATGTCAATATATAGAAATATCAGTTGACACTTTGATTGTTATAACAAACTACTGAGAATTTATTTTTGTAATCATCAAATTTAGTTCTTTTGCAGAAAACAGCAATTTAATTTATTTCAATTCCTGGATATTTCTCAGATAGGAGTAAAAAGTGGCATTGATGTCTCTGATATGGGTAAGAGGTGGTGTTGATGTGCTCTGATAGGGGTACAAAGTGGTATTGATGTCTATGATGGGGGAAAGAGGTGGTATTGTCATCTTTAAACATGGATCATTGCTCATGGTTAATATATATATATAAATATATAGATATATATTTATATATATATATATATATAATGGGGACAAGAGGTGGTATTGTGATGGCCTTCAGTAGCGTGTATATGTGACTGTCAACATTGTGGATGTATGTAATTAGATGTAACTCTATTGCTTACAAATGAGTGTGTATGTGCATACATATCCTAACATTAACTGAATAACCAAACTCTTATTTTAGATTCCTCAAATTATTGCAAAAAGAATGTAATCATACTCAAGAATAACTAATGTAACTAAACAATATATTTGAGAATTAAAATAATTTAAACTATCATCTTATTTGACTATACTGGCATAGTAGTTAATATTACAATAATAAAAAAACTTTGGTGGATAACTAAAATTTCAGTAACACTAGTTGAAATAAATTAAATGATGGAATTAGAATGAAAATTTCAGATCAAGAAACCTTCAAATGGGCAATTAAACTTAACTTCAATCCTTGCTATATGAAAATTAAAGATGCCTGTTTATAATGGTAAAGAAATAATTGTATGTAATGATTTTATTTAATAATCAGTGTTCAAAGAAAAAAAATTCAGACACAGGTGAAGGGCTGGTGCCTTGGAAAAATTCACAAGCCCTGACTCAAAATCCACAAGCCATGACTTGAAATACCATGTGCGCGAAAGGGCCCTATTTTTTACTATTATTTTTCACACGACTTTGCAGGTTGCAATTGCTGTTCTTTAAATACCACTAGCATCTGCAGCCTTTAAATAAAATATATAGACCAAGTCGGTCTTCACTGTACCATCATATTTGATTCATATTTACATGGCATTTAGCATGCCAGCAATTTGAGTAAAATTTGAAAAGCACATGTAATGTAGACATTTTAATTAATTATACTGGTATACAGTCAAAATGCTTCTGCAATAAATGTTGTCAAACGTTACTAATTCTGGGTCACTGAGAATGAAAATGATGCTTATAATTGTTGATTGGCTCTAGTTTTAAAGATATGATACTGGGTCAGTATATACAACATTTGACTTAGGAATGGCGGACGATAAGTGAGTTATAAAGGGAAGGGATCTCAATTTAAACCAGAAATGACTAAAATACATCTTTGACTGGATCTATGAATAAATCCATGACTATGTTTGGACAGTACTTGCTTTTTAGGCAAAACAATGAATGATGCAATCTGAAGCTGGTATTGGGTCATACATGATATTAACTGCATCATGTTATTCCTAGAAGTCATCGATGATGCAATCATAACTAAGCTTACATCACTCTGCTGAAGAAATTGCCCTATATCAGCTCTACAAATCATGCAGTGTCGTGCTCTCTTATTTGTCAGTGTTTGATTTTGCAAAGGGACACATTTCTGTTTAGCCAAAGTGAGCAGAGATGCCTCATACTTGTGTGAACAATGCAGATAACTTCTGTTATGTTTGTGGTGAAGTGACTTTTGCATCACAAAAGCGCAGTATAACCACTATGGTTAAGAAAGCCTATCACCTTTATTTTGGCTTCAAAATTGGAGATCGGGACAAGAGGTGGGCCCCACACATATGCTGCAACACTTAACAGGAAAAGGAAATCTATTCCTTTTGCAGTGCCAATGATTTGGAGAGGGCCAACAGATCATATCAGCAATTGTTACTTCTTCATGGTGCCTTCAGTTGGGTAAGGTGTGTCAAAAAAGAAAAAGTTGACTGTGCATTATCCAAACATTTCATCAGCTATACACCCAGTACATCACGGAGAAGGACTGCCGGTTCCTGATGCACCAGAATCATTCTCACTTGAGTTGGACGAGGAATAGGAAGAGGATGAAACTTCTAGTCCTGAACCATCAATGTCACATGACCCATATTTTCTCCTATCCTCCTCCTCTGAACCACACATCATAACACAAGGTGAACTGAATGACCTTGTCAGGGATTTGGAACTTCCCAAGAGTAAGGCAGAGCTGATGGGACAACCGCTGCTTTCAGTGGCACATTCTGTCGGCTCTTTAACCGGCAGACGATAGAAACCTTAAAAAGCCAGGCAAGTACCTCGAGCAATTTGGCAAGATCAACTTTGCCTACATTGACTTTCCTGGAAAGGTTAGTGATAATGACAAGTATGAATCCTTCAACAAAACTATTGCAGCTAGTTTATTTGGCAGCAACAATGGCTTATATCCGCTGCACATTAGCGGGTCGCGTAATCCGAGACAGTATTCCAAAGACATATTGCTGATCGCCGAAAGCGAAAAGAGCAACTATGTCTCGACAAAATGTGTAAGCCACCTCGTACGACAACACAACTAACACTATGAGAAGAAGCAAGTCTGCCGCCGATGCCTACATCTCTTCAGGCGGGCCGACCTTTTGGAGGTACACACAAAAACAGCCGCGGCAATAACGAGAAACCTCAGCGAGAGTCCTTACCGGAGCCAGGCAAGAACATTCTAACCGTTCAGATTCACCAGCAACAGATACGTGTCCCGTACACTATTTATGCAGATTTCGAGGCAATGAACGTGCCAGTGGAACGGATCAAAGAGCGGACCAGGTCCCATGTAGCTTTTGCTACATAGTTATTCGCAGCGATGTAATTTCCAAGGAGTCAGTATTATACGGTGGCAAGAATGCAATTGCCGCTTTTATCAAGTACCTTTAGCGTGAGATAGAATACATTCTAGAGGTGTTTCAAAACAAGACCGATGTTATTATGCATGGATACTAACTTCCAGAAAGTCGCAGACTGCCACATCTGCTGCGAGGAACTAGGTAACAATAGGGTGCGAGACCACTGGCATGTCCCCGTCAATACCGCGACACCGCACACAACGCATGCAACTTCAAGCTACTGATCTCGCCAGATAAAACAAAGGTACCAGTTGTTTTTTCAAAACCTGCTCAGCTATGACGGCTATCTTATCATAGAGGCGATCTGAACAGCCTCATTTGGAAAAATCAGTGCTATCCCAAACAGCATGGAAAATTTCAATCCGTTTTTGCTGGGCATCTACAGATTATCGACAGCCTCCAGTTTATGAATAACAGCCTGGAAAAGCTGGTACTGGTAGCTAACATGATAAATGAGGCATTTCGTTCCACAGCAAGACACACGTCATTGACCTTGTGCTACAAAAGAGAGTTTACCCGTACAAGTACTTAAGCTACTAGGACCGATTTGAGAAAAAACGCAGCTGCCTTCTTTATATATCCTTTTTTAGCCAGCTAAGCCCCACCAGCATTTCTGACAAAGACTACTAGCATGTGCAGAATGTGTGGAACGAATTTGGATGTCAGGACATGGGAAGCCACCATGACCTATACCTTAAGACTGACGTGATTCTGCGGAGGGTTTAAGGTCTTCAGCAACACCTCGCTAAAGAGCTATGGCCTTTACCCAGTCCACTACTACATCGCACTAGGAATGAGCTGGGACTCCCTCCTAAAAGTCACAGGCACGACGCTGGAGCTGCTGACCGATATTGATATGCACGTATTTATTGAGAGGGGTATCTGCGGTGGGATTTGTATAGTAAACCAGCGACATTCAAAAGCTAACAACTCAATGTGCCCGGGATACGACAGCGAAAAGCCAACAAGCTGGATATCCTATCTAGACACTAATACCCACTGTGAAACGGCCATGATGCAGAGTCTGCCGTAGTCGTTAAATGTCAGCTCGAAGGTGAAGTAGTTTGAATGGCAGGACTGGTAGTATGGCATGTGATCATTTAGCCACCCAAAGTCGAGCGGAACGAAGAATCAGTTCTCAATCGAGGCAGCGACAGACGTAGCAGCGACGGCAATGCTAGCGCCGACACTTTTAGCGGTAATATATTTTAGCGTTTTATATACCCTGTTAGGCAGTGTTAGTCCACTCTTATTCCATCAGCTAACGATCTTTTTTGACGCCCCAAATATCGGCATCGTCATTGCAGACCATTTCGTGTCCTTCAAGTGGCTGCGAACACTCTTCATTCAACCTGGTATCGCTAATTGACGAAGTGGCATAAACCAATAGCTTGCAGAAGAGCGGAAGCTCACGAGGATATCATGAAAAATCTCGCTGGAAATTCGTAATAAACTGTCTTATGTCGTGTCAACCGTCTGAACAACAGCTTTATGGCTCTATGCCTAATTCCAGCGCACTTCCAGCATACGATGAGGTTTTTCAGTAACAGGCTGACAACAAAATATGTTCCCAAAGTGGCATATTTTGCGTTTTCGCCTGCTGTTTAGCAAATCTAACGAATGGGTGTCGCCGGACGCGCCCTCACCCTCATCCGATATCGCCTGCAGATCTGCAGTAAAAAGCTGTGAATTACCAATACCACTGTCAACATTTGCTGGAACAACTGCCTGCTCTGATGCGCACGTTCCAATCCAAACCACAAAGAAAACTGCCACAGTCAAAGTCACCAAAGGCACAAAGTCATCAATTAAGAAAGCATCCGGTGTGTACGTTAACCACAATATTTCTTTTCTAAATCTGCTTTCTAACCTATACCGAACATCAATTTCTTTTATAAATTTTTTGTGTATTCACAATCTTAGACACCACGTATGCACTATGCTAATTTGGGCGGTATTCTGAGCACAGTAAATGATAATAATCAAAACTTATGTAATGCCAAAAGATCATAAGAATGAATGTTGCATTTTGAAGAAATGTTTCCATCTTGTTACGACTCTAGGTCTTAACAAAATACGTAACAGAAAGAAAGTGAAACCGATAATGTAAGTAATACCAACAAGCAATTTATTTCCCTATAATACAAAGAGAAATTCAAGAGATTCTTACAATATTTTGAATCAAATTCCTAATAATTCTAAATGTCCTAATCACAAGTCCAAAAATATGGAATTTTCCGAATCTGTTCCAGTAGCCTTGAATGTCTTGATATAACACAATGATACAATCCAAAATGTTATTCAATGAGTTCACAAAAGTCCAAAGTAATGTATTAATTCAAAAGTAAATGAGCACTGTAGTAATTCCAATGATTATATATTAAATAATAATCATCTCGAATTATATCTGATTTCAACAGCACAATGTGAAATCTGATCACAAATAGATTCCCACAGTCTTATCAAAAACAGGAATCAATTATTTGTTTACCAAATCCCTATTTATACACATTTTCACTTGACCTATAACAACAGGATGTGAAGCAATAAAATGGAAAACAACCAGTCTAACTGCAAATAAGTATGACCTTGAACTCAAATGCTTGTAAACATTATGTTTACTAGTGACCATAGTATAAAGTACAACTCACCTTAATGGACAAACACACATTATAGATTAAATATACATAACACAGCTTCATAAATTTTAGATGTAGATAACTGAATAAAAGTATTGATTTTAATAATGTGTCTCATGTTTTTTTGTTTCATTTTCTGTGTGTTTGCTATTCAGATGTGCATGTATGAAATATACACCTATGGCATTATGTAATAAGAAGTATCAAATTACACAGTCCCCAGTTTTCATCAATTTCTGGTGTAAAGACGATACTTTGGATGCCTAAAATGTTCTTAATCAGAGTTTTTGCTTTCTTGAATCATATACTGAGAAGTGATTAAGGACGCGAAGAGGTTCTTTTTGCTTTGTATCACTTGTCACATGAGAAATTTATGAATGTAGTGGTCCGGAACAAAAGATCAAAAGTTGTTCTGGCCAGTCTGTCAGCTGATACTAGCTCCACTTGATGCAAAGAAATACTATAAATAATGTAGTATATAACTCTAAACGTAGAAAATAGATGCTGCATTCACATCATAATCTACAGTTACACTACAGTGTCAGAAAGGCCAAACGTAAAGATGAAAACCTAAGGTTATTTTAAAAGGAGCCACTTTCATTTCAAACCAGGAAATATTTTTCATAACAAGGATGTAACAAGTGAAAAAAATTTAGAGAGGGATGTCACAAAAATACAATATCAAAGACTTTTCAAGGAAAAGTACAATCTTGTTAAAAAAAAAGAGGTTTACACCTTGGTACTGACGAAGTTTGAGTGCAATACAAGTTTCTAAGAATGACTAACACCAAAGATTTATAGGTTGATCTGCATGCCGGTGACTCCGGGCAAGGGAGGTAAAGAGAAATTCATCTTTATTCAATCTTTCAATGAAAGCATTAGCATTTAGTTTGTTTTTTATTTTGCATGTATTGATTTATGAATCAAAGTAATGTGAGCCTAAAAAGAAAACTATGAATAATAAGCCTTAAAAGAAAAATGTGAATAATAACAAAACTTTCGTCTAAAATATAGCTAACAAGATATATGCATAAAGATTTTTATTTTGCATGTATTGATTTATGAATCAAAGTAATGTGAGCCTAAAAAGAAAACTATGAATAATAAGCCTTAAAAGAAAAATGTGAATAATAAGAAAACTTTCGTCTAAAATATAGCTAACAAGATATATGCATAAAGATCTTTTATTCCGGGAAACAGGGCTTTTCACAAAGTTCCTAATTGTAATTTTAAAAAAAATACAAAATACATATACCATTTAAGTAGCTCATTCCCAAACAATGGACTAGGGGATATAACCTATACACTCCCACTAATACCTTGATGCAGAGAGTTGTAAATTATAAATTAAGCCATTTGCTAAATCCAAGATTCTTTGTGACAAAGAAGGTAATAATTCATACTTCTCCTGTCTAGTCGAGTGAGAGGAGCACATACACGAAAGATATGGCAAAGATCCGAGATGAAATAAGAAAAGTGAATTTGTTCCGATGTTACCCAGAAAACATTATTGACATTCTATGCAATGGTATGTATAATAACGCAATGAATTTAGGAGTTGGGGAAACACTATTCCACCCTGCAACTAAGTGATGTTACATTCAGGTAGAAAATGTAACTAAAATACAAGGCGATTAATGTGGTGACTAAAAATATACTCAGCACCTCTGGTCAATATAATAATACATCTTAGGAAGTTTCTAACTGTGCCTGTAGTGCAAATATAAATGTTCAATGGATATTGGTGATGGCAAATCATGGTCAATAGATGGTCTATTGAATCTTAAACTTCAATCTCACATGGAGGTAAAAAAAATGTGACAATTGATCCAAATAGTAGTAGTTACTGGACAGCTATAAAGCTACGTGAGTCTTATTTTCCTTAATTATTTGCACTTTTACCTGTGTCTGCTCTAAATTACTCCAAAAATGATTGTTTTGTATTGTAATTTCTCAACAATCAACTAATGACACTGAAACGAATGAAGAGATGCACATAGATGTCATTGACACACACACTACCCCCACTCCGATTGGGCTCGGACCACTAATTCAGAACTTAATGTTGATATATTAAAAAATAAAAAATAATTTCTGCATTAGATAAGCATACAAAACCCCTGATCTGCACCTAACAGCATAGTCTTGCACCATGAGTTCATATGCTATTTTGTCAGTAGGAAATTAAATATAGGATATTAAAATAATATAAATATTTTGTTACCAAATATAGTAGAGAAATTGAAGTTTATGTAATTATTAATGGAAAAAATTAAATCCATTTACTAGCCAATGAGTGGATCTCAAAATATTTAGTCCTCTATATTTTTGATTCCCCCACAAGTGGACTGGTTCTCTGGCTATAAAATAATTAATGGTCAGATACCTAATTTTAATATTGACTAAATTCCTTGATAAGAATAATTTCCTATCTGAGATTCAAGCTGGATTCAGGAAAGGCTACTCCACAATAGACAATATATTTTTCGTATAGCTTTATTGAATTATTTATATATTGCAAAACAGAAATTGTATGTACTTTTGTTAATGTTAAAAGTGCCTTTGCTAATGCATGGAGAGCTGGATTATGGCATAAGTTGTCTTCGATAGGCACCAAGTGAAAGAGATTTGATGCTATATCGAGTATTTATAATGATATCAAATCATGTGTCTGAGTGAATAATGAATACTCATGTGAAAAAAGTGTAAGACAGGGTGACAATTTATCTCCTATATTGTTCTCTTTATTCCTAAATGACCCAGAACAATTTTTTTTAGATGTCGAGGTTGTGCAGTACCAACCAAACGTTCTAATTTTGTAAATATGTTAAATGTTATGTTGCTTTTATACGCAGATGAAACTATACATGTCGCAGACAATCATTCTGACATGCAATATACCCTTGATGCACTTGGTATCTATTACGATAACTGGAAACTTACAATCAATACAGAAAAAAACAAATATTATAGTATTTGGTTCAACAAAACAAAACGATCGCACATACCAATTTAAGACAAGAAATACCTATATTGAAGTTCTCGATGAATCTAAATATTTAGGCCTTATATTTCACAAGACTAGACAATTCTCCAAAGTCCTGCAAAATCTAGTATATATAGCTAATAAAGTTATGTATTTACTTAAAATACGTATACATAATAATAGGTGATGTATTTCAATATCTTCTGTCGTGTTGTTATTTTCGTGATGAAAGACAAACATATTTACCTCATTATTACATTTCAAGGACTAAAGTTTATATATAAACAATGGATAAACACAGATAACATACGACTCTTGAAAAATATTTGCAGGTTCTGAGATTGTATTTTCCGAAATGTGTAATCCCTATTAATCATTATATTATCATATCACACACTAAATGCATGCTCGTTTTCTTCTATACTTCATATGTTGTAAACTTTACAACCTGTGTGTAACAAAGTTTTCTCTTCTCTTGTCTTGTCCTGTCTTGGAACACCATCATATTGTTTGCTTCAGGTCGGTAAGAGCTATGCGGTTATATGTGTGTTTATGTGTTGTTTTTACGTATGTATGTAAGTTTGTTTATGTATGTGTGTGAGAGATGTAAAATACCTGCAACATACTCAAGAACACATCTCATTACAACAGTGAAATAAAATATTTTTTTCACATCTTCGCTTATTTAAATTTGCGTGTTCTATTACTTTTTCTTGGTTAATGTTTCAAAAACCTTACTAGGAAATAATGGCCATTACAAGATTTAAAAGCTGGTTGCAACATAGGGAAGCTATAAGACTAACACTAATTCCATCATGACAGATATAGTGAGTGCCAGAGCAAGACCCCTTCAGTCAGATATGGACGTTAAGTTTTTAAAGTATCATCTTATTGCTGTAAGAGGAATAACAAGAAAACTCTGAACATGATGGCCACTTTTTCGAATGCCATCAGCACTGGTTGTTTCTGTATTTGGTGTGGGTTTTTTTTTTCTCAGAACCAACTATAACTTGTACTGTATTATTTTCTGAGAACATCCTAGGATCATTTAGATCTAACGTACAAAAATGTGTTTGTAAAGTTTCAGAACCATCTCTCACGACGTTTACATCGGTTACGTGATGAAACATTGTTGATGATGACTACCCTTTCAGTCATATTGAATATCATAACCATATGATTTTAAATTAATCGAGATCCGAAGGTAATAATATTAGTCTAGTTAAACGACAGCCCTACGAGGGTTTTTTAAAATACGCAATAACAATTTTCGATGGATGGACTAAATAAGCCCATGCGAAATATAGCTAAGAAAACACTGCCACAACACTAAAAGCAGCAACAACCACTACAACTGCATTAACAATAGCAAAGAAAGTAAAAACGCAGTCTCAGTCATCTTTCCAATTCTATAGATGATCAAAAACAGGAACCACAGCTGTCACGGACACAGAATCAAAGCAGTAGAAAGAAAAAGAAAAGCAAGAAAGCAAAACGGAAACAGTATTGGCACGATAGCCAGAACAAAAGCAAGACTTCATGTCTTGTTTTGTTCATCACGTGGGTAAGAAACTGGCTCTTCTAGCCAAAAAACGTTGTTATTTTTGTCAAATCGATCATCCTAGTCAAGTACAACACAACCAATATTTAATGATATCTCAAGAAGAAAAGTTGGAGAATTATTTGGAAAAAGCATGGACTCTCGTCTAAGAAGAGAACATCTTGAAGGAGTTGTATGCAAACTTGAAACAGCATTCAAAACCTACACCGACTATGACTGATACCAACCGCATTGAAGATTTCTTGCAGCAAAGTACTGATACTTCCCGCTCTTCGACTTACTGACTTACCAGTTTAAAGAACAAAATAAGTTTTAAATTATTGCATATCATTACCTGTGAAGTATATGGATGAAAAGAAATGAATGCCTGGGAACTACATTACCTCCTTACACACACTTCGTACACAGCTCCCTAGAGTTCAGTGGTTTGTGCCAAGCTTGAACTTCCTCATCGAAACCCTGAAGTTGTTCGAGCTATGTCATCGACGCAGACAATATTTATCAATCAGGAACCTAATATATCACGCACATAATGAGAAGAAATGCTGTTTATATCCAATTCAATAATGTGATATTACAAGGAATAGATTCAGTGGTTGTGAAGACAATACTGTGTGTATTTTCATCATCATTAAAATCTTGGATTCCCTTTAAAACATTTACGGACTCGTTTTGGATCCCATTTCCCTAGAAACGGTGAAATAATAGAAATGTGGTTTCATGATCGTTATGGTTATCTCATTTCTTTAGCTCAAAAACTTAGTGTCCATCAATGGCAAGACGACACTATCCTAGAACATTGGAACACAGGTCTCACTTACCGATGTTGTCAACCTAGTAAATACTTTAATGTTTATTTTTTAACTTGCATTGGTAATGATTTTTTTAATAAAGCATTGCACATGAAGAGGAAGGACTGCCCCCATCCTCTAACTTCATTCTTTGTTGATGATGTATGAAGAGGGACTTATAAAACATTTTGATTAAAAAAATGGTTGTTGGTTACTGTTTCATGAATCTTGAATTTTTACTCATTGGATGCCCTTTTCTTTCCTTCTCTCTCTCTCTATCTCTCGGTATACAAATAAAGTCCTTCATAACCTATGATAACCTATGAGCTCAGATTGATCCCTGTTATGCTCTCGCGACTCTCGAAATGCCACTGCTGCCAGAAGTTGATTTCTAAAAGAATCTCCCAGAAACGTCTGCTTCTTCATTTTCCAAGGATTTTGGTAAAAGTAATGCAAATACAGAAACATCGAGTCTTTAAGCAGCAAATTTAGCACTATAATATTTAACTTTTTAACTTTTTTCGGCAAAATTCTATGAATAAATGATACTGATGACATCTCAAAACAAGGATTACTCTGGTGTGAAACGATCATTATTGGCAGTGGTGTTGCTTATTAACATCATATCGAATGCAGTTTAAGGAAATAAGTCTAATAAATTACATTGATTTCGATCTCTACACACCAATGAAGCATTCGAAAATACCTATTACGAAAAAAGTTCAAAAACTGAAGGATCCTTTGAATCACGCGATGTTAGTCAGCATGTACATGGCGTCACTAGAAGTCAGTAGCGCTGCCATCATATGATTTGCTTATTTTTCTCGAATAAATGTGTAACACCTTCGGTTGTCGTGAGATATTAGCTGTCAGGTCGGATACCAAACAATGCCTGTTTCATATTTTATCTACCAGCTATATTTGGTCTCTGAAAATTATTTTAAACATCTTTTAATAATGATTCAACAAATGAAGAAACAATCATCTCTCTCGTGGATTTTCTACCAATGGTCGGAAATTTAAGATGTTTCCGTCGCATCACATCCTGGGCAACAATTCATGAGCATCGTACTCATTTCGAATTAAAAGAGACATCAAGAACTACATATGAAGATTATTTTCATTCATCAATAAATTGATCTGATATTTCGTTAGAAAAAATGGGCCTAGTGTGTGTATTGATTCTGTGTTTCAGCATAACCCTCATAAAAGGGAAAGCTAATCGCAGCGGTAAGTATTACGAACATCTTCAATTAATTGTAGAAAATATTTGAATTTAAAAGATATTTAATTATCTTCTCCCAGTAATGTATTACAAAACATGCTGTCAATCGATTTAAATCTATTATGTACAAGATTCATGTGAATATTATAAGGTAATCTATACTTCCCCTTCCTCAAAAACTGAATAAACTAATAAGTGTTTTATACATTCAAAGAGTGGGCAAGAAAAAAGTCAACAGACAATCCATTCGGAACAGTTTTGCTACCTTTGCACAAGCTAAGATGGCTCACTGTGAAAGTGAGCCAAGGATCATTTGAGTCACGCGATGTTAGTCATCATTTACATGACGTCACCAGAAGTTAGTAGCACTGCCATTATATGATTCGCTTATTTTCCTCGAATAAATGTGTAACACCTCCGGTTGTCGTGAGATATTAGCAGTCAGGTCGGATACCAAACAATGCCTATTTTATATTTTATCTACCAGCTATATTTGGTCTCTGAAAATTATTTTAAACATCTTATAATAATGATTCAACAAATGAAGAAACAATCATCCCTCTCATGTACTTTATATCAGTGGTCGGAAATGTAAGATGTTTCCCACGCATCACATCCTGGGCAACAATTCACGAGCATCGTACTCATTTCACTTTAAAAGAGACGTCAAGAACTAAATAAGAAGCTTATTTTCATGCATCAATACATTGATCTGATATTTCGTTAGAAAAATGGGCCTAGTGTGTGTAGTGATTCTGTGTTTCAGCATAACCCTCATAAAAGGGAAAGCTAATCGCAGCGGTGAGTATTACGAACATCTTCGATTAATTATAGAAAATATTTCAATTTAAAAGATATTTAAGTATCTTCTCCCAGTAATGTATTACAAAACATGCTGTCAATCGATTTAAATCTATTATGTACAAGATTCATGTGAATATTATAAGGTAATCTATACTTCCCCTTCCTCAGAGTATTTTGAATACTGTACTTATGTATTCTTTAGAAAATGAAGTGTTTGCCATCCCTGGATGCAATGCAACATTGGAATGGATACTAGGACAAACGTATTTAAAGTCTTACATCTATACAATAAACGTTTCTAACGCAAATGGGATAGAAATTGCAAGGATGGAATCTATGTTATGCAAACATATGATGACAGACTCTTCAATGTATTGCGAAGTACGGAATATAAGCGACAAGGAATGGCGGTTATCTGTGGTTTTGGTCAACGTAACTCGAGCAAACATCGGGAAGTACACGGGTGTGATAACATATGGGACAAGGACTGAAGCAAGCATCAAAGAGCTGAAAATTTTAGGTAGGTACCACAACGTGCAAGTTTCCTTTCTGTATTGTCAGAACCTCTCTGCACATTTTGTTCGATGATAAGTCACTTATAGTTTTATTTTTCTAGCTGTTTTTCATAGCCGTTGAATTTGAGCCATCAGCGGCAATACAAATCTTATAAAATTTTCGAGATTTACCCATTAGTCGTCAGACAAAATTGTACAGGGACGGATTCGTGGAAGGGTTCGGAGTGTTCACTTGAACACCGCCTTCCAATTTTCCAGTTTAAACAGCACACTTTTCACAGAAAAAAAAACGATTATTTGCCATGTTAAGTATAACAAAGCACTTTTTTTTCAAAATTTTGTCTATCCATATATGGTGTGGACAAAACAATAACCTGTATAATTGCAATCATTTTCTATAAATAATAATAGCAACACGAATAATAATAATAATAATTGTCACATTTTTTACAGAAAGCAATACAATCTTGATTTTTGCTGACGTTTTCTCGGCCACAGCCGTCTTTATCAAACTTTTTACTGACTGTTTTAATTTTTTGAGAACTTGACGTCATACAACCTAACAACAACAACAACAACAACAACAACAACAACAATAATAGTAATAATAATAATAATAAATAAATAAATAAACAACTTTATTTAAGAATGTAAGTCAATGAACATGCGAATCTCCCTAAAGGTCTTCATTTACAATCTAACTATGGAAAAAACTTCAACAACAAAATTAACCGAAGAAATTTTTAACTATTGATATACCTATCCATATCCATATCACAATTAGATATACATAATTAGAAAATTCCGAAACATCCGCTTTCACATACTAACATACCCATTTACATTCATGCACAGTAGCACTAGCAACAAAATCTTATGTCCTATATAAGTCATATCTCACACGCAAGGGATGCGAATCAACATATTGAACACTTCAGTACAAAATATGTTTTCTGTCATTGCCATTTCTCAAACCGTTGTGTCAAAGGAAATGAAGACAATTATTTTTTTATTATTGACATTTTCCCAAAGTTTAGATACATAAAGGTATCACTCAGATATTCCCTTCCCTGAAAGACATATTATCTTTATCAAAGCTTTTGTAATCGGAAAATGAAGTTAATTTAGACACTAGATAATGTATATTTTAATAAATTGAAATTTAGACAAGTAATTTATTTCGATGACTGTTATATCATTTGTTGTTTATGGTATGTTATGCAGACGAGATGCTATGCTGCTTTTCTAATCCGGAAAGCTTTTGGTGTTTCAAGAAAACCTCAGTTTCTCTCTATATATGAGACGTACGAACACCTCAGCTCCTCTATATGTAAGAGACGTATGAAAACCTCAGTTCCTCTACATTTATGAGACGTATGAAAACCTCAGTTCCTCTACATGTATGAGACGTACGAAAACCTCTGTTCCTCTATATTAATGAGACGTTTGAAAACATCAGTTCTGCTATATGTAAGAGACTTATGAAAACTTAAGTTCCTCTGTATGTATGAGACGTATGCAAAATAGACGAACGTTTATCCTTATTTTAGATTTATGTTGGTAGGAATCAGCTTTCTTTTTTAATTTAAATTGTGGCGAAGACTCACGTCATTGTAAATGTTGGTGTTATACGGTGGGGTTTATATATGGTTTTCACAAGAGAGTACTCCATTTCGTTTCTCGTTTATAATTAATATAGACCACCACCAGCAGAATATTCATTAATACTTTATTATAGTCTGGAAAGTTAATGTGACCAATAAGTAAAATAACTCACTTTTTCCATGAAGCCTTTATTGTATTTCTTTGATATAAACTTCCAGACAAGCCGCAAATAAGAAATTCACAAAAGTCCATCCTTGACAAGTCTTTGAGTATAACATGCACAGTCGACGGCGAATTCAATGACCTGATCTACCATTGGAAATTAAACGGGACATATTTCAAATCTACAAAACGCACCAGCGCAAACTCATCTTATCTGAAGTTTGAAAGATTAACGATGGGAGACAAGTTTAGCATATTTTCATGTAGTGTATGCTCCGAAATGAACTGTTGTATAGAAAGTGAACCTTATGCACCAGACCCATATTGTAAGTAGATTTACGCTTTCCAATTATAATTTATTTCTTTATCGATACTTTTGTGCATCATACATCAGAATATCATATTAGACATACATACAGACGAATGAATGCTGAGGCTAGCAACCGACCATGACTCTAGACACACAGAGAGATATAAAGATCAATAGATAGATAGTGCGTGCAAACTGAGACACATCAAGAGAAAAATGAAATTAAACATTGTCTCTTTAACTTCGATGCATGTTGGATTTCCTATCCTTGCGCTCATATGACTTTACTTCATTTCGTAAAATGTTTGAGTTCTGAATCACTTGTTCCTATTCTTTCTTATTACCTTTACCCTTTGGGCTAGGTCAGTGATATTCTGAAAATCACATGAACGCATGCACAAGCTATTTTCTAGCTTATCATGCAAATATTAATAGATTCTAATGTCTGCCTTAAACTTTATGATTATATTCTCTTCTTATATTTAGATGGACCTGACAAAGTAACTTTAAATCTCAACGAAAGTGATATTTACCTAAGGGTCAATGAATCTTTGAAAATTAAATGTTCGGCCAAATGCCACCCTGTTTGATACAACTTTCGACTACATTTGGCATGATGGTCTATAAGATACCTGATAAAACTTTCGACTACATTTGATAAAACTTTCGACTACATTTGGCATGATGGTATGTAAGATTCCTGATAGTAAAATCAATATTGCAATCTGGAAAATCATTGTCAATATGTACACATTTGCATGTAGGACGGCAAATTACAGAAATATGAAATCCTCAATTGTTCCTCTAAAGAAGAAAGAAACACAGCTGGGAAGCATTTTATCTCCTTTACTGTTTCTTGTCTTAACTAACGAGGTTCTAAATACATTGACGATTTCAAACAGCAGTCTATATTTCTTTAACTGGCCGTGCTCATGCCCAACAGTGGCAGACGATATGCTCCTTTTGTCATTATCTTAGACAGGCTTGGGTTATCATTTTATTCTGATGACTCTGTTAAGTAATATCGTTGTATTTGACAAATCTGTCAAGTTATAAGAGAAGATACACGTCTTGGTTCCTAGTCCCTGAGAATATTCAGGAGACCGTTTAACATAAACACTTAGATGTAAATAACTCCAGATATGAAAAAGTAATAAGTGCTTTCTTTAGCTTTATTAATCTGGGAGTAAACGATTATGTAATTATTCCGTGCCCTCTAGGATACTGTAGAATAGTGCTGCAATACCACGGGCATTTATGGGTGCTAGACATGGTTTAATCTCACCTCCCATAATTTATTAGAGTTACAGAGAGCTAACTATTTTTGTGTAAAGTACATACAGGGTATCTCTAAGTATTAAAAAAATGATGTTGATTTAGTTTTTTTGGGCATGAACCCTACTGAGGCATATATTGATCAGGGAAAGCTGAATTTATTGGGTCAAATGTATAGAGTGTCAGCAGATTTTCTCTCTAAGGAAGTATTTCTAGTCCGCTCGCTTAATTGCTATTTGCCAAAAACTAAATACAAACAAAAAGGCTTCATTCCAGAATACATAGAATATTGAAAAAGTATAATTTAAGAGAATTTATAGATCAGAATAGTATGCACGGGATCTTCCCAGAAAAGATGACTTGGAAACGGTTAAAGGCAATGTCGTTGTGTTTATAAATACTCCTTCAAATCAAGATTTTTGAAGGATGCATCTTAATGCAGATTTTTAAAATTGGTACTACATGGCACTTTGGCTCGTACTATAATTTGGAAAGTTGGTAAAAAAATTCCAACTGTTTAAAAACTGCATAGTTGTAGATAACGCCATTTCGAATGTTTTCCACGGAGTTATTGGACCTGTTACAAGATGACCAAATGATTTATTTGAACTTTATATGTATCAGCACAGAAACATGTATATGTACATATTTCAGATCATTCAGAATAAAACATTTGTGTATCTCAGTGACGCCGTTCGTTTATAATTTATATTCATATGCAAGGTAATATATTACAGGGCTCAGAAAATTTGTTCCAAGTACTCGTACCTGGGACAAGTGAGTTGCAACAGTTACTCATTCCAGTCATCATTTTGTTCAACATATTACACTTCTCCACTATTATATTTACCTTATTACTATAAAGTCACAGGTACCGATTGCAAGCTTAACACTAAATTAGATAAAAAAAAATCATGGCAATTGGTATGCGTTATGTTCGGAATGAAGACAGTAGGTTTAAAACCCTTCAAATACATGGCCTCTTGGATAAATATATCATAAGAGACAAGGTCTATAACTCGACCAATTGCAGTTTGAAGCTTAGCTCTAATTTTTTTTTTTTTGGTATTCACGTTTATGGTGACACTTTTCAGTAATATAGATATCTATTTAACATTTTTTATGAGTTAGACCTGTGCGAAGTTAAGAGCCATAGAATGTCCAAATGTTGTTATTTTTTGGTTTCTAATCAAACAGTGTTACGATAAAATCTGCCTTTACTCCGAATATGATATTTTCATGATTTTGACCCCCTTTAGTATCAAGCTAGCATTGGGTACCTGTTTTTTTTTTTTTTTTTTAAAGTAGGCTTGCCTTGCTACATGTTCTAGACTAACGACAAGTTGACAAAGTAAGCAAATAGTAATTGTCGTACGCTAGATGTTAAGAGATGTTGAAGTTCGGTACTTGCTAATGATAGAAGATGCAGGGATATCTTCTCAAGGTGCAAATCTGCATCTAATTGTCCCAGGGATGAGTAAGTAGCAAAGTGTACTCGGCACAGCAATTTGTACCCGGTTAGGATGAGAGGTCAAGTGGTTTTCCTCATTCATATATATTTATATATTACTCAATATTTAGATTTGTTTGTGTGATCCACGTCTTTGTACACTCTTTTGCATTACTTTCCATCATCGATTGTAGTATTTGTTCAGCCGAGGAAATAAATACATCAATCAATCAATTTTCTGCATTAAAGTTAATCCTGCTGCAAAAGGCCATGTTCTGATTTTGTGCTTCAATGAGACAGACAGACAGAGATGTATCACTTCATGTCCCTTACTTTATCCCTTAGGGGGAGATTCGATAGCCCTTCAATATCTCTAGTAAGGCCTACTTAATTCTTATATCAATATATTTGCAAATAAAACTTTTTAAAAGATAGCAAGTTTCCTGTGAATAGCATAGCTAATCCCATAATTAGTTTGCTACCATCAGGATTTTGCTTTGTAAAGCATTTGGTCACGTGTTGCATTTTCTCGCTGCAGACTTGATAAAACATTTTTTCGGGATTATGTTATCCTGATTATGTCAACGTACATGTGTGCGTGCGCGAGTGAGTAATATAGTCCAACTGTGTCCCTATATCGTTTGACTTAGAGACTTTGAAATCTGGGATATGATCAGGGCTGGTCCGCAAATATGCAAAACATTTTTCAAATGTGGATCCATCCCCTAGTTGCGGAGCTTGGTGTGGGTGGGGTGTAAGGGGCGGAAGTTGAGAAAACTGAGGAAAGCGTGTGGATAATCCTTTTCCGCTGCAGACGTGATAAACAAAACAATAGACACAAGATGATAGGACTTCAACTTGATCAAGGGGATCTTTGCCTGCATTGTGTATAACTTGATCCTAGACGTCATCCCTGGCATTAACTAAACAAAAGTCTGTATTCGTTCTTCGACTGTTTGATCTGTCTTTTTAGCTACTTTAAATTTCACAGTATATATAATGATTAAAGTACACTGTTTTCTTGTTCTCATTTTCTTCGATACATATGTCTCGTGTATAGCAAATGCCGTTACCCATTTGTTTACACTTTTTTATAAATTAAAGGTTAATTAATAAGATAAAGAGTTTTTTTGTGACACCCGGGATACATCTGAGTAAATAGGATGTTTGTATCCTACCAGAAACATAATTCCGACCCATACGCTAAAGTTATGGGTTATGCAGACGTGTCAATAATATTTTTGCATCAAATAATGTGTACAAAGGATTGCATTAGGTACTTCTTTGTAATGTTTACCCAGCCCCATCTTCGCTAGCCAAGGGTTGTCGGTCCACTTCGTTCATTATCGATGTAGAACTAAGTGTATCAAAGACACTTGGCTACCGAAGATAATCTAGCCCTCACTGAATCACAACACAAGAGCTGATGAGGGTCTCACTGATATTTATTGAATAAATATACTTTATATTCTTAACGTTTATTGTCTTGCTTTCTTCGCATCTAAACTCGATGATCTAGTCCGTACAGAATCACAACACAAGAGTTGATGAAGGTCACACTGATGTTTTATTGAATAAAGATGCTTTATATTCTTAGCATTCATTGTTCTTGCTTTCTTCGCATCTCGATAGTTCCCAAAAGAATCATGTCCATTTGTATTAACATCCAACTTTTCTTGCGTCATATGCCAATGACTCTGAATAACAGCTGTTTGGTTCTTCGAACATAATTTTAAAGCCAAAATTCAATAATTTATCAGGGTAGAGCTGCTCGTAAAGCCTGTCCCATGTTTTGTTTGGCTACAGAGGTAAATGTTGGAGTGCAGGAAGGGCTGTACGATTACAGTTTTGAACTTCTAATCGGGGATTTTATCTTGGGTTGCAGATTTTGATCTGAAGTTACAGTGAGTGGGGTGGGGGTGATGGTATAGACGTTGTTGCTGCAAGGAGTTGATACAAAAAAGCTTGACAGAAAGTACATTGGAAACCGATTTGTAATCGTAAGTAGTCACCCATAATTTACTGAGGTGTAAATAATTCAAGGTCAGTATCACTTGACCGTTTCCAGCCACATGACAGAAAATGCAGTCAATTCACAATAAATGGAATTATTATTACATGAGAGCAGTTCGTTGAACTTGTGTCTTATATTGTCACTGGCACACTATCGCAAAACATGCCATCATAATCCTCCTCCTCTTCATTATCATATCATCATCATCATCATTTTTACAAATAACGAAAACTGTTTAAGATCTTAATAATCGTACCTTTTGTTAGTTTTCTCCTTTTGTATGACAATCAATGATTCATTGCACGAGAAGAAACCGATTATTTTTAAATGATAATTATGCTTCCTAATGAAAAACTTCTACTCATGACCATGTTTAAGTTACAATAAACCTCATGGGATAATATATGCATGCAAATTGCTTATAATAAGCATTACAAAGTTCTATTTCGACTCGAAATGGCGGCCAAATGGTAACTAGTGTTTGAAAAGAGCTCTAAAATAAGTAATATCAAATTACACAATCCCAGGTTTTCATACATTTCTGGTGCAAAGATGATATTTTTGATCCCTAAAATGTTCTTAATTAGAGCTTTAGTTTTCTTGAATCATATATTAAGAAGTGCCTATGAAAGAGAAAAGGTTCATTTTGTTTTGCATCACTTGTCACATGAGAAATGTATGACTGTAGGGGTCCGGAACCTAAGGCCAAAAGTTGGTCTGGCCAGACTGTAAGCTGATACTAGCTTCCCTTGATGCAAAGAAATAATACAAACAATACAGAATATAATTCTAACAGTGCAAAACAGATACTGCAGTCGAACTTTGACATTCAAATTGTAAACACCAGTCATATTACAGTGTCAGAAATGCCGAACGTAAAGAGGAAAACCAAAGGTTATTTTAATAGGAAACACCTTTTTTTCAAACCAGGAAATATTTCTTACAACAAGGGTTAACAAATGTGAAAAATGGATAAAGGGATGTCACAAAAGAAAACTATTAAAGACTTTTCGAGAGAAAGTATAATCTTGTTTAAAAAAAAAACAGTTTGATACCCTGGTACTGACAAAGAGGAAGATTGGGTGCAATACAAGTTTATAAGGATGACTAACACCAAAGATTCATAGTTTGATCTGCATGCCGGTTACTCCGAAGAAGGGGAGTAAATAGAAATTCATCATTATTCAATCTTACAACAAGCATTAGCATTGATTTTTTTTTTTCATGTACTGATTCATGAAGCAAAGTAATGTATGCCAAAATTACTAAAACAAACTATGAAAAATAGCAAAAAAATTTCCTCTAAAATATAGCTAAAGAGATATGTGCACAAAAATCATTTATTCTGAGAGACAGAACTCTTCGCAAAGTTCCTAATTGTAGTACAAAATGCAAAATACATGTAGCATTTTAGTGTTAAAGTTCAGATGTTACTATTGGATGAGAATTTCATTCTCAAACAATGGACCACTCCAACTTATACCTTGGCACAGAGAGTTGTAAATTAGAAATTAAGTCATTTGAAAAGCACCGTGCAAAATAAATATGATAAATTTTAGATTCTATGTTAAAAAAGGTAATAAATTCATACATTTCATATCAAGTTGAGTGAGAACAGCACGTATAGGAAAGATATGGCAAAGATCCTATATGAAATAAGAAAAGTGAATATCTTGCGAACCTTGTTTTATATTTTGTCGCTATCACTATAGTATTTCTTTACCCTTGAGGTCCACATAAGATGGCAAATGTCGTTCTGTAGATTGTACCATTGTTCTAGCGATTTCTCGTTCTATTTAAATCCGGAAAATGTGCATTTTTATTTCCTTTCTCAGGTCATCAACTGGGACTGCTTGGGTTGGGACTGGTCATTCTTGCCGTCTTGCTAGTCATCATTGGATTTTTAGTTTTAGTCACGCTTTGGCGTAAAAATGCATCCAGAGGATTAGGTATGATTCATGCACTACGATTAAGGTATAAAAAATGAAACAAATGAGAAAATAATTTTTTTCAGATGCCAAGTTTTAAACTAAATGTGTTCTCTCTTACAAGACCAAATAGGATATAATTTTGGAAAGTGCTAATAAGGCGAAAATAGCTGAACTAAATATGTAAATAAATAATTAATAAACAAAATTATTATTATTATTATTATTGTTGTTGTTGTTGTTGCTGTTATTCATATAAACAAGACAATCAATATTCTAGAACTGAACCTGACCAAATATATCTAGAACACCAATGCCAATTTGAAAATAAACTGTATTAGTGAGACCACACTAGCGGATTTGTTCACAGAGTGAAGACTTTCAAGCAATTTTGCATTTTTTTTTCTTGACATTTAAAAATTTGCGGAGCTGCATTACTCTTTACGGAATTTTCTAAGTGCTTGCAGCTTTTAAATTCAAACCTTTCAGATTGTGTTGGTTGCATCTGAATTGCATGTAGATTGTAGTATTAAAGTACATGTATATTATCCCTGCTTGCAAGTAAAGTAAAATGTTTTGGGGTAAGGTGAACTTGATTAGTACTCCTATTCTTAAACGAAAATGGAATTCGCGCAGCAAAATTTTAGAGCTTATATATTGTGGATTCTTGCGGATTGTGGTGCGAAATCTTGTGGATGTTTTAAAAATTAGAATGATCACCCTGAAGTATACACATATTTCTGTTCAAATAGTTATATAAATCAATGGGGGGGGGTCTGTATCGACTTGCCTGCACTCACCAACCCCCATACCATTTCGACCAAGCACACATCACCAAATATCGATGCTACGAAGTCGCTGGTATAGACATTCGTGCGTAGCAGACACACCAGCATGTCGACCCAGTAAATAACGTTCATCTCAGTTCATTCGCTCTGGAATCCTTCATATAAATCAAGGTATATAGAAGTTATTATGAGAAACACAAATATACACGAAACAGAGCGCAAATTGCTATCCCTGGATCCTACAAGAGAATATTTGATAACATTATCAGAATTTTTAAATTGGAAGAAAAAAGATTATCATACAGGTTAGAGAATTTTTCATTCGTATTCTATGGAGATTCGAACCTGGGTTCGCAGGTGACGGCAACCCATCGCCTTGCCTGCACGCACCAACCGCCAAACCCGTTCGAAGTGTCCGTAGAGTAAGGGGGGGGGGTACTGATTTCAAATTTCTTCAGCAAAAAATAATTTCCATTTTATTATATACCAAACTTGCTCCAGAACTGAAACTTAGAAGATTAAATTCACTCTTCAGCACAATACCCCCACCCCACTTTTAGTAAGTTTACCTCACTTTCATAGACTGCTCATATAAATATCAGTGACTTAAAAGAGCGGTAGGATTGGGATGACTTAATATGTTGCAGAAAATTACATTTTTGACACCAAAAATTACATTTTTGACCACAAAAAGCAAGTCCGATTAAGCAATGCATCACAGCGGGTTTATCATTGTTGTCAAGGAAGTAAAGGAAGTCAAATTTCTTGAGAAAAAAATTAAGCTCGTACAGCGCTCGTTTTTGTTGCAATACGTATAACTTTTGTCGGCACACACCATCAAGCGTCGTATGTGAAAATATAGGAATGAAATATATATATATATATATATATATATATATATATATATATATATATATATATATTTAACAGCAGACCTAGTACAAACCCACTACTAGTATTAATTCTGAAATAACAACATAAACGCAAGTAATTGGAGCTGACCAACTGACAGCCTACTCTAAGGTAATCGGGTATGCCAGCATCCCTTTGGTGCTAAAGATGACTTGTCCGCATAGGCTCCACGGGTCGGACAAGATCTGCATACGTTCTGCAACTGATTACCCACGCCCGCCCAAAAGCCAGCCTCCTCTATTACTCTGTCTGTTGACTTTCATAGGTAGGCAAACTTCACTCTGGTAACAGTGGTAGAGTGGGCCCCTATGTTGAAGAGGGAAGACCCGTTTGTCCACATTACTCCGTTTCTCCTAATGCACACTACATAGTGTTGATTGCCATCATCAATAGTCATCTCCCAGGATAAAATCCATCCAGTGGATTCACACCCTTCACCATCCATCGTATGAGTTGGTCCATAATCCACTCACCGCCATATAATCAGTTAAGTGTTTGTGCTTTAACACTTATTTGTATGTTATCTATGTCCTGAACAAACCAATTTTGAAGCTTACACCAGAGATAATTTTAAATTGCAATGATTATTCCAAAACAACCCTTGCGATAACACACACACATGTATATATGTGTGTGTGTCACTTATGTTGGTTGCAGCCATTAAATAAACTAGAATTGAAACTTCTTGATTTGCTGTAAAAATCGATTGGCATCTCTAGTATACAAAGGGTGAATCCTTTATATTCCTGTTTCATTTTGAATATATTGTGAAATTTAAAGTGGTCACCAAAGTGAATAAAGGCAGAAAATGTATTTTGATCAATCAGGCGTTTAGATACCATACACTTCTTTATGCTGCATTACAGTGTGGGTGTTTGGTGTGGTGAGAAAGAGGACCCAAGTCCTCTGAGAAAAGACAAGCAGCGATAAAAGATGTGATCCTATGTTACATTTACAAATGAAGCACCGGATTAGCAGTCTTGTATAATATTGTTGGCAGTCTTGTATAATAGTTAGCAGTCTTGTATTACATTGTTAGAACTTTGAGAGTTAATGTAAAATGATAAATTTCACCGTAAAATCGTGTTAAATGTATAATCGGTCAACCAAAAATGACTGACAATAGGATTCTTTCTATTGTGATATTTCTAATTGCTGTACATTTTTAACGCGCGGATAATAAATATATGAGCAAAATCTTCGTTTTTTTAACAATGGAAAATGTACAAATATGTTGTATTCGAATTTTCAGAACTCTCCCGGATAAGTTGGGTAGGCAGGCATGAGGCCGAGTCGAGTCTGCACTTCGAGTATTCGAGTCCAAATTCGATACCTGTTGCAGTCCTATCTCTCTTGTGATTTCCTTTAAATGCACATTTTATTCCCTGACTGCGAAAGAAATTATGGTTAGGGAAGGGGGGGGGGGCAATATATATCTGGTCATCCTTTTGATCTTGCTTTTAACCACACTGGACAAAAGAGAAGATTTTATCTATCTCTCTCTCTCTCTATCTCTCTCTCTCTCTCTCTCTCTCTCTCTCTCTCTCTACCTATCTATCAATCTATCTATCTATCTATCTATCCACTGATATATATATATATATATATATATATATATATATATATATATATATATCCATTTTTCTTCTGATAAAAATAACTATATATGTTCATTTTGTTCTGACAGGATGCATTATCGATCAACTATTATGATAGATCCAATGAACATAATGAAAATCTACCACAGGACCGCACAAACAGTGAAACTGGAAACTACGTTTACGATTATGCGACTTTGCCTGCTCTAGTTCGGGATGTTGAAAATACCCGTCTTCTTTGAGTGGATGAAAACTAACCAGCAAGAACTGTTGGCTAGGTCAGTGAAGAGAGAAACAATCGAGTAACAGCAATTGCGATAAATGATTTTGTTACCTCTGGAGTATCGATATTCCCTTCCAATCTCCTGAGAATATATAATGCGATTGATAAATTACAAAAGCTATTTTTCCAGATCTTGTACCAGCTGATTGATAAAAAGGTGGGCTGACACAAGATTGTTAATTATGACTGTAGCCAGTGTTTTATAATTGTCTCATATCTTTTCATACACAATTTTGTCGATCGCCAGTCATGTTTTCATTCTCAGTTAAAGACTACTTGCATTTGAATTCATTACAGTTGGGTAAGACATATTTAAGTGGCGGATTGTACAGTAGTATAGGGGGTAGAAAAACACCAGTAAATATGGTATACGAGTAATGATGTGTCACTGTACATTTACAGTAATCTAATTGTTTTTAACATAACAATAGCCGGATGTAAATTTTGATTTCATTTTTTTTTTAACTTCCCTTGAGGAAGTAGTATTGACACTCTTTTGGTTTGCTTTGTTTCACATTTGAGTCACGATTTGACTCATTCTGTTGTACAGTTAAGTATATACCATTCATATGTATATGTGTTTTGTGTGTTTGACTTTATTTAATATTCTAAGCCTTCCACTAGTTTATGCATGTACCCAGTCGTATCTCCAATCACAAACACATTTTAAGCCGTGACTCTCTAAGATTCTCAAATACTAGTAAAAGCATAGAGCTAAATTAAGCAATATGTATGAATATTTCACAATTTTATTCGTGCAAACTGTCATATCTCCTGGTACGATTTCTAAACCATGACTATCTGAGAAATTGTACTATACGGTAATTATCTAGAGGCATTATAATCTTTCTCACATGATGGTGTAAATAATTAAGCATTTTATACGAATGTAAAAACATACGTTGACCAGTGGGAATGTCATGAATATAATGAGTTCGTATCCCCAGTTACAGTAGAAGAAGTCTGAATGGTACTTTCAAATGTTTTCCATATTAAACTAGTGGCATATGACAATCTAAATTACAACCAAATACAATGGAGGGTCTACACCTGTTTTGGTGTCCTTTTCAAAGAATTTCTGAAGTCTGAGAACCTTCCGAAAAGGACATGGGATGTACAGCAAACCTTATTTAATGGAAGTAACAACAATAAATGTGGTCCAGATAGCGAAAAGGAAATTACACTTCTTCCAGTCATTTACTAGGTCTTTGAAACAAATGTATTCAACTGAATCCAATCTGAATTGGATGTTGCCTCATTCATCCTAAATCTTCTTCAAAAAGTGTTGCAGAAAGGGTTCGAATGTAACATGACTTAACCTAATTATATGAAATTATGTGTTATGCTGAAGAGAATGCAGCAAATTACATGCTTCCTTTTTGGATACGGAAACAACTTTGGACTACATTTGGCATGATGGTCTATAATATACCTGATACAACTTTCGACTACATTTGGCATGATGGTCTATAAGATACCTGATAAAACTTTCGACTACATTTGATAAAACTTTCGACTACATTTGGCATGATGGTATGTAAGATTCCTGATAGTAAAATCAATATTGCAATCTGGAAAATCATTGTCAATATGTACACATTTGCATGTAGGACGGCAAATTACAGAAATATGAAATCCTCAATTGTTCCTCTAAAGAAGAAAGAAACACAGCTGGGAAGCATTTTATCTCCTTTACTGTTTCTTGTCTTAACTAACGAGGTTCTAAATACATTGACGATTTCAAACAGCAGTCTATATTTCTTTAACTGGCCGTGCTCATGCCCAACAGTGGCAGACGATATGCTCCTTTTGTCATTATCTTAGACAGGCTTGGGTTATCATTTTATTCTGATGACTCTGTTAAGTAATATCGTTGTATTTGACAAATCTGTCAAGTTATAAGAGAAGATACACGTCTTGGTTCCTAGTCCCTGAGAATATTCAGGAGACCGTTTAACATAAACACTTAGATGTAAATAACTCCAGATATGAAAAAGTAATAAGTGCTTTCTTTAGCTTTATTAATCTGGGAGTAAACGATTATGTAATTATTCCGTGCCCTCTAGGATACTGTAGAATAGTGCTGCAATACCACGGGCATTTATGGGTGCTAGACATGGTTTAATCTCACCTCCCATAATTTATTAGAGTTACAGAGAGCTAACTATTTTTGTGTAAAGTACATACAGGGTATCTCTAAGTATTAAAAAAATGATGTTGATTTAGTTTTTTTTGGGCATGAACCCTACTGAGGCATATATTGATCAGGGAAAGCTGAATTTATTGGGTCAAATGTATAGAGTGTCAGCAGATTTTCTCTCTAAGGAAGTATTTCTAGTCCGCTCGCTTAATTGCTATTTGCCAAAAACTAAATACAAACAAAAAGGCTTCATTCCAAAATACATAGAATATTGAAAAAGTATAATTTAAGAGAATTTATAGATCAGAATAGTATGCACGGGATCTTCCCAGAAAAGATGACTTGGAAACGGTTAAAGGCAATGTCGTTGTGTTTATAAATACTCCTTCAAATCAAGATTTTTGAAGGATGCATCTTAATGCAGATTTTCAAAATTGGTACTACATGGCACTTTGGCTCGTACTATAATTTGGAAAGTTGGTAAAAAAATTCCAACTGTTTAAAAACTGCATAGTTGTAGATAACGCCATTTCGAATGTTTTCCACGGAGTTATTGGACCTGTTACAAGATGACCAAATGATTTATTTGAACTTTATATGTATCAGCACAGAAACATGTATATGTACATATTTCAGATCATTCAGAATAAAACATTTGTGTATCTCAGTGACGCCGTTCGTTTATAATTTATATTCATATGCAAGGTAATATATTACAGGGCTCAGAAAATTTGTTCCAAGTACTCGTACCTGGGACAAGTGAGTTGCAACAGTTACTCATTCCAGTCATCATTTTGTTCAACATATTACACTTCTCCACTATTATATTTACCTTATTACTATAAAGTCACAGGTACCGATTGCAAGCTTAACACTAAATTAGATAAAAAAAAATCATGGCAATTGGTATGCGTTATGTTCGGAATGAAGACAGTAGGTTTAAAACCCTTCAAATACATGGCCTCTTGGATAAATATATCATAAGAGACAAGGTCTATAACTCGACCAATTGCAGTTTGAAGCTTAGCTCTAATTTTTTTTTTTTTTTTTGGTATTCACGTTTATGGTGACACTTTTCAGTAATATAGATATCTATTTAACATTTTTTATGAGTAAAACCTGTGCGAAGTTAAGAGCCATAGAATGTCCAAATGTTGTTATTTTTTGGTTTCTAATCAAACAGTGTTACGATAAAATCTGCCTTTACTCCGAATATGATATTTTCATGATTTTGACCCCCTTTAGTATCAAGCTAGCATTGGGTACCTGTTTTTTTTTTTTTAAAGTAGGCTTGCCTTGCTACATGTTCTAGACTAACGACAAGTTGACAAAGTAAGCAAATAGTAATTGTCGTACGCTAGATGTTAAGAGATGTTGAAGTTCGGTACTTGCTAATGATAGAAGATGCAGGGATATCTTCTCAAGGTGCAAATCTGCATCTAATTGTCCCAGGGATGAGTAAGTAGCAAAGTGTACTCGGCACAGCAATTTGTACCCGGTTAGGATGAGAGGTCAAGTGGTTTTCCTCATTCATATATATTTATATATTACTCAATATTTAGATTTGTTTGTGTGATCCACGTCTTTGTACACTCTTTTGCATTACTTTCCATCATCGATTGTAGTATTTGTTCAGCCGAGGAAATAAATACATCAATCAATCAATTTTCTGCATTAAAGTTAATCCTGCTGCAAAAGGCCATGTTCTGATTTTGTGCTTCAATGAGACAGACAGACAGAGATGTATCACTTCATGTCCCTTACTTTATCCCTTAGGGGGAGATTCGATAGCCCTTCAATATCTCTAGTAAGGCCTACTTAATTCTTATATCAATATATTTGCAAATAAAACTTTTTAAAAGATAGCAAGTTTCCTGTGAATAGCATAGCTAATCCCATAATTAGTTTGCTACCATCAGGATTTTGCTTTGTAAAGCATTTGGTCACGTGTTGCATTTTCTCGCTGCAGACTTGATAAAACATTTTTTCGGGATTATGTTATCCTGATTATGTCAACGTACATGTGTGCGTGCGCGAGTGAGTAATATAGTCCAACTGTGTCCCTATATCGTTTGACTTAGAGACTTTGAAATCTGGGATATGATCAGGGCTGGTCCGCAAATATGCAAAACATTTTTCAAATGTGGATCCATCCCCTAGTTGCGGAGCTTGGTGTGGGTGGGGTGTAAGGGGCGGAAGTTGAGAAAACTGAGGAAAGCGTGTGGATAATCCTTTTCCGCTGCAGACGTGATAAACAAAACAATAGACACAAGATGATAGGACTTCAACTTGATCAAGGGGATCTTTGCCTGCATTGTGTATAACTTGATCCTAGACGTCATCCCTGGCATTAACTAAACAAAAGTCTGTATTCGTTCTTCGACTGTTTGATCTGTCTTTTTAGCTACTTTAAATTTCACAGTATATATAATGATTAAAGTACACTGTTTTCTTGTTCTCATTTTCTTCGATACATATGTCTCGTGTATAGCAAATGCCGTTACCCATTTGTTTACACTTTTTTATAAATTAAAGGTTAATTAATAAGATAAAGAGTTTTTTTGTGACACCCGGGATACATCTGAGTAAATAGGATGTTTGTATCCTACCAGAAACATAATTCCGACCCATACGCTAAAGTTATGGGTTATGCAGACGTGTCAATAATATTTTTGCATCAAATAATGTGTACAAAGGATTGCATTAGGTACTTCTTTGTAATGTTTACCCAGCCCCATCTTCGCTAGCCAAGGGTTGTCGGTCCACTTCGTTCATTATCGATGTAGAACTAAGTGTATCAAAGACACTTGGCTACCGAAGATAATCTAGCCCTCACTGAATCACAACACAAGAGCTGATGAGGGTCTCACTGATATTTATTGAATAAATATACTTTATATTCTTAACGTTTATTGTCTTGCTTTCTTCGCATCTAAACTCGATGATCTAGTCCGTACAGAATCACAACACAAGAGTTGATGAAGGTCACACTGATGTTTTATTGAATAAAGATGCTTTATATTCTTAGCATTCATTGTTCTTGCTTTCTTCGCATCTCGATAGTTCCCAAAAGAATCATGTCCATTTGTATTAACATCCAACTTTTCTTGCGTCATATGCCAATGACTCTGAATAACAGCTGTTTGGTTCTTCGAACATAATTTTAAAGCCAAAATTCAATAATTTATCAGGGTAGAGCTGCTCGTAAAGCCTGTCCCATGTTTTGTTTGGCTACAGAGGTAAATGTTGGAGTGCAGGAAGGGCTGTACGATTACAGTTTTGAACTTCTAATCGGGGATTTTATCTTGGGTTGCAGATTTTGATCTGAAGTTACAGTGAGTGGGGTGGGGGTGATGGTATAGACGTTGTTGCTGCAAGGAGTTGATACAAAAAAGCTTGACAGAAAGTACATTGGAAACCGATTTGTAATCGTAAGTAGTCACCCATAATTTACTGAGGTGTAAATAATTCAAGGTCAGTATCACTTGACCGTTTCCAGCCACATGACAGAAAATGCAGTCAATTCACAATAAATGGAAGTATTATTACATGAGAGCAGTTCGTTGAACTTGTGTCTTATATTGTCACTGGCACACTATCGCAAAACATGCCATCATAATCCTCCTCCTCTTCATTATCATATCATCATCATCATCATTTTTACAAATAACGAAAACTGTTTAAGATCTTAATAATCGTACCTTTTGTTAGTTTTCTCCTTTTGTATGACAATCAATGATTCATTGCACGAGAAGAAACCGATTATTTTTAAATGATAATTATGCTTCCTAATGAAAAACTTCTACTCATGACCATGTTTAAGTTACAATAAACCTCATGGGATAATATATGCATGCAAATTGCTTATAATAAGCATTACAAAGTTCTATTTCGACTCGAAATGGCGGCCAAATGGTAACTAGTGTTTGAAAAGAGCTCTAAAATAAGTAATATCAAATTACACAATCCCAGGTTTTCATACATTTCTGGTGCAAAGATGATATTTTTGATCCCTAAAATGTTCTTAATTAGAGCTTTAGTTTTCTTGAATCATATATTAAGAAGTGCCTATGAAAGAGAAAAGGTTCATTTTGTTTTGCATCACTTGTCACATGAGAAATGTATGAATGTAGGGGTCCGGAACCTAAGGCCAAAAGTTGGTCTGGCCAGACTGTAAGCTGATACTAGCTTCCCTTGATGCAAAGAAATAATACAAACAATACAGAATATAATTCTAACAGTGCAAAACAGATACTGCAGTCGAACTTTGACATTCAAATTGTAAACACCAGTCATATTACAGTGTCAGAAATGCCGAACGTAAAGAGGAAAACGAAAGGTTATTTTAATAGGAAACACCTTTTTTTCAAACCAGGAAATATTTCTTACAACAAGGGTTAACAAATGTGAAAAATGGATAAAGGGATGTCACAAAAGAAAACTATTAAAGACTTTTCGAGAGAAAGTATAATCTTGTTTAAAAAAAAAACAGTTTGATACCCTGGTACTGACAAAGAGGAAGATTGGGTGCAATACAAGTTTATAAGGATGACTAACACCAAAGATTCATAGTTTGATCTGCATGCCGGTTACTCCGAAGAAGGGGAGTAAATAGAAATTCATCATTATTCAATCTTACAACAAGCATTAGCATTGATTTTTTTTTTCATGTACTGATTCATGAAGCAAAGTAATGTATGCCAAAATTACTAAAACAAACTATGAAAAATAGCAAAAAAATTTCCTCTAAAATATAGCTAAAGAGATATGTGCACAAAAATCATTTATTCTGAGAGACAGAACTCTTCGCAAAGTTCCTAATTGTAGTACAAAATGCAAAATACATGTAGCATTTTAGTGTTAAAGTTCAGATGTTACTATTGGATGAGAATTTCATTCTCAAACAATGGACCACTCCAACTTATACCTTGGCACAGAGAGTTGTAAATTAGAAATTAAGTCATTTGAAAAGCACCGTGCAAAATAAATATGATAAATTTTAGATTCTATGTTAAAAAAGGTAATAAATTCATACATTTCATATCAAGTTGAGTGAGAACAGCACGTATAGGAAAGATATGGCAAAGATCCTATATGAAATAAGAAAAGTGAATATCTTGCGAACCTTGTTTTATATTTTGTCGCTATCACTATAGTATTTCTTTACCCTTGAGGTCCACATAAGATGGCAAATGTCGTTCTGTAGATTGTACCATTGTTCTAGCGATTTCTCGTTCTATTTAAATCCGGAAAATGTGCATTTTTATTTCCTTTCTCAGGTCATCAACTGGGACTGCTTGGGTTGGGACTGGTCATTCTTGCCGTCTTGCTAGTCATCATTGGATTTTTAGTTTTAGTCACGCTTTGGCGTAAAAATGCATCCAGAGGATTAGGTATGATTCATGCACTACGATTAAGGTATAAAAAATGAAACAAATGAGAAAATAATTTTTTTCAGATGCCAAGTTTTAAACTAAATGTGTTCTCTCTTACAAGACCAAATAGGATATAATTTTGGAAAGTGCTAATAAGGCGAAAATAGCTGAACTAAATATGTAAATAAATAATTAATAAACAAAATTATTATTATTATTATTATTGTTGTTGTTGTTGTTGCTGTTATTCATATAAACAAGACAATCAATATTCTAGAACTGAACCTGACCAAATATATCTAGAACACCAATGCCAATTTGAAAATAAACTGTATTAGTGAGACCACACTAGCGGATTTGTTCACAGAGTGAAGACTTTCAAGCAATTTTGCATTTTTTTTTCTTGACATTTAAAAATTTGCGGAGCTGCATTACTCTTTACGGAATTTTCTAAGTGCTTGCAGCTTTTAAATTCAAACCTTTCAGATTGTGTTGGTTGCATCTGAATTGCATGTAGATTGTAGTATTAAAGTACATGTATATTATCCCTGCTTGCAAGTAAAGTAAAATGTTTTGGGGTAAGGTGAACTTGATTAGTACTCCTATTCTTAAACGAAAATGGAATTCGCGCAGCAAAATTTTAGAGCTTATATATTGTGGATTCTTGCGGATTGTGGTGCGAAATCTTGTGGATGTTTTAAAAATTAGAATGATCACCCTGAAGTATACACATATTTCTGTTCAAATAGTTATATAAATCAATGGGGGGGGGTCTGTATCGACTTGCCTGCACTCACCAACCCCCATACCATTTCGACCAAGCACACATCACCAAATATCGATGCTACGAAGTCGCTGGTATAGACATTCGTGCGTAGCAGACACACCAGCATGTCGACCCAGTAAATAACGTTCATCTCAGTTCATTCGCTCTGGAATCCTTCATATAAATCAAGGTATATAGAAGTTATTATGAGAAACACAAATATACACGAAACAGAGCGCAAATTGCTATCCCTGGATCCTACAAGAGAATATTTGATAACATTATCAGAATTTTTAAATTGGAAGAAAAAAGATTATCATACAGGTTAGAGAATTTTTCATTCGTACTCTATGGAGATTCGAACCTGGGTTCGCAGGTGACGGCAACCCATCGCCTTGCCTGCACGCACCAACCGCCAAACCCGTTCGAAGTGTCCGTAGAGTAAGGGGGGGGTACTGATTTCAAATTTCTTCAGCAAAAAATAATTTCCATTTTATTATATACCAAACTTGCTCCAGAACTGAAACTTAGAAGATTAAATTCACTCTTCAGCACAATACCCCCACCCCACTTTTAGTAAGTTTACCTCACTTTCATAGACTGCTCATATAAATATCAGTGACTTAAAAGAGCGGTAGGATTGGGATGACTTAATATGTTGCAGAAAATTACATTTTTGACACCAAAAATTACATTTTTGACCACAAAAAGCAAGTCCGATTAAGCAATGCATCACAGCGAGTTTATCATTGTTGTCAAGGAAGTAAAGGAAGTCAAATTTCTTGAGAAAAAAATTAAGCTCGTACAGCGCTCGTTTTTGTTGCAATACGTATAACTTCTGTCGGCACACACCATCAAGCGTCGCATGTGAAAATATAGGAATGAAATATATATATATATATATATATATATATATATATATATATATATATATATATATTTAACAGCAGACCTAGTACAAACCCACTACTAGTATTAATTCTGAAATAACAACATAAACGCAAGTAATTGGAGCTGACCAACTGACAGCCTACTCTAAGGTAATCGGGTATGCCAGCATCCCTTTGGTGCTAAAGATGACTTGTCCGCATAGGCTCCACGGGTCGGACAAGATCTGCATACGTTCTGCAACTGATTACCCACGCCCGCCCAAAAGCCAGCCTCCTCTATTACTCTGTCTGTTGACTTTCATAGGTAGGCAAACTTCACTCTGGTAACAGTGGTAGAGTGGGCCCCTATGTTGAAGAGGGAAGACCCGTTTGTCCACATTACTCCGTTTCTCCTAATGCACACTACATAGTGTTGATTGCCATCATCAATAGTCATCTCCCAGGATAAAATCCATCCAGTGGATTCACACCCTTCACCATCCATCGTATGAGTTGGTCCATAATCCACTCACCGCCATATAATCAGTTAAGTGTTTGTGCTTTAACACTTATTTGTATGTTATCTATGTCCTGAACAAACCAATTTTGAAGCTTACACCAGAGATAATTTTAAATTGCAATGATTATTCCAAAACAACCCTTGCGATAACACACACACATGTATATATGTGTGTGTGTCACTTATGTTGGTTGCAGCCATTAAATAAACTAGAATTGAAACTTCTTGATTTGCTGTAAAAATCGATTGGCATCTCTAGTATACAAAGGGTGAATCCTTTATATTCCTGTTTCATTTTGAATATATTGTGAAATTTAAAGTGGTCACCAAAGTGAATAAAGGCAGAAAATGTATTTTGATCAATCAGGCGTTTAGATACCATACACTTCTTTATGCTGCATTACAGTGTGGGTGTTTGGTGTGGTGAGAAAGAGGACCCAAGTCCTCTGAGAAATGACAAGCAGCGATAAAAGATGTGATCCTATGTTACATTTACAAATGAAGCACCGGATTAGCAGTCTTGTATAATATTGTTGGCAGTCTTGTATAATAGTTAGCAGTCTTGTATTACATTGTTAGAACTTTGAGAGTTAATGTAAAATGATAAATTTCACCGTAAAATCGTGTTAAATGTATAATCGGTCAACCAAAAATGACTGACAATAGGATTCTTTCTATTGTGATATTTCTAATTGCTGTACATTTTTAACGCGCGGATAATAAATATATGAGCAAAATCTTCGTTTTTTTAACAATGGAAAATGTACAAATATGTTGTATTCGAATTTTCAGAACTCTCCCGGATAAGTTGGGTAGGCAGGCATGAGGCCGAGTCGAGTCTGCACTTCGAGTATTCGAGTCCAAATTCGATACCTGTTGCAGTCCTATCTCTCTTGTGATTTCCTTTAAATGCACATTTTATTCCCTGACTGCGAAAGAAATTATGGTTAGGGAAGGGGGGGGGGGGGCAATATATATCTGGTCATCCTTTTGATCTTGCTTTTAACCACACTGGACAAAAGAGAAGATTTTATCTATCTCTCTCTCTCTCTATCTCTCTCTCTCTCTCTCTCTCTCTCTCTCTACCTATCTATCAATCTATCTATCTATCTATCTATCCATTGATATATATATATATATATATATATATATATATATATATATATATATATATATATCCATTTTTCTTCTGATAAAAATAACTATATATGTTCATTTTGTTCTGACAGGATGCATTATCGATCAACTATTATGATAGATCCAATGAACATAATGAAAATCTACCACAGGACCGCACAAACAGTGAAACTGGAAACTACGTTTACGATTATGCGACTTTGCCTGCTCTAGTTCGGGATGTTGAAAATACCCGTCTTCTTTGAGTGGATGAAAACTAACCAGCAAGAACTGTTGGCTAGGTCAGTGAAGAGAGAAACAATCGAGTAACAGCAATTGCGATAAATGATTTTGTTACCTCTGGAGTATCGATATTCCCTTCCAATCTCCTGAGAATATATAATGCGATTGATAAATTACAAAAGCTATTTTTCCAGATCTTGTACCAGCTGATTGATAAAAAGGTGGGCTGACACAAGATTGTTAATTATGACTGTAGCCAGTGTTTTATAATTGTCTCATATCTTTTCATACACAATTTTGTCGATCGCCAGTCATGTTTTCATTCTCAGTTAAAGACTACTTGCATTTGAATTCATTACAGTTGGGTAAGACATATTTAAGTGGCGGATTGTACAGTAGTATAGGGGGTAGAAAAACACCAGTAAATATGGTATACGAGTAATGATGTGTCACTGTACATTTACAGTAATCTAATTGTTTTTAACATAACAATAGCCGGATGTAAATTTTGATTTCATTTTTTTTTTAACTTCCCTTGAGGAAGTAGTATTGACACTCTTTTGGTTTGCTTTGTTTCACATTTGAGTCACGATTTGACTCATTCTGTTGTACAGTTAAGTATATACCATTCATATGTATATGTGTTTTGTGTGTTTGACTTTATTTAATATTCTAAGCCTTCCACTAGTTTATGCATGTACCCAGTCGTATCTCCAATCACAAACACATTTTAAGCCGTGACTCTCTAAGATTCTCAAATACTAGTAAAAGCATAGAGCTAAATTAAGCAATATGTATGAATATTTCACAATTTTATTCGTGCAAACTGTCATATCTCCTGGTACGATTTCTAAACCATGACTATCTGAGAAATTGTACTATACGGTAATTATCTAGAGGCATTATAATCTTTCTCACATGATGGTGTAAATAATTAAGCATTTTATACGAATGTAAAAACATACGTTGACCAGTGGGAATGTCATGAATATAATGAGTTCGTATCCCCAGTTACAGTAGAAGAAGTCTGAATGGTACTTTCAAATGTTTTCCATATTAAACTAGTGGCATATGACAATCTAAATTACAACCAAATACAATGGAGGGTCTACACCTGTTTTGGTGTCCTTTTCAAAGAATTTCTGAAGTCTGAGAACCTTCCGAAAAGGACATGGGATGTACAGCAAACCTTATTTAATGGAAGTAACAACAATAAATGTGGTCCAGATAGCGAAAAGGAAATTACACTTCTTCCAGTCATTTACTAGGTCTTTGAAACAAATGTATTCAACTGAATCCAATCTGAATTGGATGTTGCCTCATTCATCCTAAATCTTCTTCAAAAAGTGTTGCAGAAAGGGTTCGAATGTGACATGACTTAACCTAATTATATGAAATTATGTGTTATGCTGAAGAGAATGCAGCAAATTACATGCTTCCTTTTTGGATACGGAAACAACTTTGGACTACATTTGGCATGATGGTCTATAATATACCTGATACAACTTTCGACTACATTTGGCATGATGGTCTATAAGATACCTGATAAAACTTTCGACTACATTTGATAAAACTTTCGACTACATTTGGCATGATGGTATGTAAGATTCCTGATAGTAAAATCAATATTGCAATCTGGAAAATCATTGTCAATATGTACACATTTGCATGTAGGACGGCAAATTACAGAAATATGAAATCCTCAATTGTTCCTCTAAAGAAGAAAGAAACACAGCTGGGAAGCATTTTATCTCCTTTACTGTTTCTTGTCTTAACTAACGAGGTTCTAAATACATTGACGATTTCAAACAGCAGTCTATATTTCTTTAACTGGCCGTGCTCATGCCCAACAGTGGCAGACGATATGCTCCTTTTGTCATTATCTTAGACAGGCTTGGGTTATCATTTTATTCTGATGACTCTGTTAAGTAATATCGTTGTATTTGACAAATCTGTCAAGTTATAAGAGAAGATACACGTCTTGGTTCCTAGTCCCTGAGAATATTCAGGAGACCGTTTAACATAAACACTTAGATGTAAATAACTCCAGATATGAAAAAGTAATAAGTGCTTTCTTTAGCTTTATTAATCTGGGAGTAAACGATTATGTAATTATTCCGTGCCCTCTAGGATACTGTAGAATAGTGCTGCAATACCACGGGCATTTATGGGTGCTAGACATGGTTTAATCTCACCTCCCATAATTTATTAGAGTTACAGAGAGCTAACTATTTTTGTGTAAAGTACATACAGGGTATCTCTAAGTATTAAAAAAATGATGTTGATTTAGTTTTTTTGGGCATGAACCCTACTGAGGCATATATTGATCAGGGAAAGCTGAATTTATTGGGTCAAATGTATAGAGTGTCAGCAGATTTTCTCTCTAAGGAAGTATTTCTAGTCCGCTCGCTTAATTGCTATTTGCCAAAAACTAAATACAAACAAAAAGGCTTCATTCCAAAATACATAGAATATTGAAAAAGTATAATTTAAGAGAATTTATAGATCAGAATAGTATGCACGGGATCTTCCCAGAAAAGATGACTTGGAAACGGTTAAAGGCAATGTCGTTGTGTTTATAAATACTCCTTCAAATCAAGATTTTTGAAGGATGCATCTTAATGCAGATTTTCAAAATTGGTACTACATGGCACTTTGGCTCGTACTATAATTTGGAAAGTTGGTAAAAAAATTCCAACTGTTTAAAAACTGCATAGTTGTAGATAACGCCATTTCGAATGTTTTCCACGGAGTTATTGGACCTGTTACAAGATGACCAAATGATTTATTTGAACTTTATATGTATCAGCACAGAAACATGTATATGTACATATTTCAGATCATTCAGAATAAAACATTTGTGTATCTCAGTGACGCCGTTCGTTTATAATTTATATTCATATGCAAGGTAATATATTACAGGGCTCAGAAAATTTGTTCCAAGTACTCGTACCTGGGACAAGTGAGTTGCAACAGTTACTCATTCCAGTCATCATTTTGTTCAACATATTACACTTCTCCACTATTATATTTACCTTATTACTATAAAGTCACAGGTACCGATTGCAAGCTTAACACTAAATTAGATTAAAAAAAATCATGGCAATTGGTATGCGTTATGTTCGGAATGAAGACAGTAGGTTTAAAACCCTTCAAATACATGGCCTCTTGGATAAATATATCATAAGAGACAAGGTCTATAACTCGACCAATTGCAGTTTGAAGCTTAGCTCTAATTTTTTTTTTTTTTTTGGTATTCACGTTTATGGTGACACTTTTCAGTAATATAGATATCTATTTAACATTTTTTATGAGTTAGACCTGTGCGAAGTTAAGAGCCATAGAATGTCCAAATGTTGTTATTTTTTGGTTTCTAATCAAACAGTGTTACGATAAAATCTGCCTTTACTCCGAATATGATATTTTCATGATTTTGACCCCCTTTAGTATCAAGCTAGCATTGGGTACTTGTTTTTTTTTTTAAAGTAGGCTTGCCTTGCTACATGTTCTAGACTAACGACAAGTTGACAAAGTAAGCAAATAGTAATTGTCGTACGCTAGATGTTAAGAGATGTTGAAGTTCGGTACTTGCTAATGATAGAAGATGCAGGGATATCTTCTCAAGGTGCAAATCTGCATCTAATTGTCCCAGGGATGAGTAAGTAGCAAAGTGTACTCGGCACAGCAATTTGTACCCGGTTAGGATGAGAGGTCAAGTGGTTTTCCTCATTCATATATATTTATATATTACTCAATATTTAGATTTGTTTGTGTGATCCACGTCTTTGTACACTCTTTTGCATTACTTTCCATCATCGATTGTAGTATTTGTTCAGCCGAGGAAATAAATACATCAATCAATCAATTTTCTGCATTAAAGTTAATCCTGCTGCAAAAGGCCATGTTCTGATTTTGTGCTTCAATGAGACAGACAGACAGAGATGTATCACTTCATGTCCCTTACTTTATCCCTTAGGGGGAGATTCGATAGCCCTTCAATATCTCTAGTAAGGCCTACTTAATTCTTATATCAATATATTTGCAAATAAAACTTTTTAAAAGATAGCAAGTTTCCTGTGAATAGCATAGCTAATCCCATAATTAGTTTGCTACCATCAGGATTTTGCTTTGTAAAGCATTTGGTCACGTGTTGCATTTTCTCGCTGCAGACTTGATAAAACATTTTTTCGGGATTATGTTATCCTGATTATGTCAACGTACATGTGTGCGTGCGCGAGTGAGTAATATAGTCCAACTGTGTCCCTATATCGTTTGACTTAGAGACTTTGAAATCTGGGATATGATCAGGGCTGGTCCGCAAATATGCAAAACATTTTTCAAATGTGGATCCATCCCCTAGTTGCGGAGCTTGGTGTGGGTGGGGTGTAAGGGGCGGAAGTTGAGAAAACTGAGGAAAGCGTGTGGATAATCCTTTTCCGCTGCAGACGTGATAAACAAAACAATAGACACAAGATGATAGGACTTCAACTTGATCAAGGGGATCTTTGCCTGCATTGTGTATAACTTGATCCTAGACGTCATCCCTGGCATTAACTAAACAAAAGTCTGTATTCGTTCTTCGACTGTTTGATCTGTCTTTTTAGCTACTTTAAATTTCACAGTATATATAATGATTAAAGTACACTGTTTTCTTGTTCTCATTTTCTTCGATACATATGTCTCGTGTATAGCAAATGCCGTTACCCATTTGTTTACACTTTTTTATAAATTAAAGGTTAATTAATAAGATAAAGAGTTTTTTTTGTGACACCCGGGATACATCTGAGTAAATAGGATGTTTGTATCCTACCAGAAACATAATTCCGACCCATACGCTAAAGTTATGGGTTATGCAGACGTGTCAATAATATTTTTGCATCAAATAATGTGTACAAAGGATTGCATTAGGTACTTCTTTGTAATGTTTACCCAGCCCCATCTTCGCTAGCCAAGGGTTGTCGGTCCACTTCGTTCATTATCGATGTAGAACTAAGTGTATCAAAGACACTTGGCTACCGAAGATAATCTAGCCCTCACTGAATCACAACACAAGAGCTGATGAGGGTCTCACTGATATTTATTGAATAAATATACTTTATATTCTTAACGTTTATTGTCTTGCTTTCTTCGCATCTAAACTCGATGATCTAGTCCGTACAGAATCACAACACAAGAGTTGATGAAGGTCACACTGATGTTTTATTGAATAAAGATGCTTTATATTCTTAGCATTCATTGTTCTTGCTTTCTTCGCATCTCGATAGTTCCCAAAAGAATCATGTCCATTTGTATTAACATCCAACTTTTCTTGCGTCATATGCCAATGACTCTGAATAACAGCTGTTTGGTTCTTCGAACATAATTTTAAAGCCAAAATTCAATAATTTATCAGGGTAGAGCTGCTCGTAAAGCCTGTCCCATGTTTTGTTTGGCTACAGAGGTAAATGTTGGAGTGCAGGAAGGGCTGTACGATTACAGTTTTGAACTTCTAATCGGGGATTTTATCTTGGGTTGCAGATTTTGATCTGAAGTTACAGTGAGTGGGGTGGGGGTGATGGTATAGACGTTGTTGCTGCAAGGAGTTGATACAAAAAAGCTTGACAGAAAGTACATTGGAAACCGATTTGTAATCGTAAGTAGTCACCCATAATTTACTGAGGTGTAAATAATTCAAGGTCAGTATCACTTGACCGTTTCCAGCCACATGACAGAAAATGCAGTCAATTCACAATAAATGGAATTATTATTACATGAGAGCAGTTCGTTGAACTTGTGTCTTATATTGTCACTGGCACACTATCGCAAAACATGCCATCATAATCCTCCTCCTCTTCATTATCATATCATCATCATCATCATTTTTACAAATAACGAAAACTGTTTAAGATCTTAATAATCGTACCTTTTGTTAGTTTTCTCCTTTTGTATGACAATCAATGATTCATTGCACGAGAAGAAACCGATTATTTTTAAATGATAATTATGCTTCCTAATGAAAAACTTCTACTCATGACCATGTTTAAGTTACAATAAACCTCATGGGATAATATATGCATGCAAATTGCTTATAATAAGCATTACAAAGTTCTATTTCGACTCGAAATGGCGGCCAAATGGTAACTAGTGTTTGAAAAGAGCTCTAAAATAAGTAATATCAAATTACACAATCCCAGGTTTTCATACATTTCTGGTGCAAAGATGATATTTTTGATCCCTAAAATGTTCTTAATTAGAGCTTTAGTTTTCTTGAATCATATATTAAGAAGTGCCTATGAAAGAGAAAAGGTTCATTTTGTTTTGCATCACTTGTCACATGAGAAATGTATGAATGTAGGGGTCCGGAACCTAAGGCCAAAAGTTGGTCTGGCCAGACTGTAAGCTGATACTAGCTTCCCTTGATGCAAAGAAATAATACAAACAATACAGAATATAATTCTAACAGTGCAAAACAGATACTGCAGTCGAACTTTGACATTCAAATTGTAAACACCAGTCATATTACAGTGTCAGAAATGCCGAACGTAAAGAGGAAAACCAAAGGTTATTTTAATAGGAAACACCTTTTTTTCAAACCAGGAAATATTTCTTACAACAAGGGTTAACAAATGTGAAAAATGGATAAAGGGATGTCACAAAAGAAAACTATTAAAGACTTTTCGAGAGAAAGTATAATCTTGTTTAAAAAAAAAACAGTTTGATACCCTGGTACTGACAAAGAGGAAGATTGGGTGCAATACAAGTTTATAAGGATGACTAACACCAAAGATTCATAGTTTGATCTGCATGCCGGTTACTCCGAAGAAGGGGAGTAAATAGAAATTCATCATTATTCAATCTTACAACAAGCATTAGCATTGATTTTTTTTTCATGTACTGATTCATGAAGCAAAGTAATGTATGCCAAAATTACTAAAACAAACTATGAAAAATAGCAAAAAATTTCCTCTAAAATATAGCTAAAGAGATATGTGCACAAAAATCATTTATTCTGAGAGACAGAACTCTTCGCAAAGTTCCTAATTGTAGTACAAAATGCAAAATACATGTAGCATTTTAGTGTTAAAGTTCAGATGTTACTATTGGATGAGAATTTCATTCTCAAACAATGGACCACTCCAACTTATACCTTGGCACAGAGAGTTGTAAATTAGAAATTAAGTCATTTGAAAAGCACCGTGCAAAATAAATATGATAAATTTTAGATTCTATGTTAAAAAAGGTAATAAATTCATACATTTCATATCAAGTTGAGTGAGAACAGCACGTATAGGAAAGATATGGCAAAGATCCTATATGAAATAAGAAAAGTGAATATCTTGCGAAGCGATCCAGAAAACATTATTGACATCGAATGTGATGATATGCTCAATAATGCAATGAATTCAGGAGTTGGGAAAACACCATTCCACCCCGCAACTCAGTGATGTTACATATGGGTAGATAATGTAACTAGAACGAAAACAGGGCTATTAATGTAGTGAACAAAAACAAACTCTGTACCTATGGTCGATTTCATACATCTCAGGAAGTTGTTAACTGTGCCTGTTGTGCAAATATAACTGTTCAAATTGATATTGGTTGTGAAGAATCATGGTCAATAGATGGTCTATTAGAACTTAGACTTCAATCTCACATGAAGTTTTATAAATATGATCTAGATAGTAGTAGATACTGGGCAGCTATAAAGCTTCATGAGGCTTTTTTTCCCTAATTATTTGCAGTTTCAATTGTTTCTGCTCTTAATTACTCCGAAAATGATCCATTGTATTGTAATTTCTCATAAATCAACTAATAACACTGAAACGAATGTAGAGATGAACATAATTGTCATGGATACACACACTATACTCACTCCTATAGGGATCGGACCACTAATTTATTTCATATAGATTTTAATGTTAATACTGTATATTAAGAAATAAAAATAAGTTCTGCATTAGATTTGCATACAAACAACACATGCTTCCACTATTTAGAGTTAGAGATTTTTTCAGTCTTGGAAAACAGGTGTTCCGCTGCATTTTTTTTTTTTTTTTTTGTGGAGCCTATTGCTGTTAAACAGAGAAACGTCATGGTCTGCACCTAATAACATTGCCTCACACTAGTATTTCATGTGTTATTTTGTCAGTAGGAAATGAGAACAAAATCCATTTACTAGTCAATGGGTACATCTCAAAATATTGAGTACTCTTTTTTGTATTCCCCCACCAGAAGACTGGTTCTCTGGCTATACAATAATTAATTTAAGATTGACTAAATTCCTTGATGATATTAATTTACTATCTTAGACTCAAGCTGGATTCAGGAAAGAATACTTTACAATAGACAATGTACTTCTTTTGTTATAGCCTTACTGAAATTTTTAGACAATTCAAAAAGAAAGTTTGGTGTACTTTTGTTAATTTTTAAACTGCCTTTGGTAATGTATGAAGAGCAGGATTATGGCATAAGTTGCGTTCAATAGTCATCAGGGGAATGAGTTTTAATGTTATAATTAGTATTTATAATAATTTCTACTCATGTGTCTGTGTGATTAATGCATACACCGGGGTTGTTTGTTTTTTTTTTTGTTTTTTTTTTTTTTTTTTAATGGGGGGGGGGGGGGAATTTCTGTGAAAAGGTGTAAGACAAGAGGGATATTTATCTCCATTATGGTTCTCCTTATTCCTAAATAACCTACAAACATTTTAATTTCCAAATGCGTGTCAGGGTTGTGCTGTACCCTCCGAACGTTCTGATTTTGTAAATATGTTATATGTTATGTTGCTTTTATACGCTGATGACGCTATACTTGTCGCAGATAATCATACTGTCATGCAATATACCCTTGATGCATTTAGTAGCTATTGAGATAGCTGGAAACTTAAAATCAATACAGAGAAAACAAAAATTGTTGTATTTGGTTACAAATAAAGATCACACATACAAATTTAAGATAAGAAATGCCTATATTGATGCTGTAGAAGAATATAAATATTTAGGCCTAATATTTCACAACACTAGAAAATTCTCCAATGTCCTGAAAAAGCTAGTATATAAAGCTAATTAAAGTATTTACTTAAAAAGCGAAATCACATTTTACATTTGCCTATTGATTGTTAGCTAGAAGTATACTGACAGCAAAAAAATGTATCTTTCTATATATGGTATATGGTGAACTTGGTCAGTTCCCCTTAATTCTTAACATTAAAGCTCTCATGATAAACTAGTGGACTAGATTAGTTACTACTTATGAAGAAACATGTCTCATCATATGTATTCTCACTTATGCAAACATTTTTGTGACAACTTGTATGACAATAAATGGCAATTTACGTACAAAAATGTGTTCGTAAAGTTTCAGAACCATCTTTCACGCCGTTTACATACTTACATACGGTACGTGATGCAACATTTTTTTATGATGGCTACCCTTTCAGTCATATTGAATGTCATAAGCATATGATTTTTAATTAAACTAGATCCCAGGGTAATAATATTAGTATAGTTAAACGACAGCCTTACGGAGGGTTTTCAAAGTACACAATAACAATTAGCGATGGACTGACGTATTGCACATATCCATTACATAAGCTATTCCGCAATTTGAGAAATAGAGTTAAGAAAACAAAACTATCACACTACCACAACACTGAAAGCAGCAACAACCACAACAACTACATTAACAATAACAAAAAGGTCACAAACGCAGCCTCTGTCACCTTTCCAATTCTATAGATGGTCAAAAACAGGAATCACAGCAGTCACAGACACAAAATCAAAGCGGTGGAGAAGAAAAATAAAGAAGAAAAGAATAATGTGGACACGATATCCGGAACAAGAGCAACACCTAATGTTTCGTTTCGCAAATTACTTGGGTAAGAGACTGGCGCACGTAGCCAAAAAACATTGTCATGGTGGTCAAATGGAGCATCCTAATCAAGTACAACACAACAAATATTTAATGATGAGTCAAGAAGAAAAGTCGGAAAATTATAAGGAAAAAGCATGGACTCTGATCTAAAAGGAGAACATCTTGAACGAATGGTCTACAGACTTGCTACAGCATTCGAAACCTCCACCAACTATGACCGATACGAACCGCATCGAAAATCTCTTGCAGCAGAGAACCGATACTTCCCGATCTTCCACCTACCTGATGGACCAGCTTAAAGAAAAAGTTTGCATATAATTACCTGTGAAGTCCACGGGTTATAAGAAACGAATACACTGGATCTTAGTTGACTCCTGGCATACAGTTCTTATACAGCTACTGAAGTTCAGTGGTCTGTGCCAAGAAAGAACAAAGACGTTCGAGCTTATGTCATCCACGCCGACGATTTTTATCAATCAAGAACCCATTATATCACATACTTTATGAGAACAAATGCTGTTTGCACCCAATTCAACAATGTGAGATTATAAAGATCAGATTATGTGGTGTGTAGACAATATTGTGTGTATTTTCGTCTTCATTAAAGTCTTGGATTCCCTTTAGAAAATTTACTGGCTCGTTTTGGATCCCATTTCCCTAGAAACGGTGAAACAATAGAATTGTGTTTTCATGATTATTATGATTATCTCTTTTCTTTATCTCAAAATCGTAGTGTCCATCGATGAAAAGGCGAAACCATCCTAGAACATTGCAGCACGGGTGTCACTTACTGACGTTGTCAATCTTGTAAAAAAATTATGTTTATTCTTTGTGTGTGTGTGTGTGTGTGTGTTTGTGTGTGTGTGTGTGTGTGTGTTACTTGTATTGGTAATGTTTTTTGAAGTAGTATTGTACATGAAGAGGAAGGACTGCCCTAATAATCTAACATCATTCTTTGTTGATGATAAATTAAGCGGGGCTTATTAAAGTGCTGATTTTATATTTTTTTTTAAATGTGGTTGTCGGTTATTATGTTATGAATGTGTGACTGGTCCAGTTAGAACATATCAAGCACTTTATGGACAGGATGTAGGAGTTGAAGCTACTTTCAGAGGAAAAGAGACTAGCAAAGACACCCGGCATCCATTTTGGAATGGCAAAAGGACTAGTGATGGATGTCATAAACGAAGAAAAAGCAAAGGGAAAAAAGGTAGTGGGAGACCATGAGAGAGCTGCAACTACAACAACTAGAACAGTAGCAGATGGTGCAGTAGCAACTCAGTACGGAACAGTGGCAGCTGTTAAAACAGTGGAATCTGCAGCAACAGCAGCAGCAACAACAACAGCCACAGTCACTACCTGAAGAGTTAAACCCGACAGTAGAAGATTGAGAAAGTGTAGATCCATAGCGACAGGATATGTGGGGAAATAGATGTTCTGGACGTGGACTCATGACTGGGAGGTACGGGATCAAAACAAAGAACCCTTTTCAAGTTAAACCAGCGGCCCATTTCAGATCACCCAGGTTTTTAAACCTAGAGATACTAGACATACTACTAGATACTGCCAACCTCTCTATATTTGTGCTTATTTGTATGTATGTATGTGTGTATAAGTTTGCCTTTCCAAAAATAATTTTGTATAAGTTTGCCTTTCCAAAAATATTTTATAAAAATTTTTTGGAATGCCTTGTTGTAAATTTGCTTCATTTGTTATTTTACGATTTGTTAGTCAAACACTTTTAAATATTTATTTAATTTTTATAAATATTTTTCTAATTTTTAAATAATGTTATGTAATTTTAAATTGTTTATGTTTGTAATTTTTTAAATACAATTTGTTAATTTTTTCAGATGTTTTAAATTCCGTGTCAGTTTCGGAATTCAGTATTTTAGCAATGGCCATATGTTTTCATAGAATATTCCAGATTCTATTACGGCTCCTTTAAATTTCGTTCATTTTTAAGGAATTTTAGTGTTTCTTTTAGTCTTGGACATTTTCTTTAATTATTCCGGTTTTATTTTTAGTCTCCGCCAATGTTCGTGCTAGTTTCGGAATTTATGATTACTTTTAGTCTCAGTCTAACAGTCGCCATGTTGGATTTTAAAAGAGTCAGTAAGACTGTGTATTAGTCAGTAGGTGTGAGTGTTAGTTGCTGTGGGTGCCGATCCGTAGCTGCTCGTGTTGGTTACTAAAACTGTGTTGTTATGCTTCTACCCAGAGTTACCCAAAAGTGTTACTAACATCATATCGAATGCAGTTTATGGAACCAGTCAAATAAATTATACTGATCTCGATCTCTTCTCTCCAATGAAGCATTAGTGAATACCTATTACGATACCAGTTCGAAAACTGAACAAACTAACACGTAATTTATACTTTCAAAGAGTGGCAACGCAAAAAGTCAATAGACAATCCATTCGGAACAGTTTTATTACCTTTGCACAAGCTAAGAAAGCACACCTGTCGAAGTGAGCCAAGGATCCATTGAGTCACGCGACGTTAGTCAGCATGTACTGACGTCACTAGAAGTCAGTTGCACTGCCATTCTAGCATTTTAGTATTTTTCGCGGAAAAATGCAGAACACCTCCGGTTGTTGTGAGATATTAGCTGCCAGGTCGGATAGCAAAGAATGCCTATTTCATATTTTATCTACCAACTACATTTAATCTATCAAAATTGTTTAAAGCATCTTATAATAATGATGCAACAAATGAAGATACAATCATCTTTCTGCTCTACTTTCTATCATAGTTCGGAAATGTAAAATATTTCCGTTTTATTACATCCTGGGCAACAATTCACGAGCAGCTTACTCATTTCACATTAAAGTAGACGCCAAGAACTACACATGAAGATTGTTTTCATTCATTAACAAATTCATCTGATATTTTGTTTAGGGAAATGGGCATAATGTTTGTAGTGATTCTGTGTTTCAGCATAATCTTCACAGAGGGGATAGCTAAATACAGCGGTAAGTACTAAGAACAGCTTCGAATTATTGTAGAAAATATTTCAATTTAAAAGATATTTAATTATCTTCTCCCAGTAATGTATTACAAAACATACTGGCCATCAGTTTAAATCTATTATGTGAAGATTTATGTGAATATCGTACGGAAACCCGTACTTCCCTTCCTCAACGTTTATTACATTGTCTATTGTATACTATGTTTTCTGTAGAAAATGAGGTGTTTGCCATCCCTGGATGCAATGCGACATTGGAATGGATACTAGAAAAAACGTATTTAAAGTCTTACGTCTATTCGATAAACGTTTTTAACGCAAATGGGATAGAAATTGCGCGGATGGAATCTATGAAATGCAAAATTTGTATAGACTCTTCAATGTATTGCGATGTACGGAATATCAGCGACAAGGAATGGCGTTTCTCTGTGTTATTGATCAACGTAACTCAAGCAAGCAGCGGGAAGTACACGGGTCAGATGTTGCATGGAACAAGGAATAAAACAATTACCAAAGAACTGAAAATTATAGGTAAGTTACCGCAACATGTAAGTATCTTTTCTGTACATTTTGTTCAATGGTAAATCACTCCCAGTCTTGTCCTTTCAAGTGTTTTTCATAGCTGTTGAATTTGCTATAAAGTCATCAGCACCAATACAAATCTTATCAAATTCTCGAGATTTACCCATCAGTCATCAGACAAAAGTATGCAGGGATAGATCCGTCGAAGGGATCGAAGTGTTCAGTTGAACGTCGCCTTCCCTTTCTCAAGTTTAAATAGTGCACTTTTCACAGACCCCTCCCCCTCCATATGTGGCCATCTTAAGTATAATAAAGCTCTTTTTTTATCCTTTTTCCAATCCATACATGATGTAGACAAAACAATAACCGATATAACTGCAATCCTTTTATGTAAATGATAATAATAATAATATAATAATAATAATAATAATAATAATAATAATAATTGTTAATTTTTTAAAGAATGCAATAAAATCTTGATTTTTACAGACGTTTTCATAATCACAACCGTCTTTATCAAAACGTTTACTGACGGTTGTAATTTTTAGACAACTTGACGTCATACAATCTAATAATAACAACAACAGCATCAGCAACAATAAAAATGACAACAACAACAACAGCAATAATAATAATATTAATAATAATAACAACAATAATAATAATTATTATTATTATTATTATTATTATTATTATTATTATTATTATTATTATTATTATTATAAGCAACTTTATTTAAGAAAGTAAGTCGATGAATAAACGAATCTCCCTAAACGTCTTCTTGTACAATCTAATTATGGAACAAATTTCAACAACAAAATAAGGCGAAGAAACATAATTCATTTAGCTGTTGATAAACATATCCATATCACATACCTAATCAGAAAATTCATAAGCACCCACTTTTACATACCCATTTACATTATTTCACAGTTGCACTAGTAACACAATCTCACGTCCTATGGAAGTCATATCATACACACACAAGGAATGTCAATCAACATATTAAACACTTCAGTAAAGTATGTTTTCTATGATTGATATTTATCAAACCGTTGTGTCAAAGGCAATGAAAACAAGTACTTTTGCTATTCTTAGTTTGACATCTTCCCAAAGTTTAGGTACATAACGGTACCACTCAGATATTCCCTTCCCTGGAAGACGTATTATTTTATCAAAACTGTTGTAATCTGAAAATGAAGCTAGTATATACAGTAGATTTCGTATATTTAATAAATGGAAATTTAGACAAGTAATTTATTTCAACGACTGTTATATCATTTGTTGTTTATGTTATGTTATACAGACGAGATGTTATGCTACTTTTCTACTCCAAAAAGCTTTCGATATGTCAAGAACATATCAGTTCTTCTATCTGTATGAGACGTATGCAAAATAGGAATAAGCTTAAACATTTTTGTAAATTTAAATTGTGCCGAAGACTCATGTCATTGCACATTTTGGTGTTATACGGTGGGGTTTTTATATGGTTTTCACACGAGAGTACTCCAGTTGGTTTCTCGTTTAAAATTAATATAGACCACAACATGCACGTTCAATACTACTTTAATTGAAGTGTAGAAATTGACTGTGCCCTTTAAGTAAAGAACTTAATTTTTCGATGAAACCTTTATTGTATTTCTTTTGATATAAACTTCCAGACAAGCCGCAAATAAGAAAATCACAAAAGTCCATCCTTGAGAAACCTTTAAGTACAACATGCACAGTCGACGGTGAATTCGATGACCTTTTCTACCATTGGAAATTAAACGGGACATTTTAAGATCTACGAAACGCATCAATGCAAGCTCATCTTATTTGACGTTTGAAAGATTAATGATGGTAGACAAGTTTAGCCTTTTTTCATGTAGTGTATGCTACTAGATCAACTGTTGTATAGAAAGTGAACCGTATGCACTAGACCCTTATTGTAAGTATATTCTCGCTTTCCAATTACAATTTATTTCATATCATATACTTTGATGTATCAAATATCGGAAAATCGTATTATACAGACATATGAATGGAAAGGCTAACAACCGACCATGACTCTAGACATACAGATAGGTATATAGATCAGAAGATAGTGTGTGCAAACTGAGATACATAAAGAAAAGAATGAAGCTAAATATTGTCTCGTTAACTTCGATGCATGTTGGATTTCCCTTTCCTTGGGCTCATATGACTTAAATTCATTTCGTAAAATTTTTGAGTTCTGAATCTCTTGTTTCTAGTCTTTCTTCCTCCATCCACCTTACCCTTTGGGCTAGGTCAATGATATTTTGAAAATCACATGGACGCGTGCACAAGCTCTTTTCTAGCTCATCATGCAAATATTAATGGATTCTAATGTCTGTCTTAAACTTTATGATTATATTCTTTTCTTACATTTAGATGAGTCTCAACGAAAGTGATATTTACCTAAGGGTCAACGAATCTTTTAAAATTAAATGCTTGGCCAAATGTCACCCGGTTTGCTCTTTTCTGTGGGATGGTTATATCCACATCCACGTCGAGAATGGAGAACTCGTAATCAACAGATTCGATTCAAGAATGGATGGTGTTTACACCTGTATTGCAACAAATTCCGAAACAAATGAGACTGCCAAATCACACCCCCTTGTTTTGCATCATGTGCCAGGTAATACCATCAACCTTTTATAGGTATGCTGTAGGGGTGAAACGATACACCTCTGCCACGTATCGATACGATTCTCGATAAACAGCCTACGATTTGATGGTCTTTTCATCTTTAGAAGGTCTGAAAATGGTAGTGTGGTGCCATTTTTTATGTGTTGACATATTGGGTGTATTTCTAGTATGCAGATTGCAAACAAACATAGACTTATCATCTGTTTATATGCCATTCTCATCCTTGACAAGATAAAAAATAATAATATTAATAATAATACTTCCAAACAGACTACCTGTTAGCTGTTAATGATTTTTATTCAACCTTTAAGGCCATTTCAGGCTGCTCCATTCTATCAGATGCATGACTCATCCTGGTCACCACGCCCTTTGTTTTGCATTGAATGAATGTTTTTAAAACATCTTATTACCAATTTCATGTCTTCACTTAAGTTTTGAAGTCATTACGGTGTTACCTTTAAGACGGAAGAAACAGTGCAATTTCCTTGTGCAAGGAAAATCTTATATAGAACAAGTCCGAGTGTGGGAGCGGAGATGACTAACAACCAAATCCTTCACATTGTACTTCCTGTCAGTGAAAAAGGAAATTATTGACAACACCCACTCCCCTTCTACAAATTGAAAAGGTGGTTATAGTTTGTGCGGTTTGGTATCTGCCCCCTTGCCGACTCTGTGCTATTTTTCTTTCCATCGGCATGTATCTATTTAGATAGAGTTTGGATGCCAATATTTCCTGTATGTCACGCAGTGAACACGCTACAGTTAGTTATGATTGGTTGTTATTGTTTTACCCTGGACTTGAACAAACAATAAGTACAAATCGGAATTGAATGTAATATATTTCACTGTGTGACACACCGGACGTGAAGCCTTCAATTCGATCGAAGTAGACAAGATGCGATGCAACAGATAAATTTCGCGTAAAAGTGGTTATTAAATGATCAGTAAAGTACTTAAATCATACATGGGGAACAAATCTGCAATGTATTCTTTCCGTTGATATATGTTATCAGTGGCTGAAGATGCAGACGAGATAAAATAATTAGCATGGAATTGGGGCGAGAGAAGGGGGCAGATTCCGAACCACGTGAGGTAGTCGCCTTGTTTTAATTTGCAGAAGGCGAGTGGATGTTGTCAATAGCTTTTATTTTGTATTGACAGAAATGAGTGCATGTACTTGCTACGACTGTCTCAGATGAATTCTCAACCTAAAGAATGAAAAGGCAAATGACTAATAATTATTCACGACTCCTGAAGATTAAAGTAACTTGAATAGAGTAAGTATCGTTTTGTATCGATTATTTCCCTCTTGTATCGATATGGGTATCGATATAGAAAAAGTATCGATATATCGATTAATCGTTTACCCCTAGTATGCCTGTTCTCTATACTATGCGTTCGTTAATTCAGCTATCTTGGCAAAAAAATAAAGACAACATTTTCAAAGACGATACATATTGTTATTTCTTTAAATTGTGTTTAACGAGTAACTTACAAGATCCACTTAAAATAAAAATAGCAAACTAAGGTATGTGAAACTGGAAATTTTATACATAGTGGAAGCAAATAAATCTACTTGTTTATCGTCGACTTTTACTATAGGAGATGCAAACAAGATAAAACATTACAACAACAAATAGATAGACAGATATCTTTCCAAACTCCTGATTGTGCGTGTATATATATATATATATATATATATATATATATATATATATATATATATATATATATATATATATGATAACTTAATAACTTATTCAGTTGTGCTTTTAAGACTGTTCCAAACTCATGATTGTATATATATATAACTTAATAACTTATTCAGCTGTGCTTTTTTAAGACTGTTTGATAGGAAATAGGAATCAATCTATTATAACCTTGTAATTATATTTGACATCCCGCTTCATTTAAATTTAGATCTATCTACATGTGCATCCAGTCCGGGAGACAATGAAGGTAAATATGTCCATAAATTACCATTATTTTTTCAACCTGAAGACGTTTCTCGACAAAAATAAGGCCTTGCAGCTGAATTTGAATTACATGTCTCATGGAGTAAACGCATAATTTAATTTCAAATAATGCGCAGTGATCATACGTAGGAAAGATGAAATCTTCAAAACTGAAGAGGATATGCAAGTCGAAAGAAACCATGACGAACAAGAAAATTAGAAGTACTCTTGTTTAGAATACACCCAAGACTTACACAAGCTAATTATTTTAATTCAATAGCATCAGTACGCAATTCACTATTCGTAAATGTATGTGTATTCTTTGAAATCCCATCGGAAAATAAAAATTGCTACACATCACATGACATATAGTTGTTTGTATGCCCCACCTGCTTGATTTTGTCCCGTCCGTCCATCCGACTGTCCATACATTCGTACGTCCGTCCCTCCGTCAGTTTTGTTAGCGAGATTGTCCTAAAACTACTCAACATAGGAAATTTAAATTTGTATGTAGATATGAAAATATGTACATTACTTAATTAGATTTCCATGCCATTATGACAATTGTTCAAATTTGTTCTAAATATTTGAACTTTTGCACTTAGACTCTTGGGTCTAAAGTGGGGGCTTACGTGTTTTACAAACAAAACCTAGTTTTATATTTCGTCGCTATCACTGTAGTATTTTTTTACACTTCAAGTTCACATAAGATGGCAAATGTCGTGCTTTAGATTTCTCGTTCTATTTAACTCCGGAAAATGTACATTTTTATTTCCTTTTTTATGTCATCAACTGGGACTGCTTGGGTTGGGACTGGTCATTGTTGCTGTCTTGCTAGTCATCATTGGATTTTTAGTTTTAGTCACGCTTTGGCGTAAAAATGCATCCAGAGGATATAGGTATGATTCATGCACTACCATTACTGTATTCAAAATAAAACAAATGAGAAAATATTTTTTTTCAGATGCCAAGTTTTAAAGTAAATGTGTTCTTGCTGTATAAGACCAAATAGGATATATTTTTGGAAAGTGCTGATCAGACGAAAATAGCTGAACTTCCTTAACTATTAGCAAATGGAAACATATGAAAATATTTAATTCAGAAATTGATACATATCCCTGCAGCTGTGTTGGGAGAGTAGATTACCCACAATGTTTCAATACCTTTTTTCAATAACTCAATATATAAATAAATAATAAATAATGAATAAATAAATAAAATTATTATTATTATTAATATTACATAAAACAAGAAAACAAATATTATAGAAATTGACCGGACCAAATATATCTAGAACACCTATGCCTGTTTGCAAATAAACCGTATCAGTCAGGCCACACTAGCGGATTTGTTCGCCGATTGAGAATTTTAAAGCAAGTTTGCGACGAATTTGCAGCGGATTAGGCAATTTTGACTATTTTGTCTTGACATTTTAAAATTTACGGAATTTCTTTACATTGTACGGAATTTTCTAAGTGCTTGCAGCTTTTAAATTCAAACCTTTAAGATTTTGTTAGTTACATCTGAATTGCATGCAGATTGTAATATTAACGAACATGTATATTATGCCTGCTTGCAAGTAAAGTTAAATATTTTGGGGTAAGATGAAATTGCTTAGTACTCCGATTCTGAAACAAAAATGGATTTCGCGCGCAACAAAGTTTTTAAGAATGAATATTGTGGATTCTTGCGGATTTGGGTGCGAAACCTTGTGGATGTTTTAAAAATTAGAATGATAACCCTGAAGTATACACATATTTCTGTTCAAATAGTTATATAAATCAATGGGTTTTTTTCTGTACATTTCTGAATTGACACAACACAATCCTATGGAAATGAAATTTTCTTTTTTAAAGGGAGATACGAGGCTACAAATGATAGCAAATACATGAACTATAAGTTACGTGTGCTTCGGTTACCATTACTCGTTGTGCCAGAAACTACGAAAAATATGTTGATGTTGCTGCTAAATATTACTTGCATCTATGTACCGGACCAGTTTTAACTTGAGTCACTATTTATACTTAGCATCTAAGAGAAACAATTGTTCAAGTCCAAGATTGAGATTTGTCCAAAAGTTTTCTATGATGACATTGCAAAATAAATTAACATGAAATTTTTCGTAAATTCGACTTTCCAATCAGAGATTCTATCACCTTGTCGATACTTAGATACAAAAATATAATTTCCAAGAAATGAGACCTGAATCAGAGAATAGGTCTTAGGTATAAAAGATTTATGAATTGATTTTACGAAACAAAATAAAACGGAATTTGTATCTTTAAAATACCCATGTTTTGTCCTGCCTACTTCTTCTTGCGCTTTAAGGTTTTAGAGCCTCTCGACCACTGTGTCAGCCGGATATTGACCTGAACATCATAACATCGTCCCGAGAAATTACTGAGAAGCTGGACAGACCTTTACCATCACCATCTGTGCAAACGAATATACGCAGAAATGCTAAGAGATCAAATTATCCTAACGTTCACCGAAAATCCAAGAGCTTGAATACACTTTTTTATGACACTCCAAACGTTTGGAACCGAGTTCGAAAAAGCTTGTCTTTGCAAACTTTGATTCACTTATCACACACGATTGGAAGGCACGCGAATAGCGAAGAATAAGTGAGCAATATATGTAATTCTGGAAAGAACAGCTGGCAATACAATTCGGAAGGGCGTGCTGACGGGATAGAACTGGACGAACTGCATTCAAATATTCGAAAAGAAAAGAAACTAATTAATGAAGATCGAAACACTAACGCAAAATCCCTGAGCCTAAACAGCCCTCGACATGGCAGTTACGATCATGAGTCCCATAATGATCTTTACAGCACTATAGATGAGGTAACATATCTCTCTCTCTCTCTCTCCGTGTCAGAATGGAACACATAAAGGGAATTCAAGTAGTGAAACGTTTAAAGCGAATCTCTTTTCATGGAGATTCGAACCTAGGTCCGCCTTCCCTGCGTATATATACGAAGAAATAAAACAATCATACAGGTTAAATAATTTCTTAATTCGTACTCTAAAGAGATACGTCACCCATCGCCTTGCCTGCACTCACCAATCCCCATACCATCTCGATCAAGCACACATCACCAAAAAACGATGCTACGAAGTCGCTGGTATAGGCATTTGTGTGAAGCAGACACACCAGCATATCAACCCAGTAATTAATTCTCATCTAGGTACACTCGCTCTGGATTCCTATGACATAAATAAAGGTATATAGAGGTTATTATGAGAAATACAAATATACACCAAACAGAGCGGAAACTGCTATCCCTGGATCATACAGCAGAATACTGGATAACATTATCAGAATTTTTAATTTGAAGACAAAATATTATCATACAGGTTCGTACTCTACGGAGATTCGAACCTGGGTCCCCAGGTTACGGCACCCATCGCCTTGCCTGCACGCACCAACCCCCATACCCCGTTCGAATCTGCGTAGAGTAAAGGAGTGTACTGATTTCAAATTTCTTCAGCAAAAAATCATTTCCATGTCTGAAACGTAATGCAGTTTCCATTTATTTGTTCTAGCTCACAAATAATCAAGTGTCGCATGGCATGATGGGGATAAGGATATATTTTTCACATGTGAAAATATAGGAATGAAAAAATAAGAAAATCTCTATATTTCACACTTAAATATATATATATATATATATATATATATATATATATATATATATATATATATATATATCAGTTAAGTAGTTATATATATATTTAACAGCAGACCTAGTACAAACCCACTACTAGTATTAATTCTGAAATGACAACATAAACGCAAATAATAAGTTAATCGGGACACAGCTCAAGGATACCCAGTAGTTTAATAGCATGGAGTCCCGAAGACCAACTGACAGCCTACTCTAAGGTAACCGGGTATGCCAGCATCCCTTTGGTGCCAAAGATGACTTGTCCGCATAGGCCCCACGGGTCGGACAAGTCCTACATATGTTCTGCAACTGATTACCCACGCCCGCCTAAAAGCCAGCCTCCTTGGTTACTCTATCTGTTGACTTACATAGGTAGGCACACTTCCCTCTGGTAACAGAGATAACGTGGGCTCCTATACTGACGAGGGAAGACCCGTTTGTCCACATTACTCCGTTTCTCCTAATCCACTATACATAGTGTTGAGTGTCATCATCAATGGTCATCTTCCAGGATCAAATTCATCCAGTGGTCCATAATCCAATCACCGCCATATAATTAATGAAGGGATTGTGCAACACTTATTTGTACGTTATCTATGTCCTGAACAAACCAATTTTGAAGCTTATAGCAGAGAGAGTTTGAAATTGCAATGATTATTCCAAACCAACACTTGCGATAACACACACACACACACACACACACACACACATTGCAGCCATTAAATAAACAAGAATTGAAACTTCTTGATTTGCTGTAGAAATCGATTGGTATCTCGAATATAAAAAGGGTGAATCCAATATATGCCTGTTTCATTTTGAATAAATTATGAACTTTAAAGTCTTCACCAAAGAAAATAAAGGCAGAATAAGTATTTTGATCAATCAGGCCTTTAGATACCATACACTTCTTTATGCTGCATTACAGTGTGGGTGTGTGGTGTGGTGTAGAAGAGGACCCAAAAACTCAGAGAATGACAAGCAGCTATTAAAGATTTGATCCTATGTTACATTTACAAACGAAGCACCGGATTAGCAGACTTGTATAATATTGTTGGCAGTCTTGTATAATAGTTAGCAGTCTTGTATCATATTATTAGCAGTCTTGTATCATATTGTTAGAGCTTTGAGAGTTATTGTAAAATGGTAAATTTCCCCGTAAAATCGCGTTAAATGCATAATCGGTCAACCGAAAATGACTGACAATAGGATTCATTCTATTGTGATATTTCTAATTGATGTACATTTGTATCGCGTGCACACTAAATATATGAGCAAAATCTTCGTTTCTTATAAATGGAAAATGTATTGATATATTGTATTCGAATTTTCACAATTCTCCCGGGTAGGTTGGGTAGGCAGGCATGAGGCTGAGTCGAATCTGCACTTCGAGTACTCGAGTCCTAAATTTGGTTCCTGTTGCAGCCCTATCTCTCTTTTGATTTCCTTTAAATGCCCATTTTATTCCTTGACTGCGAAAGAAATTATGGTGGTGGGGGGGGGGGGGCAAAATCTGTCTGGTCATCCTTTTGATCATGCTTTTACCCACACTGGACAAAAGAGAAGATTCTATCTATCTATCTATCTATCTATCTATCTATCTATCTATCTATCTATCTATCTATCGATCGATCGATCTATCGATCGATCGATCTATCTCTCAATCTATCTATCTATCTATCTATCTATCTATTTATCCACTTATCTATATATATATATATATATATCCATTTTGCTTCTGATAAAAATAACTATATATGTTCATTTTGTTCTGACAGGCTGCATTATCGATCAACTGCTACGATAGATCCAATGAACATAAAGAAAATCTACCACAGGACCGCACAAACAGTGAAACTGGAAACTACGTTTACGACTATGCAACTTTGCCTGCTCTGGTTCGGGATGTTGAAAATACCCGTCTTCTTCAAGTGGATGAAAACTAACCAGCAAGAACTGTTGGTTTGGTCAATGAAGAGAGAAACAATCGAGTAACAGCAAATGCGATAAATGATTTTGTTACCTCAGAAGTATCAATATTTCCTTCCAATCCCCTGAGAATATATAATGTGATTGATAAATTACGAAAGCTATTTTTCCAGATCTTGTACCAGCTGATTGATAAAAAGGTGGAATAACACAAGACTGTTAATTATCACTGTAGCCAGTGTTTTATAATTGTCTCATATCATTTCATACACAATTTTGTCGATCGCTAGTCATGTGTTCATTCTCAATTAAAGACTACTTGCATTTGAATTCATTACAGTTGGGTAACACATATTTAAGTGCGAAATAGCAGATAGTACAGTAGTATATGGGGTAGACTAACACCAGTAAATATGGTATACAAGTAATAATGTGTCACTGTACATTTACAGTAATCTAATTGTTTTTAACATAACAATAGCCTGATGTAAATTTCGATTTCATGTATTGTTAACTTCCCTTGAGGAAGTAGTATTGACACTCTTTTGGTTTGCTTTGTTTCACATTTGAGTTACGATCTGATTCTTTATGTTCAACAGTTAGGTATATACCATTCATATGTATATATGTTTTGTGTGTGTGACTTTATTTAATATTATAAGACTTCCACTAGTTTATGCATGTATTCAGTCGTATATACAATCACAAACACATTTTAAGCCGTGATTCTCTAAGATTCTCAAATACTAGTAAAAGCATAGAACTAAATTAAGCTAATCTATGAACCTTTCGCCAGTTTATTCGTGCAAATTGTCATATCACCTGGTACGATTTCTAAACCATGACTATCTAAGAAATTGTACAATAGGGTAATTATCTAGAGGCATTATATTCTTTCTCACATGATGGTGTAAATAATGACGCTTTTTATACAAATGTAAAAACGTTGACCAGTGGGAATGTCATGAATATAATGAGTTCATTTCCCCAGTTACAGTAAAAGAAGTCTGAATGGTAATCTCAAATGTTTTCCATACTAAACTAGAGGCATATGACAATCTAAATTACAACCAATTAAAATGGGGAGTCTACACCTGTTTTGGTGTCCTTTTTAAAGAATTTATCAAGTCTGAGTACCTCCCGGAAAAGGCCATGGGAGGTACAGTAAACCTTATTTAAGGGAAGTAACAACAATAAATGCGGTCCAGATAGCGAAAGGGAAATTACACTTCTTCCTGTCATTTACTAGGTCTTTCAAAAAAATGTATTGAACTGAATCCAATCTGAATTGGATGCTGCCTCATTCACCCTAAATCTTCTTCAAAAAGTGTTGCCGAAAAGGTTAGAATGTAAAAGGACTTAACCTAATTACATGAACTTGTGTGTTATGCGGAAGAGAATGGCAGCTAGTTACATGCTTCCTTTTGTGGATACGAAAACAACTTTGGACTACATTTGGCATGATCGTCTATAAGATACCTGATATTAAAATCAATATTGCAATCTGGAAGATCATTGTCAACATGCACACAAATATATGTAGTAGGGTAAATTACAGAAATATGATATCCTCAAATTTTCCTGTTAATAAGAAAGAAACACGTCTTGGCAGCGTTTTATCTCCTTTACTGTTTCTTGTCTTAATTAACGAGGTTCTAAAAACATTGACGATGTCAAACAGCAGTCTATATTTCTTCAACTGGCTGTGCTCATGCCCAAAAGTGGCCGACGATATGCTCCTTTTGTCATTACCTTAGGTAGGCTTGGATTATCTATTTAATATGATGACTCAGTTAAGTAATATCGTTAAATTTGACAAATCTGTGTCAAATTATAGGGGAAGATAGGCCTACACGTTTTGGTTCTTAGTCTCTGAGAATATTCAGGAGACCGTTTAACATAAACACTTACATGTAAATAACTCTAGATATGAAAGACCAAAGGAAAATATTAAAGAAGTAAAACATAAGCTTATAAGTGCTTTCTTTAGCTTTATTAATCTGGGAGTAAATAATGATGTAATTATACTGTTGCCGTTTATGGTACTGTGGAACAGTGTTGTAATACCACGGGCAATATATGGTTGTGAGACGTTGTTTAATCTCACCTCCCATAATTTATTAAATTTACAGAGAGTTAACCATTTTTGTGTAAAGTACATACAGGGTATCTCTAAGTATTAAAAAAAATGATGTTTATTTAGTTTTGTTGGGCATGAACCCTACCGAGGCATATATTGACCTTGGAAAGCTGAATTTCTTGGGACAAATATATAAACTGTCAACAGATGTTCTTTGTAAAGAAGTATTTCCAGTCCGCTTGCTTAATTACCATTTGTCAAAATCTAAATACAAACAAACAGGCTTCATTCCAGAATACATAGGACTTAGGAAAATTATAATTTAAGTTAATTTAAAGATCAGAATAGTATGCACGAGATCTTCCCAGAAAAGATGATTTGGAAACAGTTAAAGGAAATATCGATGTGTTTATAAAAACTCCTTCAAATCAAGATTTCTGAAGGATGCATCTTTATGCAGATTTTCAACACTGGTACTAAATGGCACTTTGGCTCGTACTATAATTTGGGTAGTTGGTAAAAAAAAATCCAACTTTTGGAAAAACTGCAGAGTTGTAGATAACGCCATTTCGACAGTTTTTACATATTTAGCTGAAAACGCGTGCCACCGTTGTGCTAAATGTACTACATGTGTTGCACAACATTCATTTTATCTGATTGCATTTCTTAACTCCTCACCGAGATAAATTCTGGAAATGTATTATTGACAACTTTGGGCTTTATGTATACGTGTACCTGGACTCGTTGTCTGCTACTGGTTCTGTGCGTATTCTTATGTGAATGATTTCCACGAAGTTATTTGACCTGTTACAAGATGACCAAATGATTTTATTTGTACTTTATATGCATCAACACAAAAACATATATGTAGAAGAAATATATCTGCACAGAATAATAAACATAAATGTACATATTCCAGATCATTCACATTATGAAATTGGTGAATCTCAATGACGCCGTTCGTTTATAATGTATATTCGCCTGCAAGTTAATATATTACAGGGCTCAGGAAATTTGTTCCAAGTACTCCTCCATGGGACAAGTCAGTTGTACCTGTTTTTAAAAAACAAAGTAGGCTTCCATTGCTACATGTTCTAGATTAACGACAAGTAGGCAAAGTAAACAAATAGTAATTGACGAACGTTAAATGTTAAGAGATGTTGAAGTTCTGTGCTTGTTAAGGATAGAAGATGCAGAGATGCGAATCTGCATCTAATTGTCCCAGGGACGAGTAAGTAGAAAAGTGTACTCGGCACATCAATTTTTACCGGGTTAGGACGAGAGGTCAAGTGGTTTTCCTGAGCCATATCTATGTATATATTACTCAATATTTAGATTTATTTATATGATCCTATTCTTTGTACACTCTTTTGCATTATTTTCTATCCTCGATTGTAGTCTTTGTTCAACCGAGAAAATAAATACATCAATCAATCCATTTTCTGCATCAAAGCTAAAACAAATGCAAAAGGTCAGGTTCTGTTTCAAAGAGAGAGAGAGCTGTATCACTTCCTCTCCCTCACTTTATCACTTAGGGGGAGAGTCGACAGCCCTTCATTATCTCTAGAGAGGCCTAATTAATTTTTATATCAATATAATTGCAAACGAAACTCTTTAAAGATAGCAAGTTTCCTGTTATTAGTATTAGGGGTGAAACGATTAATAGACATATCGATGTATCGATACTTTTTCTATATCGATACCCAGATCGATACAAATAGGGAGAGAATCGATACAAAACGATACTTACTCTATGCAAGTTACTCTAATCTTCAGCAGTCGTGAATAATTATTAGTCATTTGCCTTTTCATTCCTTAAATTGAGAATTCATATGAGATAGCCGTAGCAAGTACATGCACTCATTTCTGTCAGCAAAAAAATAAAAGCAATTGACAACACCCACTCGCCTTCTACAAATTAAAACAAGGCGACTAACTCACGTGGTTCGAAATCTGCCCCCTTCTCCCGCCCCAATTCCATGCTAATTAGATTATCTCGTCTGCATCTTCAGCCACTGATAACACATATCAACGGAAAGAATACATTGCACATTTCTTCCCTATGTATGATTTAAATACTTTACTGATCATTTAATTACCACTTTTACGCGAAATGTATCTGTTGCATTGCATCTTGTCTACTTCGATCGAACTGAAGGCCACACTTCCGGTGTGTCACGCAGTGTTACATGCAATTCTGATTAGTGGTTATTGTTGTTAAAGTCCAGGGTAAAGCAATAACCACCAATCATAACTAACTGTAGCGTGTTCACTGCGTGACATACCCGAAATATTGGCATCCAAACTCTATCCAAATAGAAACAAAGCAACATAGAAACTTCACACAAAAGTGACTCTTAAATGATATGTATAAAGATGTGTGAAGTACTTCAATCGTACATGGGGAATAAGTTTGGAATATCTTCTTTTACGTTGATATATGTAATCATCGACCGAACCTGCCGATGGGTTAAAACAAATAACACAGAATCGGCAAGGGGGCAGATTCCAAACCGCACGAGTTATAGCCACCTCGTTAATTTGTAGAAAGGGAGTGGGTGTTGTCAATAATTTCCTTTTTCACTCACAGGAACAAATGCCTGTGGCCGCGGCAGTTGATTTGCATCTGCAGGAAGTACAATCTGATGGATTTGGCTATTAGTCATCTCCGCTCCCACACTCAGACTTGTTCAAGATAAGAATTTCCTTGCAGAAGGAAATTGCACTGTTTCTTCTGTTTTGAACATAACACCGTAATCTCTTCAAAATGTAAGTGAAGACATGACACTGCAAATAAGATGTTTTAAAAACATTCATTCAATGTAAAATAAAGGGTATGGTGACAAGGATGATTCATGCATCTGATCGAATGGAGCAGCCTGAAATGGCCTAAAAAGGGTGAATAAAAATCGATAAAAGCTAGTCTGTTTAGAAGTGTTTTTTTATAATCTTGTCAAGGATGAGAATGATATATGAACAGATGCTAAAGCTATGTTTGTTTTTAATCTGCTTACTGGAAATACACCAAATATGTCAACACAAAAATATGGCACCACCCAACCACTGACAGACATTCTAAAGATGAGAAGACCATCAGGTTGATATGTGTATCGAAAATGTATCGTATCGTAGGCTGTGTATCCAGAATCGTATCGATGCGTGGCAGAGGTGTGTCGTGTCACCCCTAAATAGCATAGCTAAACCCATAATTAGTTCTCTACCATCAGGATTTTGCTTTGTAAAGCAATTGGTCATGTGTTGTATTTTCTCGCTGCAGACTTAATAAAACATTTTTTAGAAGGAAATATTGGGATTATGTTATCCTGCCTATGAGTGAGTAATATCGTCTAACTGTGTCCCTATATCGTTTGACTTAGAGACTTTGAAATCTGGGATATAATCAGGGCTGGTCCGCAAATATGCAAAATAGTTTTCAAATTTGGATCAATCCCCTAGTTGCGGAGCTTGGTGTGGGTGGGGTATAAGGGGCTGAAGTTTAGAAAACTGAGAAAAGCGTGTGGATAATCCTTTTCAGCTGCAGACTTGATTAAAAAAAACAATAGACCCAAGATGAGAGGACTTCAACTCTTTGCCTGCATTGTGTATAACTTGATCATAGACGTCATCCCTGGGATTAACTAAACAAAAGTCTGTATTCGTTTCTTCGACTATGTGATTTGTCCTTTTAACTGCTTTAAATTTCACAGTATATGCAAGTCTTAAAGTACACTGTTTTCTTGTTTTGTTTCTTCGATACATATGTATCGAGTATATACAAATGTAATTGCCCATTTGTTTACACTTTATTCTAAATTAACGGTTAATTAATAAGATAAAGAGTTATTGCATGACAATGGGGATACCTCTGAGTAAATAGGATGTTTGTATCCTACAAGAAACATAATTTTGACCCATACGCTAAAGTTATGGATTATGCAGACGTGTCAATAATATGCTTGCAACAAATCATGTGTACAAAGGATTGCATTAGGTACTTCTTTGTAATGTTTTATTTTCATTTCAAAATTCAGAAATAGTCACACATTGAAAAAAATTAAAATGTGGTTAAATGATCATGCTTGAGTACTGAAGTGTAAATTTTCCCTAATCACTCACACGGTTAGTAATGAAGGACTTCATAGTTACTTTGTGAGCGTCTATGTACAATTTACACCTCGATAAATATTCAGCCATGATCATTTAATCCTTTTAATTTCAATAATTCCAATTTTCTTCTTTTCTGATATCAAATCAACGACATTTTAATTTTTAGTAGTTTTCTTTCAATACTCTCTTCTCATGGCTCCAGAATTAAGTGTATCAAAGACACTTGACTACCGAAGATGATCTAGTCCGTACAGAATCACAACACAAGAGTTGATGAAGGTCACACTGATGTTTTATTGAATAAAGATCTTTATATTCTTAGCATTCATTGTTCTTGCTTTCTTCGTATCTCGATAGTTCCCAAAAGAATCATGTCCATTTGTTTTAACATCCACTGTTTTTGCGTCATATGACAATGACTCTTAATAACAGCTGTTTTGTTCTGCGAACATAATTTTAAAGCCAAAATTCAATAATTTATCAAGGTAGAGCTGCTCGTAAAGCCTGTCACACGTTTTGTTTGGCTACAGAGGTGAGTATTGGGGGCAAGGAAGGGCTGTAAGATTACAGTTTTAAACTTCTAATCGGGGAGTTTATCTTGGATTGCAAATTTGTATCTGAAGTCACAGGGAGTGGGGCAGGGGTGATGGTATAACCGTTGTTGCTGAAAGGAGTTGACACAAATAAAGCTTGACAGAAAGTACATTGGAAACCGATTTGTAATCGTAGGTAGTCACCCATAATTTACTCAGGTGTAAATAATTCAAGGTCTGTATCACTTGACCGTTTCCAGCCACATGACAGAAAATGCAGGATAACTGGAATTATTATTACATGAGAGCAGTTCATTGAATTTTCGTCTTAAAGGTCACTGTCAACCTATCGCAAAGTTGTATTACTGAGCACATACCATATCGTATCGTAAACATGCCATCCTCCTCCTCCTCCTCCTCCTCATCATCATCATCATCAATTATTTAACAAAAAACAAACAATATCTAAGATCTTAATAACCGTATTTTTTGTTAGTTTTCTCCTTTGTATGACGATCAATGGTTCCTTGCACGTGAAGAAAATGATTATTTTTAAATGATAATTAGGCTTTGTGATGAATACGTCTACTCGATACCATGTTTAAGTTACAATAAACCTCATGGGATAATATATGCATGCAAATTGCTTATATTAAGCATTACACATTTCTATTTGGCCTCGAAATGACTGCCAAATGGTAAATAGTGCTTGAAAATAGCTCTAAAACACGATTTCAATTTCAGTGAATGAATGTATCTGCGATCAAAGCTGCATTTTATGAATTAACTTTTGTGCACGACTGAGGTTAAAGCCGACTTAATCATGCACTGCATTTTAATTGATACCTTTTTATGAGAACTGTATAGTCATTTATAATTGTATACGACGGCTTATTTCTGTATATAGCAAGTGTATTTGTATTATTGTGTATGAGAATAACTGTTAAAATATAATCTATACTAAAAATTCGAGGATCAAACGTCATCATACTTCTCAATGTATTATCTATGTCAACTCTGCCTTTTTTTGGTACTACTTGATTCTACAAACAAACAAGTATGGGAAGACCTATGACATAAATGAAGGAACCAATTTTGTAGATTCATCACATTGTTCAAATAAAATGGTAGCGAACGAACAGAAAGATAAATGCATGAACAAATAAATGAACAACTGAATTATTAACGAGAATAAAATTCAATTGATAATTAAAAGGTTTTACTTATCAGACCAAACCAGGCATTTCAAATATTTCAAGGATTTCCCATCATGAATTGCTACGTTGGTACAAATAACAAATGTGTTCATAAAGGTACCCTAGATTTCATTAGAAGTTCACTACCTGATGCACCATTGTTCGCTAGGGATTAACTCCTGGTGCATTATGATTTTTATTTCTAGTCTACACATATTGCAATAGAAGAGTATAATGTGTAAAGTTTAGTCTCAAACGTCCAGTAAGTTTGATATTATATGCCAATAAAATGTTATGTCCATAGAGCTCACAGAAAATAAATCTGTAATAGCAAATAGAACGGGACGAGTCTATCTTTTATGTAAACAGAAAACGTCTTAAGAGTACGCAAACCAGTAGAATTAATTTCTGACCATTACTGATACGTTTACTCTCACCTAAACCAGATAGGTGAGGTGTTTAAATGCTTACATCTACAACAATTAATCATTTTTTAGTCATTTTGCTTAGAATAAAACAATACAAGATGATATCCCTAATGATGTTTGATTATATGTTTACAATAATATTTACATAAATACATTGCAGATTTACCTCAGTCCACCAATGTATACATTTTTTGTATTAAAGGAAACGAGGCTTTTTTCATGAGATATTCTGTTATATCTTGAAGATAGGATGATACTTTGTGGACATGTAATATCATTTCATGATCCGGATATTAGTATATCCTTCTTTAGAGTGGCCATTACAGGAAGTTATAGGTCTACCCGGGTTTCCTTGTTTATGTATTTTAGCTAGAAGATAAAATCTTACCGCTTTAGGATTTTCCGGGCTTAAGTAGTCTTTGGTTTGCTGGTCAATGTGTCCTGTTTGGTACACTTCATCAAAACTATTTTATAATATTGTACCAGACCGGTCACGTGGATCAGCAAGCCAAAGACTACCTAAAGATATCACAATATCTGGATCATTTCATTATACTACATGTCCACAAATGACCATCCTATCTTCGGGACACGACAGATTTTATCTCAAAAAGCAAAGCAAGTGAACTATTATTGCCCGATACAATGCTTGTTTCCTTAGATATCACATCCATATATATATATATATATATATACACCGCACAGTAAGATCCGCCAACTCGTTTCTTAAACTTTTGGAGCTAGTCTTCAAGCTCAAAAGGTACTAAGATATCCCCCTCGTATGCTAATATGCTTATGGGAAGACTGGAGGGTCAACTTGTAGCATCGGGGTAAATTGTACCACACCAGTGGGTACAATTCATCGATGATATATAAATGAAGTGGTAACATGGAAAAGAACATCTGTATAACTTCATATCAAAAGAAAATAACTTCCATACTTCAATAAAATTCACGGCAGAAGACTACAACTCAAACCACATTTTACTGGACACAACAACCATACTGGTAGGAAACAAACTCCACACAGACATCTACTCAGTACCAACTGTTAAACACCGGTATATTCTCCCATCCAGTTGTCCCCTAAAGCATATCATTCAAAACATCCCGTATAGCCAGGCACTGAAGATACGCAGAATTTGCTCCGACGATGAAATATTCAAAAAAGTATCTAAAGAGTTGTCTGAACAATTGATGAACCAAGGCTACGACAATGACCTGATATCAGAGGCAACACAAATGGTTAAATAAACAAACCGCGATGACCTATTAAAATATATAGAAAAGGAAAAGGTTGATTGGATGTAATTGATGTCATATTCACATTTTTATACAGCAGACCAAAAATTCTCAATAATATCCTAGTCAGAGGAAAGCTTATGCTTATAACAAGCCAAGACCGTTCACGGTCATATATGTTCCCTGTGGTGATAAAAGGTGCAAAACATGTCAACATATGATAGAGACCAGCCCATTCTCTAGCACAGCGACGAGCACAAAATGGAGCGCATGGTCCAAACAGAATGTGCAAAACAGAGAGTGTAATTTATCTCATCACATGTAAGATCTGTGGCCTTCAATATGTCATTATCTAGCCCCTGGTCACACTTTCACTGACATAATACTAACTGCAATTGCTCACAACCGCAGCTGGATTTCGGAAACCAGGAAAGACAAGGAATCTTGCTGGATACGCCGCCATAGAACACTGAAATCATGCGGCTTAAACCAAGTAGACTCCAAAAGGGCACCCACACGCAAATCAAATCATCGTCTGTTTGCAGTCCCCATTTGTTCAATTATATAATTCATTCATTTTGCAAATTACTCACTCACTCACCTATAATTGCTATTGTGTTCTGTAGTCCTTGCTAGTTTATTATTGTTATGGCCATTACTGTCCTTACAGAAACATTGCGTTATATAGGATATAATGAACGCATTGCATGACTTTACATTAAGAAAAAAAATCCTTTTGTAGGTTAATGCCAGTTAGGTTGCCATTCTCTCGTCGAAGTTCAAACCATTTAGGCGCTACATCGTACACTTTCAAACAGTACTTCCATCAAACATAGTCATGTAATCTTTTGTAATCTCAACGCGTTTTGTGTTTATTCTTTGTATTTTCTTTGTTTGCTAATTTGCCTTTGACAAAGACTCGTTAAGAGTCGAAAGCGCTTGAGCTAGTTAAACACTAGGTTTGCACTGTTCGTTGTCAGATTGTTGCATATATATATATATATATATATATATATATATATATATATATATATATATGAAATTAATCATATTGAAAGATAATTGTGCAGTATATCAAATACCATAGAGTATTCATTACGTACTTTAATACCTTATGTAGATCATTATTTAATGGATTTTCCATGGCAACTGATGACGTTTCGTAACAATTCATATTTGATTACGTGAGAATAACGATTAAGCAAACACCTGCGATGACACTTGGGAAATACTTTGATTAGTGAAGCTTTGCTTGTCAGGCTAGAACTCTTTTCTCGTGTCATGGATAACGAATTAATTTATGGAAAACGTACAGATACTATATTGGATGTAGGAACTTTTACCAAGTTAATATAAAAATCACAGGCAGCAAACAAAGGAAATATATCATAGGAATATGCTCAAAATGCATATAATCATTTGTAAGTAATACTAAATCAATGTAATATTTATTACACTGAGCAATTTCTTAACTTTGTTTTTAAAAGGGACATAGAGATAATAAAGTGCAAATGACGGACAAGAAATGAAGAAAAATGTAAAGATGAAGGTTTATTATTATCATGTCATAAAATCGAAATAGTAATTCGCACTGCTCTAGATACATTACGTGTAGCATCATTCCGAAAGAAACCCTCCCCAATCTATTTTCAACTTTTTGTGCTAGCTTTTTGTTAACTGATGATCAAATTATCACGATTCGTGTTCACTGCTCCCATATCACTGTTTTCAAAACCATATTAAGCTACAAAAAGAGAATACAAGGTCTAACCTTCTCTAACTAATGTGAGAAGAAATCGTTTATTTCATTCAAATCATTTGTACTATTTTTGGTATTACATTTAATGCAGACTGGCATTTTGCTAAAATTAACATTTACATTTTTTTTAGTTTTCTTTCTGTGACAATTTCAACAAACAACTTATTGCTATACATATCATATTGGCAGTGTCCCACGGAATATCATGGCATTACATATAGTTACATCCAGTCTTGAATCAATTTCCTATTTTACTTCAGACATTTTCTAGATGTTTTCGATCGAATTTTAATAACAAACTTAAAAGACCATTTGCATGTGAGGACTGTATAATATATTGTTTTACACGATAAACTGATTGAATTTATGATTGATTCAGATACATATTATAATTCGTGCATTTGAAAAATTAAACTTTTATTCTTTACTAATGTACGGCGTCTTACTCTTTTTAAAATGTTATTTGAAGAATGAATTGATGTACCTAAACAATTTAAAGAAATGCTCACTGATTTTTCCACCAGTTAATGTATATTTAGCAATTTCTGATGATAAGTAATTGTTTTGCAGATATTCCACCAAAATTGTCCTTTTCACTGCTAAGTTGTTTTTCCAGGAATCATACACCGGACACTTTGTGCTGTTTTGTAAAATTTAAATGTTTTCTCATGAGACATTTTATTTTAGCTGTTGGGATTAAAGCTTATTGTGATACCTACCTTTTATTTAATATCATATGTACATTTGGCTTCACATGATTTTAAAGGAAGATTACATTAAAACTGTATTTGGTACATACAAACCTACTAACATTTGATGAAACGTTAACATTTTTTTTCTTTTCTTTTTATTGCTTTTGTTTAAATGATTATGTTTTGAATTAAAGTAGACGGCTTTTACATATCTTAATTAACCGAACCATACTCTGATTTTGAAATTAAGAAAGAAAATGATAACCTTAAGGTACTTGTCAACTTTTTGTCTTGGAGTTTTGTCTTGAAATAGGTATTATACTAATGTCACAGTTGTCCATACAGTCACAGCGCGCATAATGTGACACATTATATATAAATCACCCCTGTAAAGAGATCATACCATCAATTGGCCTTAATCTCGAGGAAAAGAAACACGAGCATAAGTTCACAATGTATTTTATACAGATTACAAGCGTTATCGATCGACTGTATGGAAACAATTACCTGCGATCAAGAGAACGGATAGGTATTTTTGTTGATGCGACAGAACACGTCTCTAAATGGATATAAATTAGCTCTTTCAAATTACAAGTGTGCTTTCTTATATTTGATGTTATGAAATTTCATAAGTATTACACAAATAAAAGTTTAGGCATAACCCACTTCTTTCCCAGTTTTATCAGTATTAAACACTTTCAAAGCTTGCAGAAGATTTTGTGAGATTAAGATCTGGCCCCATCATCTATCTAAAGCGGCCATCTTTAAAATCCATTGTGGGAAAATCGCGCCTTAAAAGTGGAATCAATTCAAAAGTGATCACCAAAAATTCAAGTTAAAACAACATAAACTAAAAATTTGAAGGATTAATACAACATGTCTAGCACTGTACCTATTTGGTACTTTTTACGTCGGGAGGATGATGTTAATAACAACTAACAATATTGCTGTCATCGGGGTCAAGCGGACTGTGTCATTTTATGCTAACATGATCTGGAAGCTGTTTGCAGCCAAGTTAGACTAAATATTGTAGGTATATATATATATATATATATATATATATATATATATATATATATATATATATTGTAAGATGTTTTAATAATGTGGTGGTTTTTTATATTCTCCTAAGAAACTGTAATACATAGTGCAACAGCTTTCATAGTCAAGTTTTAAGATTTTTACAAAGATTACCTGAAGATATCGGGGGGGGGGGGACATTTTTTTTCTTTTTACAGTGTCAGTTGCAGCAACATATTCCCGATGAGTGCTATAGAGCTGAGTTTCTTGTTATAATTATACATGTAGCTTTTCATAACTGATGACAAATTGGGCAGATCTACTGATTTATAAACCTTAGGCATATTTGATCGTCATAATGACTATATATATATATATATATATATATATATATATATATATATATATATATATATATATATATATATATACCTTTCTTTTTTATACAACTTTCATGTCACACAATTAATTATGAAAGCAATATGCCACAAACTGTATCTCTCATTTTTAGATACATCACAGTTAAATGCTAGTACAGATTAATGCTGCCGAATACTTGCTTTTAGTGAAGAGAGTGACTGTGCCAGACACCATCAATTTGTGCAGAACCCCTCAAAGTTTACAAACAGGAACGCTCAAGGCATGGATCTAGAACAAGTCAGTTCGATACCGATGTAAGGAACACTACAAAAGAACGTTTGAACTCCGTTTATCTGCATTTGAATTCTTTCATAATGCCGTTATGATCCAAATGATAGGGTAGGTGAGAGGCTTGCAGTAATAATGTAGTTGTCCATGCATCTTTTTGTGTTTATCTATTAAACACACTTTGATTTCACATCATAACTTTACCATCCGAGTTGAAAGAAGAGATAGAGTCTCAGGAGTTGGCGGTGTTCTGATTTATGTTAAGGACTTTATATCAGTTAAAAGGAGAAATGAACTTGAACTAGATGAAACGGAAGCAACGTAGGTTAAGATCAACCAGTCAGATGCAAAATCTTTTCTGGTTGGTGTGGTTTATAGACCACATCGGCAGAAATTGTTTGGAATGAAGAGTTTGGAAGGCAGATGAATACAAAGAATGATGAACAAAAAGAAATCTATATTCAAGGTCACTTTTACAGAGATCATATGAATGTTCAGAAAAATCACAATGGGTTATACTCCATAAAATCTTTTGGCATCACCAAGTTAGTAGATAAACCAACAATATATATATATATATATTCCTAGGGTAGGTTTAGATGATCACTTCCCTGTTATCTTTAAGATTTTGATGATATCGAATTCTAGGATGACCTATTCAATCTTCCACTGAATTGTGTGCAAATGTAGCTGATGATGCTACTGATGTTGATACATGACACAACTTTGTATACAGGTTGTGGATAAATATGTACCACTAAAATCACGTAAAGTGGACAAGAACATCCAACCTGAATGGATAACTCCTGACATTCTTTATTATATGAAATCACGTGATTACTTTAAACCTAAAGATCTACATTACATGGAGAACAAAGTCTCTAAAATGATCAAAACTGACAAGAAAACACACAATCAAACAACTCTATAAACGGCAGTAATAAGTCTAATTCTATCTGTAAGAGTTTCAATGAACTAGATGCAGGCACGAGTATTTAAACATTTTCAAATATTCAACAGCTTAAGGTCAAGTCATGAAGAAATGCAAACACTTTTAATGAAATTTTCGTCACTGTTCCCTCAGAAATAAAGGAACCAATTTTATAACCCAGTCAAAATGAACTAAGAAAGTACTATTCAGAAATACTTGCTTCCGAAAGCAAACTTACGATTCCTGCTATATTAACTGATACAGTTTTGAAGTTCTGACAAACTGTTGATACAAACAAAGCAACAGGTCTGCACAATATTGGATCACGTCTCTTGAGGACTGCTACTGCTGTAATCTCTGACAGTATAAGTTATATATGTAATTTGAGCATATCCGCTTCAGTTTGCACCAAAACATGGAAAATAGCCAAAATTACTCACATTCACAATTCGAAAAAAAAAGATGTAAATAACTATAGACCTAAATCTATCTTACCCACACTATCTAAACTTCTAAAAAGACACGTTGATGATAAATGCTGCTTAATATATGCTTTCAGTGAAGAGAGTGACCATGCCAGACACCATCAATTTGTGCAGAATCCCTCGAAGTTTAAAAACAGGAACGCTCAAGGCATGGATCTGGAAAAAGCTGTTTGATACCGATGTAAGGAACACTACAAATGAACGTTTGAACTCCATTTATCTGCTTTTGAATTCTTTCATACTGTCGTTATGATCCATATGATAGGGTAGGTGAGAGGCCTGCGGTAATAATGTAGTTGTCCATGCATCTTTTTGTGTTTATCTATTAATCACACTTTGATTTCACGTCATAACTTTACCATCCGAGTTGAAAGAAGAGGTAGAGTCTCAGGAGTTGGCGGTGTTCTGATTTATGTTAAGGACTGTATATCAGTTAAAAGGAGAAATGAACTTGAATTAGACAAAACTGAAGCAACATAGGTTAAGATCAACCAGTCAAATGCAAAACCTTTACTGTTTGGTGTGGTTTATTGACCACATTGGCAGAAATTGTGTGGAATGAAGATTTTGGAAGGCAGATGAATACAAAGATTGATGAACAAAAAGAAATGTATATTCAAGGTCACTTTGACAGAGATCTTATGAATGTTCAGATAAATCATAATGGGTTATACTCCATAAAACCTTTCTGAATCACCAAGTTAGTAGATAAACCAACAACATATATATTCCTAGGGTATGCTTAAATGATCACTTCCCTGTTTTCTATAAGAGGAAATCTGGCTTGAAATCTGACAAATCATACACTCATGAAACCAATACGTATCGATCATTTCAGCATTTTGATGATACCGAATTCTAGGATGATCTATTCAATCTTCCACTGAATTTTGTGCAAATGTAGCTGATTATGTTACTGATGTTGATACATGGACAAAACTTTGTATTCAGGTTGTAGACAAATATGTACCACTAAAATCACGTAGAGTGAACAAGAACATCCAACCTAACTGGATAACTCCTGACATTCTTTATTCTATGAAAACACGTGATTACTTTAAACCTAAAGATCTAAATGCACACTACATTACATGGAGAAAAAAGTCACTAAAATGATCCAAACTGCCAATAAAACACACAATCAAACAACTCTAAAAAAAATATCAGTAACAAGACTAATGACTAATTATATCTGAAATAGTTTCAATGAACTAGATGCAGGCACAAGTACTTAAAAATTATCAAATATTCAACAGCTAAATTATGATGGTCAAGTAATTGATGAAGATGTAGAAATTGCAAACACATTTAATGAAATTTTCGACACTTTTACCTCAGAAATAAAGGAACCAATTTTATAACCCAGTCAAAATGAACTAAGAAAGTACTGTTCATAAAAACTTGCTTCCGAAAGCAAACTTACGATTACTGCTATATTAACTGATACAATTTTGAAATTCTGGCAAACTATCGATACAAACAAAGCAACAGGTCTGCACAATATTGGATCACACCTCTTGAGGGCTGTTGCTGCTGCAAACTCTGACAGTATAAGTTATATATGTAATTAGAGCATATCCTCTTCAGTTTCCACCAAAACATGGAAAATAGCCAAAGTTACTCACATTCACAAATCAGATAAAAAGGAAGATGTAAATAACTACAGCCCTATATCTATCTTACCCACACTATCTAAACTTCTAAAAAGACATGTTGACGATAAGTGTATGATGTACTTACAAAACAACAGCGTGCTACACCCAAACCAGTCTGTGTTACGGAAATTCACTCATGAGAGACAGCTTTAGTCTCCATGGTAGACAAATGGATTGCAGCCCTGGACCAATGGAAATTAGTGGCAGCAATACTTGTTGACCTTAGGAAAGCTTTTGACCTTGTAGATCACAATATTCTCATCAGTACATTAAAGATATATGAATATGATGAAGCAGCAACAATATGGTTTACCTCCTACGTTACAAATAGATCAAAATGTGTCACAGTCAATTGCAACCTTTCTGAAGAGACGTCAGTACCACGTGGAGTACCCCAGGGGTCTGTACTGGGTCAATTCTCGTTCTCCTTATATTCATTAAAGATTTTCTTTTGTAAACTGGCAACTGCATTTCCTCCACTGATCTGTATGAAGACAAACAGCATTGTCTGATTTTAAACAATCGAATTCGAACATAGAGGTATCTTTGCGACTTGCTCTGGTTAAATTAGATTCCTGGTGTAAGGAAAATGACATATAGATAATACTACAGAAAGAGGTTTTAATGATTAATACTAAACAAAGAAGAGCAATCATAGTAAATGATACATTAAGTCTTAAATTGAACGATACATGTCTACAAATTGTAGCCTCGGAAAATATTATGGTAGGTAACTGTTGACAGCTAGTTGCAGTGAAATGAATATATCCAGGCTCTATGTAGAAAAATAAATTGTTTGATGTGCTTGTATTATGCAAAATTAAATCTTATTTGTCAATGAAACATAGAATAATGTACTATAAAAGCTATACCATTTCTAGATTACTGCAATGTTCTCTGGGGATACATGTCTGATAGGAACATATATAAGTTATTCCGTCTATAAAAAGATCATCTAAACTTATCATTGATAACACTGATATTAGGATATTAGTCTTGAGAGGTTTCACTGTGTGTGTGTGTCTGTGTGTGTGTGTGTCTGTGTGTGTGTGTGTGTGTGTTAATAGAAATATATTTTTATTGTTACAAAATGCTTTTGTTTTTCTATTATTGGAAAATCACTTTATTCGAAAAACATTTCTTAATATCAAAGAATCATTTTCTAATATGAGCAATTTTTTTAATATTATAAATCAATTTATATTTGTAAAAATGTCTCTTGCTGTCACCAACGGTCCACCGTATTATATATGAAAAGTTGATTTTGAAGACGTTTGAGTAAATAGTATTTGAATAGTAGAAACACATGTAATAAGAGCATAATTAAATGTCAGGAACAGCTCCAGATATACATTTAATAAGGGCATGATGAAAGTCAAGAACAGCTCCATTGGACAAATATCAAATAATAAATTGCGATTTTATTGTTATTTTCAGGATGGCTGATAAGTATGCGCTTTATGTAGCAACTAAGACAGCTTTTATATGGATAGCATGTGAATACCATCAATGCCCATTTGAATTTGCGCAAGAGTTGTGCAAGAGTACAGAATTCAACATGAGAAGCAGTTCTTCATTGTTTAGATTATTAACTACGATTTTGTCGTATACATTATTTAGAATATGTTCCATATTGCAGATATCTGCCAGTAAGTAACTCCTACGTGGAGAATTGAGTACATGTACTATCACCTAAGAAGCCGATACCAAAAGATTTTTGAAACGTGGATATATTTTCATGCAAAAGAAGTCATGCATGAATCAACTGATGCATGATACCATGTCTCTGTATGCAGTGCGTAATAAAATAACATCGGATAAAAAACTAAATTTGTTGTGATTAAGTGTATGATGACCATGTGTTCCATTTTGTGCTCGTCGCTGTGCTAGAGAATGGGCTGGTGACTATCATATGTTGACATGTTTTGCACCTTTTATCACCACAGGGAACATATATGACCGTGAACGGTCTTGGCTTGTTATAAGCGTAAGTTTTCCTCTGACTAGGATATTATTGAGAATTTTTGGTCTGCTGTATAAAAATATGAATATGACATCAATTACATCCAATCAACCTTTTCCTTTTCTATATATTTTAATAGGTCATCGCGGTTTGTGTATTTAACCATTTGTGTTGCCTCTGATATCAGGTCATTGTCGTAGCCTTGGTTCATCAATTGTTCAGACAACTCTTTAGATACTTTTTTGAATATTTCATCGTCGGAGCAAATTCTGCGTATCTTCAGTGCCTGGCTATACGGGATGTTTTGAATGATATGCTTTAGGGGACAACTGGATGGGAGAATATACCGGTGTTTAACAGTTGGTACTGAGTAGATGTCTGTGTGGAGTTTGTTTCCTACCAGTATGGTTGTTGTGTCCAGTAAAATGTGGTTTGAGTTATAGTCTTCTGCCGTGAATTTTATTGAAGGATGGAAGCTATTTTCGTTCGATATGAAGTTATACAGATGTTCTTTTCCATGTTACCACTTCATTTATATATCATCGATGAATTGTACCCACTGGTGTGGTACAATTTACCCCGATGCTACAAGTTGACCCTCCAGTCTTCCCATAAGCATATTAGCATACGAGGGGGACATCTTAGTACCTTTTGAGCTTGAAGACTAGCTCCAGAAGTTTAAGCAACGAGTTGGCGGATCTTGTACAGTTCTTTTTTTCCATGCTTCTGAACACGCCTGTAAACATTCACTGTGCGGTATATATATATATATATATATATATATATATATATATATATATATATATATATATATATATGGATGTGATATCTAAGGAAACAAGCATTGTATAGGGCGATACTAGTTCACTTGCTTTGCTTTTTGAGATAAAATCTGTCGTGTCCCGAAGATAGGATGGTCATTTGTGGACATGTAGTATAATGAAATGATCCAGATATTGTGATATCTTTAGGTAGTCTTTGGCTTGCTGATCCACGTGACCGGTCTGGTACAATATTATAAAATAGTTTTGATGAAGTGTACCAAACAGGACACATTGACCAGCAAACCAAAGACTACTTAAGCCCGGAAATTCCTAAAGCGGTAAGATTTTATCTTCTAGCTAAAATACATAAACAAGGAAACCCGGGTAGACCTATAACGTCCTGTAATGGCCACTCTACAGAAAGTTTTACGAATATCCGGATCATGAAATGATATTACATGTCCACAAAGTATCATCCTATCTTCAAGATATAACAGAATATCTCATGAAAAAAGCCTCGTTTCCTTTAATACAAAAAATGTATACATTGGTAGACTGGGGTAAATCTGCAATGTATTTATGTAAATATTATTGTAAACATATAATCAAACATCATTAGGGATATCATCTTGTATTGTTTTATTCTAAGCAAAATGACTAAAAAATGATTAATTATTGTAGATGTAAGCATTTAAACACCTCACCTATATGGTTTAGGTGAGAGTAAACGTATCAATAATGGTCAGAAATTAATTCTACTGGTTTGCTAACTCTTAACACGTTCTTAAGACGTTTTCTGTTTACATATAATATCGACTCGTCCCGTTCTATTTTGCTATTACAGATTTATTTTCTGTGTTCTCTAGGGACATACCATTTTATGGGCATATAATATCAAACTTACTGGACGTTTGAGAATAAACTTTACACATTATGCACTTCTATTGCAATATGTGTAGACTAGAAATAAAAATCATAATGCACCAGGAGTTAATCCCTAGTGAACAATGGTGCATCAGGTAGTGAACTTCTAGTGAACTCTAGTGAACTCTAGTGTACCTGTATGAACACATTTGTTATTTGTACCAACGTAGCAATTCATGATAAAGCCTTGAAATATTCGAAATGCCTGGTTTGGTCTGATAAGTGAAACATTTTATTTATCAATTGAATTTTATTCTCTTTAATAATTCAATTGTTCGTTTATTTGTTCATGCATTTATCTTTCTGTTCGTTCGCTATCATTTTATTTGAACAATTTGATGTATCTACAAAACTGGTTCCTTCATTTATGTCATAGGTCTTCCCATACTTGTTTGATTGTAGAATCAAGTAGTACCAAAAAAGGTAGAGTTGACATAGATAATACACTGAGAAGTATGATGACGTTTGATCCTCGAATTTTCAGTATGGATTATATTTTAACAGGTATTCTCATACACAATAATACAAATACACTTGATATATAAAGAAATAAGCCATCGTTTAGAATCGTAAATGACTATACAGTTCTCATAAAAAGGTATCAATTAAAATGCAGTGCATGATTAAGTCGGCTTTAACCTCAGTCGTGCACAAAAGTTAATTCATAAAATGCAGCTTTGATCGCAGATACATTCATTCACTGAAATTGAAATCGTGTTTTAGAGCTCTTTTCAAACACTAGTTACCATTTGGCAGAAATTTCGAGGCAAAATAGAAATGTGTAATGCTTAATATAAGCAATTTGCATGCATATATTATCCCATGAGGTTTATTGTAACTTAAACATGGTATCGAATAGACGTTTTCATCACAAAGCCTAATTATCATTTAAAAATAATCATTTTCTTCACGTGCAAGGAACCATTGATCGTCATACAAAGTAGAAAACTAACAAAAAGTACGGTTATTAAGATCTTAGATATTGTTTGTTTTTTGTTAAATAATTGATGATGATGATGAAGAGGAGGAGGAGGAGGAGGAGGATGGCATGTTTACGATACGATATGGTATGTTCTCAGTAATACAAATTTGCGATAGGTTGCCAGTGACTTTTAAGACAAAAATTCAATGAACTGCTCTATTGTAATAATAATTCAGGTTGTCCTGCATTTTCTGTCATGTGGCTGGAAACGGTCAAGTGATAATGACTTTGAATTATTTACACCTGAGTAAATTATGGGTGACTACTTACAATTACAAATCGGTTTCCAATGTACTTTCTGTCAAGTTTTGTTTGTATCAACTCCTTGCAGCAGAAACGTTTATACCATCACCCCCATCACTCTCCCTATGACTTCAGATAAAGATTTGCAATCCGAGATAAAATCCCCAATTAGAAGTTCAAAACTGTAATCGTACAGCCCTTCCTGGCCTCCAATACTCACCTCTGTAGCCAAACAAAACGTGGGACAAGCTTTACAAGCAGGTCTACCTTGATAAATTATTGAATTTTGGCTTTAAAATTATGTTCGAAGAACCAAACAGCTGTTATTAAGAGTCATTGTCATATGACGCAAGAACAGTGGATGTTAATACAAATGGACATTATTCTTTTGGGAACTATCGAGATACGAAGAAAGCAAGAACAATGAATACTAAGAATATAAAGCATCTTTATTCAATAAAACATCAGTGTGACCTTCATCAACTCTTGTGTTGTGATTCTGTACGGACTAGATCATCTTCGGTAGCCAAGTGTCTTTGATACACTTAATTCTACATCGATGATGAACGAAGTTGACCGACAACCCTTGGCTAGCGAAGATGGGACTGGGTATTATGGAGCCATGAGAAGACGGTATTGAAAGAAAACTACCAAAAATTAAATTGATTTGACATCAGAAAGGAATAAAATTGGAATTATTGAAATTAGAAGGATTAAATGATCATGGTTGAGTATTTATCGAAGTGTAAATTGTACGGAAACGCTCACAAAGTTACCATGAAGTCCTTCATTACTAACCGTGTGAGTGATTAGGTAAAATTTACACTTCAGTACTCAAGCATGATCATTTAACCACATTTTAATTTTTTTCAATGTGTGACTATTTCTGAATTTTGAAATGAAAATAAAACATTACAAAGAAGTACTTAATGCAATCCTTTGTGCACATGATTTTATGCAAACATATTATTGACACGTCTGCATAATCCATAACTTGTAGGATACAAACATCCTATTTACACAGAGGTATCCCCATTGTCATGCAATAACTCTTTATCTTATTAATTAACCTTTAATTTATAATAAAGTGTAAACAAATGGGCAATGGAATTTGTTATGCTCGAGACATATGAATCGAAGAAACAAAACAAGAAAATAGTGTACTTTAATAATTGTATATACTGTGAAATTTAAATCAGCTAAAAGGACAAATCAGATAGTCGAAGAAACGAATACAGACTTTTGTTTAGTTAATCCCAGGGATGACGTCTATGATCAAGTTGTACACAATGCCGGCAAAGATACCCTTGATCAAGTTGAAGTCCAATCATCTTTTTTTTTTTTTTTTTTTTTTTTTTTTTTTTTTATCAAGTCTGCATCACAAAAGGATTATCCACACGCTTTCCTCAGTTTTCTCAACTTCAGCCCCTTACACCCCACCCACACCAAGCTCCGCAAACTAGGGGATTGATCCAAATTTGAAAACCGTTTTGTATATTTGCGGACCAGCCCTGATCATATTCCAGATTTCAAAGTCTCTAAGTCAAACGATATAGGGATACAGTTTGACGATATTACTCACTCTCGCACGCACACATGCACGTCAACATAGGCAGGATAACATAATCCCAATATTTCCTTCTAAAAAATGTTTTATCAAGTCTGCAGCGAGAAAATACAATACGTGACTAATTGCTTTACAAAGCAAAATCCTGATGGTAGGGAACTAATTATGGGATTAGCTATGCTATTTAGGGGTGACACGTCACACCTCTGCCACGCATCAATACGATTCTCGATACACAGCCTACGATACGATACATTTTCGATACACATATCAGTGGTTGGGTGGTGCCATATATTTGTGTTGACATATTTCGTGTATTTCCAGTAAGCAGATTACAAACAAACATATGCTTATCATCTGTTCATATATCATTCTCATCCTCGACAAGATTTTTAAAAAATACTTCTAAACAGACTAGCTTTTAGTGATTTTTATTCACCCTTTTAGGCCATTTCAGGCTGCTCCATTCAATCAGATGCATGACTCATCCTGGTCACCACGCCCTTGTTTTACATTGAATGAATGTTTTTAAAACATCTTATTGCCAGTGTCATGTCTTCACTTTTATTGTGAAGAGATTACGGTGTTATGTTCAAAACAGAAGAAACAGTGCAATTTCCTACTGCAAGGAAAGTATTATCTTGAACCACTCCGATTGTGTGAGCGGAGATGACTAATAGCCAAATCCTTCACAATGTAGTTCCTGCAGATACAAATCAACTGCCGCGAACACATACATTTGTTCATGTCACTGAAAAAGGAAATTATTGACAACACCCACTCCCTTTCTACAAATTAACGAGGTGGCTATAACTCGTGCGATTTTGAATCTGCCCCCTTGCCGATTCTGTGCTATCTGTTTTAACCCATCGGCAGGTTCGGTCGATGATTACATATATCAACGTAAAAGGAGATATTCCAAACTTATTCCCCATGTACGATTGAAGTACTTTACACATCTTTATACATATCATTTAAGAGTCACTTTTGTGTGAAGTTTCTATGTTGCTTTGTTTCTATTTGGAAATAGTCTGGATGCCAATATTTCCGGTATGTCACGCAGTGAACACGCTACAGTTAGTTATGATTGGTGGTTATTGTTTTACCCTCGTCTTTAACAAACAATAACCACTAATCAGAATTGCATGTAACACTGCGTGACACACCTGATCTGTAGCCGTCAGTTCGATCCAAGTAGACAAGTTGCGATGCAACAGACACATTTCGCGTAAAAGTTGTTATTAAATGATCACTAAAGTATTTAAATCATACATAGGGAAGAAATGTGCAATGTTTTCTTTCCGTTGATATATGTTATCAGTGGCTGAAGATGCAGACGAGATAAAATAATTAGCATGGAATTGGGGCGGGAGAAGGGGGCAGATTTCGAACCACGTGAGTTAGTCGCCTTGTTTTAATTTGCAGAAGGCGAGTGGGTGTTGTCAATTGCTTTTATTTGTTTACTGACAGAAATGAGTGTATGTACTTGCTACGGATGTCTGATATGAATTCTCAATTTAAGGAATGAAAAGGCAAATGGCTAACAATTATTCACGACTGCTGACGATTAAAGTAACTTGCATAGAGTAAGTATCGTTTTGAATCGATTCTTCCCCTCATGTATCGATATGGGTATCGATAGAGAAAAGTATCGATACATCGATATATCGATTAATCGTTTCACCCCTAATACTAATAACAGGTAACTTGCAATCTTTAAAAAGTTTCATTTGCAATTATATTGATATAAGAATTAATTAGGCCTTACTAGAGATACTAAAAGGCTGTCGACTCTCCCCATAAGGGATAAAGTGAGGGAGAGGAAGTGATACAGCTCTCTCTCTCTTTGAAACAGAACCTGGCCTTTTGCATGTTTTAACTTTGATGCAGAAAATGGATTGATTGATGTATTTATTTTCTCGGTTGAACAAAGACTACAATTGAGGATAGAAAGTAATGCAAAAGAGTGTAAAAAGAATTGGATCACATAAATAAATCTAAATGTTGAGTAATATATACATATATATGGCTCAGGAAAACCACTTGACCTCTCGTCCTAATCGGGTAAAAATTACTGTACCGAGTACACTTTTCTATTTACTCGTCCCTGGTACAACTAGATGCAGATTCGCACGTTGAGAAGATATCTCTGCATCTTCTATCCTTAACAAGCACAGAACTTCAACATCTCTTAACATCTAACGTACGTCAATTACTATTTGTTTACTTTGCCTACTTGTCGTTAATCTAGAACATGTAGCAAGGGAAGCCTACTTTATTTTTTTTAAACAGGTACAACTGACTTTTCCCAGAGACGAGTACTTGGAACAAATTTCCTGAGCCCTGTAATATATTACCTTGCAGACGAATATACATTATAAACGAACGGCGTCATTGAGATTCACCAATTTCATATTGTGAATGATCTGGAATATGTACATTTATGTTTATTATTCTGTGCAAATATATTTCTTCCACATATATGTTTTTGTGTTGATGCATATAAAGTACAAATAAAATCATTTGGTCATCTTGTAACAGGTCAAATAACTCCGTGGAAATCATTCACATAAGAATACGCACAGAACCAGTAGCAGACAACGAGTCCAGGCACACGTATACATAAACTCGAAACTTGTCAATAATACATTTCCAGAATTTTTCTCGGTGAGGAGTTGAGAAATGCAATCAGATAAAATGAATGTTGTGCAACACATGTAGTACATTTAGCACAACGGTGGCACAAGTTTTCATCGAAATATGTAAAACCTGTCAAAATGGCGTTATCTACAGTTTTTCAAATAGTTGGATTTTTTTTACGAACTGCCCAAATTATAGTACGAGCCAAAGTGCCAATTAGCATACCAGTGTTGAAAATCTGCATCAAGATTCATCCTTCAAAAATCTTGATTTGAAGGAGTTTTTATAAACACATCGACATTGCCTTCATCCGTTCCCAAGTCATCTTTTCTGGGAAGATCCCGTGCATACTATTCTGATCTATAAATTCACTTAAATTATAATTTTTCAAACTCCTATGTGTTCTGGAATGAAGCCTGTTTGTTTGTATTTAGATTTTGACAAATAGTAATTAAGCAAGCGGACTAGAAATACTTCCTTAAAAAGAACATCTGTTGACAGTTTATATATTTGTCCCAAGAAATTCAGCTTTACAATGTCAAAAATGGTTAACTCTCTGTAACTCTAATAAATTATGGGAGGTGAGATTAAACAACCTCTCACAACCATATATGCCCGTGGTATTGCAACACTGTTCTACGGTATGTTGAAGGGCAACGGAATAATTACATCATCATTTACTCCCAGATTAATAAAACTAAAGAAAGCACTTATAAGCTTATGCTTTACTTCTTTAATGTTTTCCTTTGGTCTTTCATATCTAGAGTTATTTATATCAAAGTGTTTATGTTAAACGGTCTCCTGAATATTCTCAGAGACTAGGAACCAAGACGTGTAGGCCTATCTTCTCCTATAACTTGACACATATTTGTCATATTCAACGATATTACTTAACTGAGTCATCATATTAAATAGATAATCCAAGCCTACCTAAGGTAATGACAAAAGGGGCATATCGCCTGTCACAGTTGGGCATGAGCACAGCCAGTTGAATAAATATAGACTGCTGTTTGACATCGTCAATGTATTTAGAACCTCGTTAATTAAGACAAGAAACAGTAAAGGAGATAAAACACTGCCAAGACGTGTTTCTTCCTTTTTTTACAGGAAAATTTGAGGATATCATATTTCTGTAATTTGCCCTACTACATATATTTGTGTGCATGTTGACAATGATCTTCCAGATTGTAATGTTGATTTTAATATCAGGTATCTTATAGACGATCATGCCAAATGTAGTCGAAAGTTGAATCAGATATCGTATAGACCATCATTCCAAATGTAGTCCAAAGTTATTTCCGTATCCACAAAAGGAACATGTAACTTGCTGCCATTCCCTTCCGCATAACACACAAGTTCATATAATTAGGTTAAGTCCTTTTACATTCTAACCGTTTCTGCAACACTTTTTGAAGAAGATTTAGGTTGAATGAGGCAGCATCCAATTCAGATTGGATTCAGTTCAATACATTTTTTTGAAAGACCTAGTAAATGACAGGAAGAAGTGTAATTTCCCTTTCGCTATCTGGACCGCATTTATTGTTGTTACTTCCCTTAAATAAGGTTTACTGTACCTTCCATGGCCTTTTCCGGGAGGTACTCAAACTTGATAAATTCTTTACAAAGGACACCAAAACAGGTGTAGACCCCCATTTGAATTGGTTGTAATTTAGATTGTCATATGCCTCTGCTGTAGTAAGGAAATTATTTGATAGTACCATTCAGACTTCTTCTACAGTAACTGGGGGTACGAACTCATTATATTCATGACATTCCCACAGGTCAACGTATGTTTTTACATTCGTATAATATGCTGAATTATTTACACCATCATGTGAGAAAGTATACAATGCCTCGAGATAATTACCCTATATTTCATTTTCTCAGATAGTCATGGTTTAAAATTCGTACCAGGAGATATGACAATTTGCACGAATAAACTTGCGAAAGGTTCATACATATTGCTTAATTTAGCTATTTGCTTTTACTGGTATTTGAGATTCTTAGAAAGTCACGACTTAAAATGTGTTTGTGATGGGAGATATTACTGGATACATGAATAAACTAGTTGAAGTCTTATAATATTAAATAAATTCACACACACAAAACATATACATATGAATGGTATATACCTAACTGTTGAACATAAAGAATCAGATCGTAACTCAAATGTGAAACAAAGCAAACCAAAAGAGTGTCAATACCACTTCCTCAAGGGAAGTTAACAATACATGAAATCAAAATTTACATCAGGCTATTGTTATGTTAAAAACAATTAGATTAGTGTAAATGTACAGTGACACATTATTACTTGTATACCATATTTACTGGTGTTTTTCTACCCCCTTTACTACTGTACTATCTGCCATTTCGCACTTAAATATGTCTTACCCAACTGTAATGAATTCAAATGCAAGTAGTCTTTAATTGAGAATGAACACATGACTAGCGATCGACAGAATTGTGTATGAAATGATATGAGACAATTATAAAACACTGGCTACAGTGATAATTAACAGTCTTGTGTTATTCCACCTTTCTATCAATCAGCTGGTACAAGATCTGGAAAAATAGCTTTGTAATTTATCAATCACATTATATATTCTCAGGAGATTGGAAGGGAATATCGATACTCCTGAGGTAACAAAATCATTTATCGCATTTGCTGTTACGCGATTGTTTCTCTCTTCATTGACCAAGCCAACAGTTCTTGCTGGTTAGTTTTCATCCACTCGAAGAAGACGGGTATTTTCAACATCCCGAACCAGAGCAGGCAAAGTTGCATAGTCGTAAACGTAGTTTCCAGTTTCACTGTTTGTGCGGACCTGTGGTAGATTTTCTTTATGTTCATTGGATCTATCGTAGTAGTTGATCGATAATGCAGCCTGTTAGAACAAAATGAACATATATAGTTATTTTTATCAGAAGCAAAATGGATATATAGAGATAAGTGGATAGATAGATAGATAGATAGATAGATACACAGACAGATAGATAGATACATAGATAGATAGATACATAGACAGATAGATAGATAAAATCTTCTCTTTTGTCCAGTGTGGGTAAAAGCATGATCAAAAGGATGACCAGGCAGATTTTGCCACCCTCCCCCCCCCCATAATTTCTTTCGCGGTCAAGGAATAAAATGTGTATTTAAAGGAAATCAATAGAGAGATAGGGCTGCAACAGGAACCAAATTTAGGATTCGAGTACTCGAAGTGCAGATTCGACTCAGCCTCATGCCTGCCTACCTAACCTATCCGGGAGAAGTTTCAAAATTCGAATACAACATATTAATACATTTTCCATTGATAAGAATTGAAGATTTTGCTCATATATTTAGTGTCCACGCGATACAAATGTACAACAATTAGAAATATCACAATATAATAAATCCTATTGTCAGTCATTTTCGGTTGACCGATTATACATTTAACACGGTTTTACGGGGAAATTTATCATTTTACAATAACTCTCAAAGCTCTAACATTATGATACAAGACTGCTAATAATATGATACAAGACTGCTAACTATTATACAAGACTGCCAACAATATTATACAAGACTGCTACTCCGGTGCTTCATTTGTAAATGTAACATAGGATTAAATCTTTAATCGCTGCTTCTCATTCTCTGAGGACTTGGGTCCTCTTCTTCACCACACCATACACCTACACTGTAATGCAGCATAAAGAAGTGTATGGTATCTAAACTCCTGATTGATCAAAATACATTTTTTGCCTTTATTCTCTTTGGTTACAACTTTAAAGTTCATAATTTATTCAAATTGAAACAGGCATATATTGGATTCACCCTTTTTATATTCGAGATACCAAACGATTTCTACAGCAAATCAAGAAGTTTCAATTCTAGATTATTTAATGGCTGCAAAGTGTGTGTGTGTGTGTGTGTGTGTGTGTGTGTGTGTGTGTGTTATCGCAAGTGTTGGTTTGGATTAATCATTGCAATTTCAAACTCTCTCTGCTTCAAAATTGGTTTGTTCAGGACATAGATAACGTACAAATAAGTGTTGCACAATCCCTTCATTAATTATATGGCGTTGAGTAGATTATGGACCAACGCATGTGGCGGATAGTGAAGGGTGTTAATCCACTGGATGAATTTGATCCTGGGAGATGACCATTGATGATGACACTTAACACTATGTATAGTGCTTTAGGAGAAACGGAGTAATGTGGACAAACGGGTCTTCCCTCGTCAGTATAGGAGCCCACTCTACCTCTGTTACCAGAGGGAAGTGTGCCTACCTATGAAAGTCAACAGATAGAGTAACCGAGGAGGCTGGCTTTTGGGCGGGCGTGGGTAATCAGTTGCAGAACATATGCAGGTCTTGTCCGACCCGAGGGGCCTATGCGGCCTAGTCATCTTTGGCACCAAAGGGGTGATGGCATACCCGGTTACCTTAGAGTAGGCTGTCAGTTGGTCTTCGGGACTCCATGCTATTAAACTACTGGGTATCCTTGAGCTGTGTCCCGATTATCTTATTATTTGCGTTTATGTTGTCATTTCAGAATTAATACTTGTAGTGGGTTTGTACTAGGTCTGCTGTTAAATAGATATATATATATATATATATATATATATATATATATATATATATATATACATATATATATATATACTTAAATGTGAAATATGGAGATTTATCGGCGAAATAATTTTCTTATTTTTTCATTCCTATATTTTCACATGTGAAAAATATATCCTTATATTTTCACATGTGAAAATACAAGATTTCCCATCATGCCATGCGACACTTGATTATTTGTGAGCTAGAACTAATAAATGGAAACTGCATCACGTTTCAGACATGGAACTTAGTTTTTGCTGAAGAAATTTGAAATCAGTACTCCCCTTTACTCTACGCAGATTCGAACGGGGTATGGGGTTTTGCTGCGTGCAGGCAAGGCGATGGGTGCCGTAACCTGCGGACCCAGGTTCGAATCTCCGTAGAGTACTAACCTGTATGATAATCTTTATTCTTCGAATTAAAAATTCTGATAATGTTATCAAGTATTCTGCTGTATGATCCAGGGATAGCAGGTTCCGCTCTGTTTGCTGTATATTTGTATTTCTCATAATAACCTCTATATACCTTGATTTATGTCGTAGAAATCCAAAGCGAGTGTACCTAGAAGAGAATTAATTACTGGGTTGATATGCTGGTGTGTCTGCTACACACAAATGCCTATACCAGCGACTTCGTAGCATCGTTTTTTGGTGATGTGTGCTTGATCGAAATGGTATGGAGGTTGGTGAGTGCAGGCAAGGCGATGGGTGACGTATCCCGCAGACCCGGGTTCAAATCTCCGTAGAATTCGAATTAAAAAATTCTTTAACCTGTATGATAGTATTATTTCTTCGTATATATACGCAGGGAAGGCTATGGGTTCCCTAATATGCGGACCTATGTTCGAATCTCCGTGAAAAGAGATTCGCTTTAAATGTTACACTACTTGAATTCCCTTTATATGTTCCATTCTGACACGGAGAGAGAGATAGAGAGAGATGTCACCTCATCTATTGTACTGTAAAGATCATTATGGGACTCATGATCGTAACTGCCATGTCGAGGGCTGTTTATGCTCAGGGATTTTGCGTTAGTTTTTTGATCTTCATTAATTCGTTTCTTTTCTTTTCGAATATTTGAATGCAGTTCTTCCAGTTCTATCCCGTCAGCACGTCCTTCCGAATTGTATTGCCAGCTGTTCTTTCCAGAATTGCACATCTTGCTCACCGATTCTTCGCTATTCGTGTGCCTTCCAGTCGTGTGTGATAAGTGAATCAAAGTTTGCAAAGACAAGCTTTTTCGAACAGGGTTCCAAAAGTTTTGAGTGTCATCAAAAAGTTTATTCAAGTTCTTGGATTTTCGATGAACGCTAGGATAATTTGATCTCTTAGCATTTCTGCGTATATTCGCTTGCACAGATGGAGATGGTAAAGGTCTGTCCAGCTTCTCAGAAATTTCTCGGGATATGTTATGATGTTCAAGTCAATATTCGGCTGACTCAGCGGTCGAGATGCTCTAAAACCTTAAAGCGAAAGAAGAAGTAGGCAGGACAAAACATGCGTATTTTAAAGATACAAATTGCGATTCATTTTGTTGCGTAAAATCAATTCATAAATCTTTTATACATAAGACCTATTCTCTGACTCAGATATTATACTGGATCAGTATATACAACCCTTGACTTGGGAATGGCGGAGGATAAGTGAGTTATAAAAGGAAGGGATCTCAATTTAAACAAGAAATGGCTAAAATATATCTTTGACTGGATCTGTGAATAAATCTATGACTGGGTTTGGACAGTACTTGCTTTTTAGGCAAAACAATGAATGATGCAATCTGAATCTGGTATTGCGTCATACATGATAGGAATTGCATCATGTTATTCCTAGAAGTCATGGATATTGCAATCATAACTGAGCTTACATCACTCTGCTGAAGAAATTGCCTTATATCAGCTCTACAAATCATACAGTGTCGTGCTCTCTTATTTGTCAGTGTGTGATTTTGAAAAGGGACACATTTCTGTTTATCCAAAGTGAGCAGAGATGCCTCGTACTTGTGTGAACAATGCAGATAACTTCTGCTATGTTTGTGGTGAAGTGACTTTTGCATCACAAAAGCGCATTATAACCACTATGGTTAAGAAAGCCTATCACCTTTATTTTGGTTGCAAAATTGGAGATCAGGACAAGATGTGGGCCCCACAAATATCCTGCAACACTTGTGCAACAAATCTTCGCCAGTGGTTGAACTTGAAAAGGAAATATATGCCTTTTGCAGTGCCAATGATTTGGAGACAGTCAACAGATCATATCAGCAATTGTTACTTCTGCATGGTGCCTCCAGTTGGGAAAGGTGTGTCAAAGAAGAAAAAATGGGACTGTGCATTATCCAAAAATTCCGTCAGCCATACGCCCAGTACCCCACGGAGAAGGACTGCCGGTACCTGATGCACCAGAATCATTCTCACTTGAGTCAGACGAGGAAGAGGAAGAGGATGAAACGTCTACTCCTGAACCATCAATGTCACATGACCCATTTTTGCTCCCATCCTCCTCGTCTGAACCACACCTCATAACACAAGGTGAACTGAATGACTTGTCAGGGATTTGGAACTACCCAAGAGTAAGGCAGAGCTGTTGGGCTCCAGACTACAGCAGTGGAATCTCCTGGCAGGTGATGTTAGGGTTTCCATATTCCGTGACCGTCAAAAGGATCGTGTCCCATTATTCTTCATGGAAGGTGATCTTGTAGCCTGCAACAATATCGATGGTGTGATGGCAGCCCTCAACATCGTTCATGACCCAGATGAGTGGAGACTGTTGATTCATCGAAGACGAGTCTTAAAGCTGTTTTGCTGCATAATGGCAGCGTTTTGCCATCAGTTCCAGTTGGTCATGCAGTCCATATGATAGTAACCTATGAAAACATGAAACAACTTTTGAGGTGCATAAACTATGACCAACATCAGTGGCAGCTTTGTGGCGATTTCAAGGTTCTTGCTCTCTTGCTTGGTCTGCAGACTGGATACACAAAGTACTGCTGTTTTCTCTGCGAATGGGATAGTCGTGCGAGAGATTCCTACTACATCAAGAGAGATTGGCCACTCCGACAGTCATTGGAGCCTGGGATGAAAAGTGTTCAGCATCCACCCCTTGTTGAATCAAGGAAGATTTTATTACCACCCTTGAACATCAAGCTAGGTCTGATGAAGAACTTTGTCAAGGCCAATGGCAAAACACAAGCAGCTTTGAAGTACCTCCATGGAAAATTTCCAAGGTTAAGTGAAGCTAAGATAAAGAAAGGTGTCCTTGTTGGTCCTCAGATTCGTGAACTTCTTCGAGATGATGCATTTCACTGTGCACTGCGTGGCAAGGAAAAGATGGCATGGAAAGCCTTCCAGTTAGTGGCAACAAATTTTCTAGGAAACGACAAGGCAGACAACTACAGGGAGTTGGTGGAAAACCTCCTCAAGGCATACAAAAGCCGTGGTTGCAACATGTCACGAAAGATACATTGTTTGCACTCTCATCTAGATTTTTTTTCGACCGAACTGCGGAGCAGTCAGCGACGAGCACGGCGAGCGATTACACCAGGACATTGCAACAATGGAGAAACGCTATCAGGGCAAATGGAGTCCACAAATGCTTGCAGACTATAGCTGGACAGTGACAAGAGATGCTCCATTTAATGAATACAAGACACAAACCAAGAAGCGTCGAGTAGACACTGAATAAGGACTAAACTATGTACTTATATGCACATAATAGTTTTTTGACTTTTGTTTCAATATATTTTTTATTTATATAACCCTTTTGCTGTTTTTTAAAGTGTTACATAAACAGGACAGGTGAAATATTATCATGTAAAGCAACCATAAACACATGAAAAGACCTAGGTTTACAATTTATGATTAAAACTTTACTATGTACACAATATACATAGACGTAAAACGTAAAAACTTAAATATCTTGGAAACAGTATCCAATCAGTTGTTTTAATTGTCATATTTGAATTCAGCACATCAAAATCCCTAATAAATAGCACATTTTATCTCTGAAGATCAGTGTTATCACCCTGTTGCTGTTAAATGATTGGATGAGAACAATATTAATAAAGTGATGATTGTACGAGTGAATTATCACTTTGTTGCTGCTAAATGTTAGAGCGAGGACAATAATAATAAAGTGCTGATTGTGGTGGTGAATTATCATCGTGTTGCTGTTAAAAGTTTGAGTGAAGACAATAATAATAAAGTGATGATTGTAAGGGAGAATTATCACCCTGTCGCTGGTAAATGTTTAGGTGAAAAAATAATAATAATAATAATAAAATGATGATTGTAAGATTAAATTAACACTCTGTTGATGTTAAATGTTTGAGTGCGGACAATATGATAATGAAGTGATGATTATAAGAGGGAATTATTGCCTTGTTGCTGCTAAATGTTTGAGTAAGGCGAATAATAAAAAGTGATGATTGTAAGAGTGAATTATCACCCTGCTTCTGTTAAATACTTGGAAGAGAATAATAATAAAGTCATGATTGTAAGAGAGAATTACCATCTTGTTTCTGCTGAATGTTTGAGTGAGGACAATAATAATATCGTGATTATTTTAACGGAGAATTATCGCCATGTTGCTCTTTAATGTTTAAGTGGGGACAATAATGATTAGCTCACAATTGTAAGAGTGAATTATCACCTTGTTGCTTTTAAATGTTTGGGTGTCGACAATAATAGTAAAGTGATGACTATAAGGGAGAATTGTTACCTTGTCGCTATTAAATGTTTGAGAACAATAATAATAAAGTGATGATCATAAGAGTGAATTATTATCATGTTGCTGTTAAATGTTTGAGTTGGGACAATAACAACAATATGATGATTGTAAGAGTGAATTATCACTCCATCTGTGCTAAATGTCTGAGTGAGGACAATAATAATAAAGTGATGATTGTGAGGTGAATTATTATCTTGTTGCTGTCAAATGTTTGAACGAGGATAATAATAATAATGTAATGGTTGTAATAGGGGAATTATCGCCCTGCTGCTGTTAAATGTTTGAATGATGACAATAATGATAAAGTGATGATTGCTGCTTTTAAATATTTGGATAACAACAATAATAGCAAAGTGATGATCGTAGGATATAAATATCATCCTGTCGCTGTTAAACGTTCGGGAGAGAACAATATTAATAAAATGATGATTGTAAGAGAGAATTATTACTTTGCTGCTATTACATGTTTGAGTGAGGACAATAATAATAAAGTACTGATTTTTAGATGAATTATCATCCTGTTGCTGTAAATGTTTGAGTGAGAACAATGATAATAAAGTGATGATTGTAAGAGAGCATTAGCACCCTGTTGCTGTAAAATGCTTGGATGAGGACAATAATAATAAAGTGATGATTGTAAGAGAGAATCATCATCCTGTTCAAATTCAGTTAAAATAGTGATAATTATAATTTAAAGCTTTAAAATGGAAATTGTGCAGCAGGTATACATCCATGACGTCTTAGATGACAGAAGATATGATATATCTGCACGGGTTTGTACCTCATAACTTCCTGGTATCTGCTAATTCAACAGAGGAGATGATAAAGTGTTGATAAACCAGACAGTGGTTATATCAAGTGCATTGATATAATCTACTTGTCCAAGCTTATTATTTTAACATCATACGATGAAAGTACCCGTTTGTACTAGTCTGTCCTGTTTATATTATTTTATTTACATGTACACAACAACACGTTTTGCAAAGAAACAACACGAGGAGGAAGCTGTGTTGTGAGCAACGGCTGGTGGAACCAATTCAGTGTGAAAGTCAGGTCTCATACCATGAAATATTTTTATAACAGGTAACTAATTAACGAGTTTGCCAACGTTGCTTTAAAGGTTGACACCCACATTCTCTATCATACCATGGTTTAGGTATCGGACCACTAATTATTTCACAGCCAGTGAACCAGTTTACTGGGGGGGGGGGATAAGAAATAGAGTACTAAATCTTTTGAGATGCGCCCATTGGGTAATAAATTTGTTCAATTTTATTCCATTATTAATTTAACAAACTTCAATCTATGTACTATAGCTGACAAAAAATATTTACTTTATTTTGATATGCTGTATTTAATTTCCTACTGACAAAAGAGCACATAGACTCTTGGTGCGAATCAATGTTATTAGGTGCAGACCAGGGAGTCCCCCTGTATAGCATCACGAGGCTCAAACATATGCTGCGAGGCACCTGTCTTTTAAGACTGAAAAAAACTCTAACTCTAATGAATGGAACCATGTGTGGCTTGAATACCAAGTAAATGAAGAACTTATTTTTATTTTTCAATATATTAACATTAAGTTCTATGGGAAATGAATTAGTGGTCCGAGCCCGATAGGGGTTCGGGTAGTGTGTGTATCCATGACAACTACATGTATCTCAGCATCCGTTTCATCATTGGTTGATTTAAGAGTAATTATAGTAAAATGGATCAATTTTGGATTAATTTAGAGCAGATACTAGTGAAAAAGCATTGAATTATGGAAAACAAACATAGATGTGCAATATGGATTGGGAAACCTGACCAATTTGGCTATGGGAAGCATAAACTGAGATAAGTTGATTGTACTAGGTGCTATTTAACTACATACAGACTTTCATTTATGATAAAAAGAAGAATTACACCTGACTTAGTCTAGATTAGACAAATCAATATCATAATGTTAGTCACTTGTGTCATGACAAAATGTGTGTCAACATCGACGATTTAGTTTTGAGACCCCATTATATCAAGTGAGAGAGAGAGAAAGATCACTGCAAAGACCAGGGACTATGAACACAATGCCACAAACCCATCTGTTTAATATAATGGATCTTATTCAAAGTAAATCTTGTATATTCTTGTCATATTTAGCTCTAAGTTTCTTTCTAATGTTACATAACAATCTGCCTTTTGCATACTTCATCTCCTCCTAATATTTCTCATTGAGTCTGAATAAAAGTGCTCTCTTTTTACATCTATTATATTTGTATACTATTTTTTCTTGTAATATATGTTCTCTATGTCTTCTTTTCAGTTGCACAGCCACACTAGAGTTTGCTGCTATCGTGCACCAGAAGCTCAGCACAGCTTCACTAAAGACTCCCTAATGCCATTGTTGTTATAATGTACTGTAATGTAAAATTGTGCATTACAATTCCTAATGAATTTCACATTTCAAGATAAACTTCTTTCAATAACTTTATTTGTACTTTGAGATTTGTGTGTGTTAGTGTTGAGAAATGTCTTTTGAATTGTCATTTTCCCCAGCCGGTAATTAACAAGCATTCGTATCATTGATTCGGTATGTGCAGAGTTTACTATTCTAAATGTGCCAGGCAACTATGAGCTTTTAACTACCCAGTTTTCGTTTTCACCAGTGCAAAATATATGACCTTGTCTTGCAAAGAGAATGATCACTCTGAATACAGAGCACTATCACATTTACTGCTTTTGATATGCCCCTCATTATCATACGAGTGTTCCCACAGTATGTTGAAAAGCAGCATTAAACTCTGCATGACAACGATGTATGAGATCTATCGCAACATTATTTCTCATCCTCTCGCATTCAATTTTGTTTTTCCTGGCATCAGATTTATAACTGCATTAGACTTTTTAATGATTATATCTCATTTTAGGCTCCCATCACACATGGGATATGTTCTCTTGTGTTCTGTGAACATTAAATTCCACATTTCTTCATTTTTCTGGATCTGTAACAGCCCGTATGTACTCTTTTCACCATACCTGAGATAAAAGTTATAAATGTATTACCAGTTTTGTTACATTTATCATAGTTTATGTTGCCGGTTGCTTTTAAAATAATGCATTCATTTCTTATTTACAACTCTCTCTGTCAAGGTATTAGTTTCTTGGATAGGTTAGCTCCCCTAGAGTATTGTTTGACAATGAGCTACAAACATATCTCATTGTAACAAAATCAGAACTTTAACTCTCAGGTGGTATTTTTATTTTATTAAATTACAGTAAAGAATCATGCGAAGAGATCTGCCTCTCAGAATATATGGAAACAATGAAATATTACCTGTTATTCATTGTTTCTATTTTTTCTTTACATTACTTTCCTCCATGAATTATGTAATGAAAAATAATAAACTTAATCGATTTTGATAAAACAAAATTGTAACATTGAAAAATGAATTTTTAGTTACCTCTGTTGTTCTGAGTCACTGGCATACAGATCAGGCTCAAAATATTTGGTTTGAGTTGGCTTTAGGAACTTGTATCACTCCGAAGCTTCCTCTTTCTCATTACCAAATTGTGAACTTGGGCTTTTTGTGACAATATTGTACTCTTCCTTTGACAGTATTGTATATAGTGATTTTGGTGAAAACATTTTTTACAGTTTCCACATTTGTTACATCCTTGTTATAAGGAACAATTCATGGCCTGAAGTGAAACTTTCTTGTATTATGACAACTTTTGGGTTTTCACTTTACTTTTGTCAGTTTTAACACAGTAATATAACTGTAGTTCATGCTTTGAGTTTTAAAGTGTGAATTCAGTATCTGTTTAGCACTGTTAGAATTACATTCTGCACTGTTTATATTGTTTCTTTACATCAATGGAAGCTAGCATCACTTTACAGTCTTGCTAAACTCGCATTTGGCTTCAGGTTCCAGACCTCTACATTTATCAATTTTGCATGTTACAAGAGATTAAATATAAAATGAACCTGTTAATTGCCATAAACACTTCTTAATCTATGATTCAGGAAAATAAAATCTCCAATTAAGGAAATTTTAGCAATCAAAATATGATCTTTATACCAGAAATTGATGAAAATAGTGGGTTGTGTAATTTGATACCTCTTATTACATAATGCTTATAGGTGGATATTACAAGCATTCGTATCTGAATAGCAGACACGGAGGAAATAAAGAAAAACACAAGAGAAACTATTAAAATCACTGCATTTATTGAGTTATCTACATCTGTAATATATGAACACGGAAAACATTCTTGAAATACAACATTCATTCTTATTATCTATAGGCATTACATAAGTGTTCATTATTATCATTTAGTGTGCTTGCTTAGAATATCGCCCAAGTTAGCATAATACATACTTGGTGCCTAAGGTTGTCAATGCACAAAAATGAACACAATTTATGTTCGGTATAGTTATTGGACCACTAATTATATCACATCCAGAGAACCAGTCTACTGGTGGGGGAATAAGAAATAGAATACTAAATCTTTAGAGATGCGACCATTGGGTAATACATTTGTTCAATTTTATTCCATTATTAATTTCACAAACTTCAATCTATGTACTATAGCTGACAAAAATATTTACTTTTATTTTGATATCATGTATTTAATTTCCTACTGACAAAATAATGTTTGTACTCTTGGTGCGAGGCTATGTTATTAGGTGCAGACCAGAGAGTTTCCTGTATAGCATCAAGAGACTCAAAAATATGCTGCGAGGCACCTATTTTTTTTTAAGGCTGAAAAAATTTCTCTAACTGTAATGAATGGAACCATGTGTGATTTGTACGTCAAGCTAATGAAGAATGTATTTTTATTTTTTAATATATTGACATTAAGTTCTATGGGAAATGAATTAGTGGTCCTATCCCTTTTTCGTTAATCTAAATCTGACACTTTATGAGGAATATATGATTTACTGTTTAAAAAAGATCTACCCATGGCAAATTATATATGTCTTCATTAAAAGTATTAAAATCGACTCAGAAATAAAACCAGATGAAAGGACTGTGAGATTTTTAAATTTCAAAATTAATTTTAAAAAAAGTAGAAATGATCCGAAATGATAGAATTACATTGGATAACGCTACTCTCCTTGGCGGTTATAGGGTGATAAGTCATTATCGGATCTAACTTAGATGACTTTGTATGAGCTACCTGGGTCGGTTCATGTGTATTATTATTTAAATTGTTTAAATCTGGCACGCAGTTATTAAATCTAGCGCAACCTTTAAGTTGCGTGCGGGAGTACCTAAGTCACGCGAGCGTTAGTAATTCGTATGCGCAAGTTACGAAATTGGGCGCGCAAAACTATTTATTTCCGCGCGCGAGTTTTTAGTTTATGTGCGTTAGGTATTTTTTTTCCGCACTCGAATTGGTGATTTTTATGGGTCATGTATTATTCGACTTATTCGGTTACTTTCAATAAAGAATGATATTTTCAAAATGCACAAAATATTCCGGTCTTTATCTGCATTTGAGTCAGCTTTAATTACCAATGTACAAGCGGATCAAATGCGTTAAAAGTGAGACACGGGTTCATTGATTACGGCTCGAGAACAATGTTTTCTATGAAACTCAGTCGTTGTTTACCTTTACCATTCTTTGGATGAGAAAAATGAACGCATTTTAATGCTAAAGAATTACTAGTGCAAAATTATAAAGCTCGAGTCTCCCCTATTGTTTTCTTCTACATTATATAGTCACAGGACAATTTCCGTGTGATATTCAGATCTTTATAATATTCGTCATTGTTTTAACTGATAGTAGTATATAACCTGTATCCAATCACAAAACCCATACATATTATTATTTATTATATACCCAGCAATTTTCTACCCAAGAAAGAGTCAGAATTTTATCGCCATTTCCTACAAGCAGGAAAACGATACTATCGTTTTCTAAATCCGTATTACCATACTCTCAAACGAGGCTGGAACTACTTTATCCTCATGGTTTCCTGGTGGTAATATAAGCGCCCCTAGCGACAGAATGTCAACACTAGCAGTAAACAAAGCTCTCACAGCGACGTTAGTTAAGAAACCTTGTGTCGAAGAAATTCATGGTATTGACAGTGATGGTAGTAAAACTGAGTGAGCGTTGTTTCACAAACTTCATTCGTAACACTATTATTCATGCGCATGTCAGCTTTTCAAAAATTAATTCGGTTTATGCTTTAATATGAAGTTCGTATTAAAGAGGTTGAAATGTTTAGCTATTTCTTGTGTTTTTCAGCTAGATATAGTGATTTTATTAAATTCTCTGAACAATGATAGGTATATAACAAAAATATCATTATCACAGTAATGCGATTTTGATTGCTAGATCACGTCTCGTTGTCAGCATAAAAATCCGGATCATGACTCGACGCTTCGCGTCTCGTAATGATCCGGATTTTCTAATGCTGACAACTCGACGTGATCCAGCAATCAATATCGCGTTACTGTGATAATAATATATACATATGTGCACACGTTTCAATACAGATAACATGTTGCGACAACCAGGTGTAAATTCCCACGTCTCATACCAGATATTGACCTATCCAAGCGTACACTGCAAGCAGAAAAGGACCGTATTTCCTTCTATTGCTGAGCTGTTTTTAAGGTAAGATTTTAATTGTTGTCAATAACCTTTCCTCTAAACAAATCTTCATCAGACATTTCTTAAATTAAACTTTTTGGACGTATTATACCAAACATCTTGAAAATGCGAATACCTTGAGGCGGAGTTGTGTGGAGTAAGTGATACCAGATAGTCATCATGGCATCTACGTGTAGCGTTAGAGAATGACTTGGTAACCGTGTTTGTCACTCGCACCCCTTTTTATACAATGAGGCAGAGTCGTGTGGGGTAAGTGGTACCACATAATCATGATAGCATATACGTGTAGCGTTGGAAAATGACCTGGTACCTGTTCTGGTCCCTCTCCCCACTCCCACCCATCCTAACACACACTCTTTGAACAATGCAGCAGAGTTGTGTGAGGTATGTGGTACCAGATAATAATCATCGTATCTAGGTGTAGCGTTCGAGAATTACTTGGTGGATGTGCTTGTCCCTCTCCTCCCTACCTCCACCCCCTTGTAAAATAAGACAGAGTTGTGTGGGGTAAGTGGTACCAGATAATCATTATAGTATCTATGTGTGACATTAGAGAATGACTTGGTAGCTGTGTATGTTCCTCACGCCTCCAACCCCTTTTGCACACAATAAGTGTTACTACTCTAGGTCTTAGAATAATATAACAGAAAGAAAGTGAAACCAACAATGTGAGTAAAATCAACAAGCAATTTATTTCTAGACAGTTAAAGTGAAAATTCAAAAGACACTTAAAGTCCAAATACTCCAATAATCCTAAGTGTCATAATCGCAAGTCCTAAACATAGAATGTTCTGAATGAATTCCACTAGCCTTGAACGTCATGATGTGTCAGCAGTCTTGAATGTCCTGCTATGCCTGAATGATGTAATCCAGAATATCTTTGAATTAATTCACATAAATCACAAAGTCAAGTATTATTCCAAAATGAGAATGAGCAGTTTTAGTAATTGTAATGAATATTTCAAATAAATAATTCCTCTCTCTAAATTTGCTCTGATTCACAACTGTAACATTTGATAACTAAAATAAATTCCTTAACAGAGTGATCTTAATAATATGAAGTTTAGTATAGGAATGAAATCTTGTTTACCAAACCTGAATAAATATGAGGATAAGTCACCTCACAGAATATTCTAGAATATGAGTAATTCTGTGGAAATTGCCTGTGCATACCTGACTTTTCTCACATCAATATATGGAAAATTCCAATCTAATTGTTAAATGCTATGTAAACAAGACTGGCCTTGAACTCAAATGCAGTGAATATGTTGTTTACAAAATGGCCACTAAAGTACAATTTACCTCATGGATACATATTATAACTTCAATATGCATAACAATAAGGCAGAGCTATATGGGGTAAGTGGTGCTAGATAATAATCATAGTATCCAGGTGTAGAGTTAGCGAATGACTTGATTGTTGTGTTTGTACCTTTTTCCCCTCCCCCCTTCGTGTAATAAGGCAGAGTTGTGTGGAGTATGTGGTACCAAATAATAATCATAGTATCATTAGAGAATTACATGGTACCTGTGATTGACCCTCTCCCCCACCCACCTCACCCACCCCACCCCACCGTCCTTGTATAATAACGCCGAGTTGTGTGGTGTAAGTGGTACCAGATAATAATCACAGCATCTGCGTGTGACATTAGAGAATTTCTTGGTAGATGTGCTTGTCTCACTACCCCTTGCAGACCAGCCTCTTTTCTTTTGATAAAGACATTTTCTTTCCAATCATCTTTATTAATTGGACGACAGGTTTTGATGCTGCTGATGATGATAGCTAATTTCCTGACAGCTACATCTTTCCAAATAGGCAATATCATCCCCTCTTGCTACTGTAGCAAAACAGCCCCAAGTCCCGTATCGGAAGCATCAGTCCTCAGCACAAAAGTTTTGTTCAATTCTGGCAACTTTAAGATTGGTGCACTTATCAGTTTCTGTTTTAAAGCGTTAAACGCATTTTCCTGGCACACACCCCAGGAAACTTTATTCGGTTGCCCTTTCCTAGTCAAGTCTGTTAATGGGCTGGCAATAGCCGAAAAATTGGGGACAAATTTCCTGTAAAACCCAATCAAACCTAGGAAAGATCTTAGTTGTTTCTTTGTCTCTGGTCTAGGTGCATCTCTGACTGCTCCTATTTTGTCGGGGTGAGGTTTCAACTGGCCTAGTCCACTTACAAGATGGCCCAAACATTCTAGGTCACAATATCCTATACTACATTTGGTGGGCCTAACTGGAAGATTAGCAGTGTGAAGTCTATCGAACAGACCCCGCAATACCTTAACATGTTCATCCCAGGTATATGTATAAACGCAGATATCATCTACAAAACTGTCGACGTTTTTCATACCGTTTAACAGTTTGCGCATGAGACGAACGCACGACGCACCGGCGTTGACTAAACCGAAAGGCATGACTTTAAATTGATAAAGACCTTTGGGAGTCGCGAATGCCGTTAACTCACGGGCATTATCAGCGATTGGTACCTGCCAATAACCCTTGGTAAGGTCTAACTTGGAAAAGTATTTATGACCTGCCAACTTTGAAAATAAATTTTCTATATCTGGCATTGGTTCTGCATCGAACACGGTGATTTTATTCAGTTGCCGAAAGTCAATGCAAAAACGGTTTGTCCCGTCTTTCTTTCTGACTAATACAACGGGGAGACGAATACGGGGAACTGGAAGGTTCGATCACTTCCTGGGTTAACATTTTCCCCACTTCTTCGTTGACTGTCTCCCGCGCATTAATGGGTATTGGATATCCTTTAATCCTGATCGGCTCTACAGTATTCAACTTGATCTCGTGTTGAATCAATCCATTACGGCCTGGTTTGTCCTTAAACACGTCTGGGTATTGGGACAAAACCTCCAAGATCTGCGTACGCTGACCCTAGGATAAATCCGGACATACATCGATCTGATCTATACCTTCTTTCCCTACGTCAATGGGGTATTCAAGAGGCGTTTCGATGTTGGGGACGAATTCCGATTCGTCACACGACCTATCCTCTATCACCGCTATACATACTACGTTCAAGACCCCTTTATCAATTGCTTGATTAGGTCTTTCTACGTAGAGTTTCAGCATATTAGCGTGAAATATCTTGGACTTACCTTCCATGTCAATGATGTAGTCCATTTCGCCTTTCACTTGTTTGGCTTCTTATGGTCCTTTCCACTGGACTAGCAGCTTGTTTTTAATCGTGGGGAGAAGAACCAACACTTGATCGATAATATCAAACTTCTTGCTCCGCGTTCCTCGGTTGTAATATTTCGCGTACTTACGACTAGATTTCGTGAGTTCTTCTTGCGCCATTCGACTCGTACTCTCTAACCTTTCGCGCAAATCTACAACGTATTGGTAAGTGGTCTTAACTTCTTCGTTCGCGACTTCGTCTGACCACAGTTCGCGTAGAATACGCATAGGACCACGAACTGTCCTACGGTACAATAGTTCAAACGGGGAGAAGCCTAAACTTTCGTGAGGAACCTCACGATACGCGAACAGAATTGCTTTCAGATACCAATCCCAATCCTTAGGTCTTTCCGCACACATCCGTCGCAACATTTGCTTCAACGTCGCGTTGAATTTCTCTACCAACCCATTGCACATAGAGTGGTAGGGTGTTGTGCGCAGCTGTTTAAGGGATAACAACCTACTAATTTCTGCCATGAGATCTGAGGTGAATTTTGCTCCACAATCCGTAAGAACCTCTTCGGGCACTCCGACCCTGCTGAACATGTCTACGAGCGCTTCGGCTACACGTTCGGTTTCTATCGATGGCAAAGCTATGGCTTCAGGGTACCCAGTGGCGTAATCTACCATCGTTAAGATGTATCGGTTTTTCCGATCTGTATGTGGAAACATGGGTCCTATAATGTCAACGGCCACTCTTTTAAACGGAGTATATATCAGGGGCATCTGACCTAACGGTACTCTAGTTATCCTTCCCTTAGAGAACGTCTTCTGGCAAACATCGCACGAACGACAAAACCGCGCTACATCGCTATTGACACCGGGCCAATAGAATTGTCGTAATACCCTATCAGTAGTTTTCTTCATACCTAAATGACCCGCCATACTCGATTCGTGCGCGACCTTGAGTACATGCGACCTGAATTCCTGGGGAACAACTAATTGCAAGAACTTCCTATCATCCGGCGTAGTATATTCCCTGTACATTAAACCCTTTCGAAGTAGAAATTTAGAGGATCCCACGTTCTTACGCTTCCTCACAGCACCTGACAACACTTTCTCTGCGGTTGCGCGTAATTACGCGTCACTTTCTTGCTCGTTCAAAAATTCTTCACGGGAGATATCAGTAATGGCTTCCGGTACCTTTAATTTACGTAGGGGTTTGTTATCCTCCTTTACCTGAGGTCTAGTTTGCACTGCTTGAATGATCGGGAATCGGAAGTCAGATATGGTTGGGAGTCTAGATCCCTGTACATTGCCAATCGTAAGTTCATAGATCGGGTTGGCTATGCACAACGCTTCAACGGTTCCGGTCAGAAAAGGTGTTTCGATAACTATCCTTGCGATGGGAACGTGGTCGATAGTTTGGTCAAGTAGCATACAAGGCGATTTAAACCCAAGCAATTGGTCATCGCGAACGAGGCTCCGTTTCACGACTACAGTAGTGCACCCTGTATCTCGTAAAACGGTCACCTTTTGTCCGTTGACAGTGCCATTCGCCGTCGGTACCCTTGCCTCGGAGAAAATAAACGTGCCGATCGATTGTATAGCGTCGTGACCGATCTCTACACGCACCACTGGCTCGTGCACTGCTTCCCGGTTAGCCCGAGGAGAAACATCGAGTTTTCCATCTACCGACCGTCTGCCTTCAATGGCTACCGCGACTCTCTGGACCGATCCCTTCCGCTTAGGACTATTGGGGGAGATATGACCCCACTCCTTGCAAGTGAAACATTGCTTGTCCGTTATACCTTCCCTGGTTATCCCTGGCAGGTTTTTCAGGTTCCCTGGGTTTTTGGTCCTTGACCTGATTCCCACCTTTGCTGTCTCGCGAGATGACATTATGTGAACCTCCCCGAGCTTCAGCGAATAAATCCGCCTGTGTGGCCATGTCATATATATTCGTGAAGGACTTTTCTTTCAAGAATAAATACAACTCCTTGCCACAAGTTGTCAATAGCTGGTCCCGAAGCAAGAAATCGATAAGACCCTCAAATGTCTTCACGACTTTACCACATTCCACCCATCGCTGCAAGTAATTGCACGTCCTACTGACGAACTGGATGAATGTCTCGCCTCTCTCTGGTTTGCTATACTTAAATTTCTTACGAAACCCTTGCTCTGTTAGCTCGTATTTCTTCAGAAGTGCTTCTTTCAACGCGAGGTAATTTAGCGAATCGGCCGTGGGTAAACGAGAATACACGTCTAACGCTTTACCCTTAAGCAACGCGCTAAGATGGAGCGACCAATCGTCTTTTTTCCATTTTTGTACAGTGGCGTACCTTTCAAACCTGTTTAGATAACTATCCATGTTATCTTTATCGTCTTCAAATGGGGCAATTTTGGACCTATCAGTTTAGAATCATGTTCCCCCTCCATTTTGGTTTTCAATAGCTCAGAATTTCTCTGATACTCCCTCTCTCTATTTCTATCTTCTTTCTCCAAAGCTTCTAACCTCGCTCTTTTTTCCCATTCTAACTTCCTATCCTCTACTTCTTTAATCAGTTCTATCTTCTCCCTTTCTGGTTCCCTTTCTCATCCTATCCTTCCCTTTCGGCCTGTTTTTCTAACTCTGTCTTCTCCTTTTTAAAAGCCATTTTTCTTTCTTCGGCTTCCCTTCTTTCCCGCTCTGCCTGTTTTTCTGACTCTATCTTCTCCTTCTCTGCTTGCTTTTCTAATTCTATCTTCTTTTCCCCAAATAGCATTTTCTCCCTTTCAAACTCTCTCTGCTTTACCCTCTGATCCCACTCTATTTCTCTCTCCTTTAACCTCTGATCCCTTTCCCTAGCCTGTTCTTCACGAACAAAAGTTCTAAGAGACTACCCTTCGTAGCCAAACTGTTTCCCCAGTTCCACAAGTTCTTTCATTGACGACATTTCAAAAATCTGATATGACCAACCTAAAGTGCACTATTGTGAAAACAAAATGCGTAATTGCTATGATTTCAACAAACAAACCGTATTTTCCTTCTCAGAAGGCAGCAGAAAAACATGAAATGTGTACAAAAAAAAACTCCTTAATAAAGTAATATTATATGGCTACTTAACCTCGCTGTCTTGTCAGGAACGTCTGAAACACACATAAGATCATACAGGAATAGTGAAACAATAATTTTAGTGTCCCGTTAAATCCAAAATCCCACTTCTGACACCATTGTAACAACATAACCGGGTTGGATTTCGGATTTATAACAGAACACTTTTGATGGTGATATAAATACAATGTTTATTGATGAATGACTTGAATGCGAAAAGAGTTATGATTAATACGTGCTTGTATAAGATCCAAATATTGGACAAATTAACATAATCAGCACGAACCTAATAATGTAACCCAAATGTGAATACAAATAAATAAATACACAGTACAAGGACAAAGGTTAATGATTCACAGTAATTGCAGACGACGACAGGAATGATGTGTTTTACTCAAATAGTAAAAATGATGTACTTTACTCATAAAGTAAAATGTATACACTCAAATAATGAAAAATGAGGTACTTTATTCAAATAATAAAATGATGAAAACAATGGGATAGATATCACACAAAATATCTTTACAATCCCAAACCACAGGGTATCACAAAACCCCAAAATTAGCCCACGGCTAAAGGATTAGATGTGTGGAGTAACTCAAAACACTCCGTCACTAGCACACTTGGCTACCAGTCACACTGGTCAATCAAGCAGTCAGCATTACAGGTAGTCACCGACCACCATTCAATTCCTTGGTCAATCAAGCGATCAGCGCCCACCAATCGGTCAGCAACGCCCGATCACCTGCTAATCAAACAACACACTGTTAATTCAGCTCTACGGCTGCTATGGTTAGCTTTACAGCTGCTATGGTCAACTTCAATGGACAGCAGCTGAAAATAAATCTAACACCGTGTATTATGATTGACACGGGCATATACGATACCACGTAATGACGTTATATACGGTAAGTTATACAAATTACATTATCGGCATAACATTACAAAGCAATAAACAAGTTCAGAAGTGAACCTACCCGTGTCCGATAAGAATCTTATGGTACTAAACGTTTCCTAAAAGTGCCACTTTATATTGCTAATATAAGCTCTTCTTAAGTCACAAACAAGAATAGAAAATATTTGCATTGTACTACGCAAGCCGAAGCTACATAGAAAATATACATCCGAAATTAATAAATAATTTACATACCTCTACAGCTGAATATGTGCAAATCCTTAAGTAGACTGCTCACTGACAAGACGTTCCGTAATGTAGAGATTTAGTCTTACGGTGAGGTATTTATACACAAACGATGCAGCCTTACATCGTCCCTGCGCTTGATGTATTCGGTTTTTCCCATCGAAAGCACTTCGCACGTGCGGCATAGGGTGAACCGAACTCACGGTTTCAAAATATTGTACAATATAGATAAATCACACTCAGGTATCGTTGTTACAATGAAAAACAAAACCCGAGTACATGTATTTAATAAATAAAAGGGATTATACAATTCCGTGACATAAGGCTCATAAGGTTATGAAAAAAATCTCATTACCAACAACTGATTGATGAATCGTAACAGAAACCAAGAAACATTTGGAAAAATTTTATGAACTTGGAGCTGGAAAAGGTCATTCGCATTCAAATTCTAATAATTGTTGTACCTTAAGTTGAGGTACATTGGGCTCTTCAGATTTTTATTACTTGGATAAGGCAGCCCTTCTGTATCACATATATCCCGGTTGGGTTTATAAAATATATTTCCAATGGGTAATCGCTACAATTTATATTACCAAAGTCGCGACGGGAATTTTTCCCAGTGTGTGCGGCAATCACCAGAATTTATACTATCAAGGTTGCTCCTGGAATTTTCCCGTCTAGTGTAGTGATGTGTATCGAGGGTTACTATACTAACACAACTGCGCCGATTTCAGTGCTGCGGTCAGGCCTCAATTATTGTTTACAACTATACTACTATGAAAACACAATTATTGATCGCCACCAACTGTATAAGTGATAATGCTGATGTTATGATATTATTTTCTCCACAGCAGAAAATATTTTCTCCGCAGCGTAGTTAGTCTGATATTGCAGCTGTGTATTTTACACCGGCGTTGTCAAATATATTTTCGCTGACAGAAAATATATTATAGCAACTACCGCAGAGAAAATATTTATATTAGAGATATACCCTGGTATATGGCAATGGGGAAAAATCCACACATCGATGCATATAGTATTCTAAAAGAATTTATGGAAATATCCGAGACTGGAAATAATTTTAAAAAACCAGTGGTGTATGCAAAATGTCATAGAAAGATTAAGTCTTTGTTTCGCTTAAATGTATCATACAGATTTATCAAGGGGACTCAAAAGATGTTGTATGATTTTTCTAACACATTTCCGAAGCATCTTGATAATATTAATTTACTTATGAATTATCCTCGAAAAAGAGAAATATAGAACGAGCTACCTGAAAAAAACATTATTTGATATTGTGCAAGAAAAAAAAAAGTTGCTAACGTTGGCCGCACCGCCTAGTACAGATCGCAAAACGAGCGAATACTATAATGATGACAATGACGATAACGACAACAACGACACCGAAACAAACAAGCGATTATTGTAGTAGCCTTGAAGTTCACCAAGAAGAAATTAATTAGAGAAATGCTTTTGGTATTATAATATAGGAAAATGTTTTACAAAGATTATGATGATGATGAATTGCAAGAATTTATAAACCGCAATAGATTTATCAAAAATACAAAATTGGCGGAAGCATGTTTAGAAAAAAAGAAATGGTGGGCGCAAATGCAAAAAGAGTCTGGTGTTAGAATAATTGCTAGAGAGATGCAGAAAACTCCAGCTGAAAAGAAAGCAGAAAAGGAAGATTTTTAAGCGACGGTTGATTTGCCATAATTCGAAGCAAACATCGCAATGTAACGAGATTTATGGAAAATATTTTCACACAGTGACCCAGAAACTATAGAGTCAATATACAAAAACAGAACACAACATTTTATGTTATGGGATGTTATTGTACATGCGGCGTACATGGACGCAAGTTTACCGAATGCACTACACTTGTTCCAAGTCTTCGACGGAAAACCAACTATGTAGTTCACGTACGACACCTGCAGTTGTATCTGCGATTTGGAATGCGTGTACGATACAATGTATTGGGTGCTTAGATTTCGCCAACACGCTTGGATGGCTCCTTATATCCAGGTGAATACGAATCTGCGAACAAATGCTAAAAGTTAATTTTGGAAAAGAATTCCTCAAACTAATGAACAATTCCGCGTTTGGCAAACCTATGGAAAATTTGCGGAATCGAATTCGCTTTGACCTTACCGTGATACCGAACCGGACAATCTTCGAAGGCTCATCTCGGACCCAGCATTCGAATCCCAAAAGATCATCGATGGTGGGCTTGTTGCAATACATAGTAAAAAAATAAAAACTGAAACTGACAAAGCCTATCTACTTTGGAGCGTCCGCGCTTGATCTTTCAAAGCTGCTCATGTATGGGTTTTTCTATGATAACAATGAAACCATTTTACCACGATCGTGTCAAGATACTTCACACTGACACAGGCTCACTTGGTGCATATAACCACCGAAGATGTGTACGCGGATATCGCATCTGACACACTTGTAAACGAATTGGACAACAGCGAATATCCAAAGAACACCGGTTGTTTATCAACACCAACAAAAAAGTCGTAGGAAAATTAAATGATGAGTGAGCGGGTGAACCGATCGAAGAATACGTGGGACTGCGCCCCAAAATGTACTCGATTGTGGTCGTGACCGAAAACAAAAAGAGGGCGAAAGGAGTTGCCCTGAATATTGTTGAAAAAGATCTCACACATCCGATATATGTGGAATGTCTGCGCGAGCGACGTAAATTCACACATACAGACAACATGATCAGGAGTTTAAAACACCACATGGGTGTATACCAATGCACCAAGGTGAGTTTCTCACCGCTGGGCACCAAACGATGGATATTCCCTGATGGAATTTCCACTTACGCGTTTGGACATCATGCGATTACAAATCCGCTTACGACTGATGATCTAGCTCAATAAAATAGATTTCGGAGGTAATTTTGTATTCGCGGGGATGAATTGCAATTCCTCGCGCACAAATGCTCTACCGATAGGCTTTGCCGATATCTCATCAACAGGCACCAAATCATAACGTCTTGGTTAACTTGGAAAGCCAATTTGGGCCGAGATAGTAAATACATCGCCGGACCATGCCGGATCAGTAGCACGACGTTGCCCACCTTCTCACCCCCCAGGTGCATAAAAATTGTTTCCGAGTGATACTAACGGTGGTGAATGTGAAACTGAGTTTAAAACGGTGAACGTTTTTCGCCGAATAACATCAGCGAGTTTTAATCCAGTCCCGCGTGTGATTTCATTATTAAGCTCCGCGATAACTGAATAAACCTGTGTTACCCACTCACGAGACCACTCTGCGGTCCGAGACCTCATTAACAATTCTTCCGCGTACTGATGTCCGAATAATCGCTCCACAAGTGTGCGGTTAAATCGTTCCACAATAGCATGATCACGATGTACGCTGACATGTCCAACACGAACCCGCACATGGTGTTTCACCAACAGCGCAGCAACGGATCTGAGAAATTCTTTACCTGGATCAGCTTGTAATAACCGTGGCCATGTTAACGGTCCACGTGTGTAAATACGTTTAAACGCATCTGCGACACCAGCCGAATCTTTAGGCGTCAGCGGCTCCGCTTCCTTGTATCTGCTAGCGATATCTACGACGGTTAACTTGTATTTGTATTTGCGCCCGTTTACCCCATCATGTGGTAGAAATAAACGATCAGCCTGGTTAACTTCGTTAGGTGTTGGACATCAAAACAACCACGGGAAATCTTTCTTGTCGCAGGTAGATAAATTTGCCACATCACTTATTTAGCTAACAATTCTCGAGCGGTACCGTGAGTGACCTCTGCCGCGCACGCTAACTTTTAAAATCAGATTCACCTTTTCAATAAGCGCGAGAACTGCAGTATATTTTGGCTAAAGTCCGCACAGAAACCATGTTTGTTTATTATATCAATATATTTAACCTCCAGTGCGTGTACTTTGTTCACCACCCAAAACAATCTTGGCCTTCATACCCCCTTTAAAGATCCATCTAGCGATTTTTCTCCGAGTGTAGGATTGAGCGCGTTCAAATCATGGATGAGGTATCTACATCGGCACGTTGACGCGCACGGATATCATTAGACGATTTGTATGCAATGTCATGTAAATAACATGCAACATCGACGCGGTTTACGGGTGCTTCTTTGGGCGCTGGTCAATTGTTAGAATCAAATCATATATTCAGCCGTGTTCCAGGCCCACAGTAATTGTATCTGAGAATATGCTTTTCACCAGGATATTTATTCCTTGGTGTCCCGGGTAGTTTTGCTAATGCGGCAGCGAGATCACCGCCGATGACCTTTTTTAGACCTGGACCCAGAGGGTCTCGCGCTCTACCATTACGTGTTTGAACTCGAGTTCGATTTGGAGTTTTCATGAGGCAACGGATACAATATGAAGACACGATTGTATTATACAACAATTGTGTTGACATTTAACATGACATGACGAAAATGGAAAACCACCGAAGATGCTTTCAGAAGCTTTAAAGATTTTACCGTCATTGACATTTCCGCGCAGGCAGCACCGAAACCATCCAAACACTGTGATATGTTTCCAAATTTTTTTCGCGCGCTAATCATTGATCCAGCCGGTTCTGGCAAAAACTCAATTGTTGCTGAATATGATTTTGCAATGGTTGACGTGGGCACAGTTGTACGTGATTGCACCGTCTGCGGATGATCAACAGTGTTGCGTCGTCGTTGGGTGGTAAAGCCACCGCATCCACGGTTGATTTCTTTTCCACAATCGATGAAGCGCTTACGATTGATGACCTTGATCCGAGTAAGAATAATCTTGTCGTGTACGATGACATGATGGTGGAAGACCAAATCAATCTCGCGCAAATATTTTCTCGAGGTCGACACAAAAACACAGGTGTGGTCTATTTGTATCAACGATAAGCATAAGTGCCTGAAGTATCCGAGACAACTTTAACATGTTGATGATATTTCGTGGTATTGACTAGCATAGTCTTGCAAACATTCATTGAATTTGGTGTGCAGCTGACCACACGTGGGATGAATTTCGAAATATGTTTGCGAATGCCAACTCGAACCGGTATAGTTTTCTCACTATTGACTTGACTGGTGGACCTGGAAAATATCGAGCCGGTTTGGATAAAGCAATTTAACAACCATACAAAATATATAAAATGTCGAAAACCGAGAAAGCTCCGTTTTCAGCCAGTGATACCATAGTAGAGTATGGGAAGCGACGCAGTCAAGCTGCTCACGAACACCAGGAACTGATTCGTAATATTATAGCCAGCCGCAAACGTGTCAAAGATATCTTACAATCGCGTCAAACTGCACGAGAAGATATCACAGAGGGCTTTAAACAAACATTTGCAGCGTTAATTAAACCGACAAAAGCGCTTGTGACGAAGGCTGGGGCAACTGCGGAACAAATAAAGAAAGTCGCGGAAACCACTGCCGCGATGATGGGAACACAACAATGACTCGGTCTGATATTGCGTGCGCCAGCACAATTATTGCAAATACAAAAACCGTTAGAGGAACTGCAAAAGGATGTTGGAAAGGCACTTATGCATCGTCCACAACAAGAACCGCATGAATACAAACCGAAGTTAAAACCACCAAACGGTAAAATCTTTAAAGAACCAGCACGGCAGCAAATCTTTAACAGTCCCTTTTGGTTTACCCATTTAACACCTGTTACGGAATTATGTATTATCTTTAAATTATAATAATTTTCATTTGGGTTTATAATCATTGTATTATAATTCCTTAGTTCAGTAGCCTACACTATTTTTAAAGTACAAATGTACATCAACATGTTTACATGAGTCATAATAAGTCCAGGGAAAATCAATAATTATGTCGGTCAGTTTAACCCACAATGTTGAATCACGTTGTTAGCGTGTGCAAATTTATGACTTGAATCCTATGTCAACATCTGGTTGATTTGAAATAAGGTATTTCAAATTGTAGTGCGAAGGCAGCTTTAACAGTACATGCGCGACCTAGTTTCTGATTGGTTAAAGAAGGAGGTTGACAACAACCATCTAAGTCGTAGTATCAGAGTTTTAAATTCTCTTTTAGGCCGTAAGAGACAATATAATGCCATGTAGCAATAGAACGCTCATCCTTTACCAATTCTCCAGAATCATAAGGTGGTTATTGAGGAAGATTATTATTGTTTGTAAAATCAGCTGGTGGAAATTCTATACTATACATAGTACATTTTGGATTTAAGTACTATTCTTCAAGGAACTTAACAATATTTTACATTCACATGAGTTTACCCGGGATTATTAACATTTGGATTTAAAACTGTGTTTCTTGTGGCATATAAGCACATTAATGATTTCATTCGGATAACCTTTGGATTATCAAAATTCAATAGGACATTTGGGATTATTTAGAAATTTCTAAACTGTAAGTTATTTTTAATTCTTTCACATTGTTTATTTGAAATATTTAATATTTTAGGAAATTAAATTTATATTTTAGAAATTGTAAAATCTTGTTTGAGTCGTTCTTTCTTTTGTTAGACGTAACATACCTAATAAAAACAACTAAAAGAGTATATGTTGGAGCATAAACTACCAGCAAATAGGAGATCCACTTACATCAAAGACAACTGTCCAGCATGGGTATACAAGGAGTGGATTGGACAAAGCAGATTACGTAGTAATGAGCCTATGTGGCCTGAGTTTGAAAGGCTTATTGAGGTTTATCGAGCCATATGTGAAAAACGAGCTACGCCATCTTTAGCTATTTTTCGAAAGAATTCCAAAGCCGCTTTAGACCAAATCTATCAGATGGAGCCCGATGTGCCTACCGAGGAAGAAGAAGAATAATATCTATCCCCATCGGAGGAACCACCGAAACCTGAACCTGTATAAGAACCGCAAGCGCCTGCACCCCTAAGCGAAGCTGCATCTTCAGTATAACGAATTGCTAAATTCGATGCTCAAAAAAGAAGCGCAAGAGGAACAACCAAAAGAAGGAAAAGGACTTGGTGGCCCGTGTGACCCTCACGACCTCGCGGATCGGCTGGAAGCACTTGTGTGGTCGGTTCGCGCTGGCAACAACGCACCCGAAGTCGTTAATGAGGCCTCATCGATTGTCAGTGGTTGCTCACCAATGATATCATGGATCCGGGACGTTTCGCGCGTTAATGCGTGAACTTATTGAAGACATCGATGATTTATACAACACTTATGATGAGTTCTGAGGCGATTGAAACACTTCGTGTCGAGACGCCTAGTGTCTTACGTGAAATCAATGCTGTGTTACCGCCTGTTGTTGTAAATACAACCCCAAGCGTTACCTAGATGATCACGACCTCGTCAATGAAACCGGAATTCGATGTGGCATTTTCTACACCAATCACCGTGATGAAATCACGCACACTCGATATCGCATTGACGTCGTTGCGAGTTTATTACAGTTGGCCTAATATCCGATCACAACCATTTGAGGGTCTTGTCACGAATAACTCGTTTGTGTTTTCCGCAGATAGTGGCGCCACCTGGAATAATATTGAACTTCGTGCGACTTGGAATCAATCAATAATGAAGAGATTCGACGGAGAATAACATTGGTGACCAATAAAGACTCAACAATTTATATACTTGAACACGAGCCCACACTCAACTATGTCATTGCATCTGCACCGTACGCGGTTGATATCACACGGTCGTCAATAAGAAGAATGTTTCATTCGCTTGAAAACATTCCGGGCGACAAATGATTTTTACGCATATGATACCCTATCGCGCCAGACAATGTCAATATTACCTCAACGATTCAGATCAATTTAACCTGTAACGCCATCAATGGCAGTTACGAAATCGGAGCGGGAGGCATAGGTGTTAAGAGTTTATATACTGTTTTTTTTGTTTTTCCCCAACTGTTGAAGCTGGTGATTTGAAATCAATTATTCCCACGTCACCGGTGTATCTTCCATGTCATAATCCTCAGTTGACGCATATTCGTTTCACCCCTGTGGATCAGGACGGGCACATGTTGGACCTGCGCGAGAAGACCTTGACATTACAACTGTCATTAGAGATCAACCTGACATGTAAATATAACGACAGTCGTACGTGGACGTGTGATACCAGTGCATGTTGTAAACGCGATCAAACCCGTTTACGCGATATATTACGGAACTGGTCTTGGTTTACAGGCTCACCAAAGGTCCTAGCGGCGTTGTCTTCAAGTACTGCACCAATTGCAATGCGAGTCGTTGATAGCATTAAAAACGTTGTTGCGGATCGGTTAAAAAAAATCTGAGATCGCAGGCGTTTCATTCGCTTTGAAATCGATTACAACGATTAGTGACTCTTACACCGCAGGTAGAACTAAAACCAATTACACTTCCATCGACAGAAACAATGCCCCCAACAGTCAGTAAAATCATCAGTGAAGCTGCTCAACGATGTATTGCTGAATCAGCGATTGTAAATATGGCAATGGGAAGCGGATTATAGTGGTGGACGGGACGGCAAAGCCGTCGAGCAAAAAGGTATTAGACAAACCAATTAATGTATAAGTGTAAACAATGGCCCGATTCAAAGATACATCCGATCCCGAGTTTGACATGTACGCGCCTGTGTTAATGGGTCGAAGTAAATCATATTTTCAGTATTATTCTTACCCAGATAGGTTCCCTAATGAACATAAAATAGAACTGCAAGCGCAAAACACGTCTAGGTTTTTTCTTCCTGGTGAGTCTTTCTTGGAAATTGAGGGAAAATGTGTAGAAGATACCACCTTAACAATTATCCCTCCAATGCCCAAGTTTGATTTGTCAACAATATCGTCATTGTGTTGTTCAACAACGCAAAATACTCCATTGATGGAAAGGAAATCGAAACAATTTTCGACAACGTTGATGTTGCCATGACGATATTGGGACTCGCCAGATACAGAGACGATTATATGAGATCCGCCGGTCCGTCTATGATTTTGTTTCAAGGACTCATCCGTTCATGCAGATCATAGGCCGTATACAACAGCTGTTGTTCAGTCTAATACTTTTGAGCCACACGCTGCTGCACATACCGCCGTAGTCCTTGGCGCCAACCAAATTTACAACCTTGGATTTGCACAGCACTGACTACAAATTTGAGAAGGCTCATTGCATTTTTCGTGTGAGATTCCTCGCAGTCACATATGTGGGTTTTGCAGCGATGTCCGCAAGGTTATTTTTGTAGCCAAACACACAGTCACGTTAAACAGCAAGAACAACGCCAACGATGCAATTTGGCATACCGGAGGTAATGCCCGCAAAGTTGCACTGTCGACATTAACATTGTGGATGCCTGTGTTAACCCCTTCACTGGCCACAGAAGGCCATTTATTGTCGTTTATGAGTTCTGGAACCTCGTAAACGTTGTCGTTTTTCGCGCACACCACAGACTCGCATCCGTTAACCAATATTCAGGGACAGTTTACATGGCAAATTAGTACTCAACATGGCCTTAGGGCACCAAAACACGTGTTCGTGGAGTTTCAAAATGCGAATCGAGATAATAGCCAAGAGCATAGTAAGATGATATTTGACGAGTTATGAGTTCTCCGCGGTTAAACGGTCATCAAGAACCCTCTAAAGAAATTCGACTTAACCTTACAGACAATGAAGTCACACGTGCATATCACATTCTTTGGTTGTAAATAATAATGGTCTACCACGAAGTTAAGGTTGGCCTTAGCGACAACCAACTTGCGAAAATCAAAAGCGCAATACGAAACGATTGTGGGGCCACATTGAAACTTCCCCCTGCAAGATTAACTGGAATTGTCTCTGTGTGGTTGACCCAAACATAACTTAATCGGCTAAATGCGGCCAAACGAAAGAACACCTCGGTGACATTAACTTTATCAAAATCAGAGGTGACACAACTGCAAAAATCAGGTGGAATATTTATATTCCTTGCTGCGATTCCAGCGTTGTTAGTGGTTGGGCTCCTGTGGTTTCAATAGCAGCTGCGTTAGGGGTTATCGGAACTGCATCCGGTATAGCGCTGGGAAAGGCAGTTGGAGGCTGAGCCGGTGGAAACATCAATGGTTGGTCTCGTAAACGAATAAAAAAGGAAAAGGTCTTCAATTGTCAGGAACGAGTTGCAAAATACCCTAAGACAGAGGTCTTCGACTGCCCGGTACAACTCGCAGAAGGCATCGCCGCTAACCAATCTTGATTTACTCGCTATGGTAAAATCAGTGAAGCATTTTAAAGGTGTCTTTATCAGGAATGAACTTGCATCGATGAGTCCCCGCACGAGGGAAACCGGCACTGTTAACCTGGATTTGACAACAGGGTCTGGCACTGATTGGGTTGCATATGCGATAACACCTCGATATCTTTTGTATTTTGACTCGAACGGGCTTGCACCACCACGTGAAGTTGTTAATTATTGAATCCGAGGTGGACAACAACCTCTGTTTTATTCAACGCTGCCGCTGTAAAATCGGCTAGATGGCCCAATATGCGATCATCTTGTTGCTGAAGCGTTGCAAGCAATTGCGGGAAGCAAAACTTCCTCAACGCCAACCCCGCACACGTTTGTTGATTTTACATTAAAGTACACTTAACAGTATACAAACGCCAATTAACATTTACGGACGCTCAACCGCCCGACCACGCGGCGCCGATGCGGATCTGAGCAGGTTTGCCACCAAAGCAAATTTGACCAAATTTGTCAGCCGGGTCGTTGTTGATGCTGACCAGGGAGAGCTTGTTATTTTCCAAGATCAAAATGGAAAACTTTAAAACGTCTATCGTGGCCATTCAAAATACTGTTTTAACAGCAGATTTGCCTGAGTTTATCAGCTGGGATAACATCGAACCCGGGCCAGCTTGTGATTTTTTTGAAGATCAAACTGGAAAACTTAACACATTGAACGTGGACACCAACAATGTTGTGCTGTGGCTGCAAGACGCTGTTTGCGCAAAACCTGGCCGTGATCAGTGAAAACGGGGCAATCATAGACGCTGGTGTGTCGGTTGTGTTTATCAAAAACTATGTTTACGATGCTCTTGCTACAACAAAACAATACGTTGATGAACAGATCGCAGATGTGCCCCCCACCACTACGTGTGGGAGGATACACATGAATTTTGAACAGCGAAGGAATGGAGGAAACAACTGCCACCACAACAAGTGGTCCACTTATTTTCACTAGCGTGGGTGGCTTTGATAAACCTAAATCTCACCTCGTAATGGTGCGCGAGTCTGGATCGTATTTATTCATCTTATCCGGTTTTTATGGCGGGTGGGTTTCGATAGCAATATTGAATAATAATATCCAGTGTGGTGAACCAATCCTACAACGCGACATCAAAGACGAGAAGGTTGTAAAATCATTTACATATACGAATTCGGTGTCGTTGGTCGTCGGAGATGAAATCCAGTTAGAAGGACTCAGTATCATTCCAGTCGGGTTCTTAGCCGTCTTTGGCGTTTGTGTTTAAGATTAGATGTATCATTACCTATAAGTGATGGATTCTGACCGCGGTAATGAGGTAATGAATTTACCGACGGGATGTTGGATTGACTGACCAGTGATGCCAACATTGATAGTAATTTTGTTCCACTTGTTGACGAATATCTGCTTCCAAATGGTGTTACCAGACCCTCGTATACGCTCAAATATAATGTTGTCAAGCGCCAAATAAAAATCAACCGTTGGGACCACCCTGGTGTGGAAATGCCAACTCGAGGTTAGCTTGGCGTTAAAGCATTAGCAAATTAAAATACTCTATCACTGACTGCACCACCAGGTGTGAAAACATCTAGGGATTGTTTATAAAACGATGAAGTGGGATTCACCGCTGAATCCACCCCGGTTACATTCTCCAAAAAATATGTTAAACCGACATTGACTCCACCGAGGAGAGAAAGACCTCGACTGTTATTCAACAAGGATGCACTTGTCGGTGTAACAGTTTTTGGGCGAAGACGAACGCAATCGTTTCAGACACCAACCAAGGGAGTAATCAGCATGGTTCTATATGAACGTGGTGTCGCACCCCCAGAAAGCACAATTGCTGGAAATTTAAGTATTCCACAGGAAGATATTTTCTATGATTTTATGGCGGTTGTGCTAGTAGAAAAGGGTAATTGGTTAAAAGTGAACAAGGCATGGTTGTCGAGCAATTGTACTAAGCAATCGTATTATTAATAGAACAATTATAATGGACCCTCAAACTTACCGGCGTGAAAAAATAATCGCACTGGAACTGCAACTGCGCGATGAAGTCGTCAAGAGAACCGCGCTACTCACGAAATACAAACGCGCGTGTGTGGTCGTTGATGCTATTTATGGAATCGCTGCTGCAGCAACTGTTGTTCTGGGGCGTCTTGCTGGAATAACAGCCACGACAACTATTATAGCTGCACCAATCGGAATTGTTGCTGGAGCCATATCGATAGTAACCGGTGTTGCAGGCGGTGCTGGTAAATTACTTTCGATACGACTGCATTCGCGAATACGGTTTTATTCAGAACTTCTCGCGGCAGCACAAAGTAGTCTTAATACGATTATAAATTATACTCGATTGCTTTCGAAGATAAAATCATTAGCGCGGTCGAGATCTAGACCGTGTTTGCGGAAATAGAAAACCACAGGCAACTCCAAGCACAGATTCGCAACCGCGTAATGGATTTGCAGGCAGTAAAAGTCGAGTAACTGCTTTGCATAATAGCCCGCACACACACATATACATGTGTGATTATATTTTGCAAACCCAACCGCGCATTTGACAATCACGATACAAATATTAATAGTGTGTTGGTATAAAGGGCGGTGACAGATGTCAGTATAGTAACCCTAAATACACATCGCTACACTAGTTGGGAACATTCCCGTAGCAACCTTGATAGAATAAATTGGGGTAATTGCCGCCCACGCTGGGAAAAATTCCCGTCGCGACATATAAATCGTAGCGATTACCCGGTGGAATGATATTTTATAAACCCAACCGCGCATGCTCTAGCGTGTAAAGACTAACATAAAAACACTAAAGTCCTGGGGTATAGAACGGCTGCCTTATCGCAGTACTAAAAATCTGAAGTGCCCAATGTACCTCTGCTCCTTAAGAAAAGGTGGTATATGCATCAATAACAATGAATATATTACCAATGAATTCAATAACTTTTTTGTTACTGTTGCTGATAATATTAAAGAAACTTTGTAATAAAACAAAATCCCAGACAATAAAGTACTGAAATATCTGCACAATTTAAAAGTAACAAAGTCCACAGGTGCCGACTTCATTTGACCAAGATTATTACGAACAGCAGCACCTATCATTTCAGAAAGTATAACATATATATGTAATCTTAGTATCAAAACAAATACCTTTCCTGACAAATGGAAGGAGGCTAAAGTGAAACCTCTTCATAAATCTGGTCCTTGTGATGAAATAAATAATGTTAGACCCATTTCAATCATTCCTGTTATATCAAAAATTCTCAAAAAACATTCTCATGACTCCATAGTATTTTTTCTTGATGAACACAATGTGTTGTATGATATGATAGACAATCAGGCTCTCGCCCAAATCATTCATGTGAAACTGCTCTTGCTTGTATGGTTGAAAAAATGGTTCAAAGCTTTATATAATGGATATCAAGAGGGAGTTGTGCTGCTTGAATTTAGGAAAGCTTTTGATTCTGTTCATCACGATATTTTACTTGAAAAAATAAAACCATACAAGCTCAACAACAACTCTTTATATTGGTTTAAGTCATATTTGAAAGAAAGAAAACAAAAAGTTGACATAAACAGTGTCACATCAGACGAAACACGTGCGACTTGTGGAGTAAATCTAGGATCTATTCTAGGGCCACTACTATGTATTATGTTTATAAATGATCTATATTTGCATACAGTAAATATTGGGACGGATCTCTATGCTGATGACACCACCTTATATGATATTAGCTCATCTAAACATACTGTCAAAAGAAGCTTATATAATGCTCTTGTAAAATTCTGCAAATATTGTAAACATAATTGAATGGTCATTGATTAGACAAAACTAAAGTAATGCTGATAACCACTCATCAGAGAAATAACAGAATTACAGATAATATTCTCCACATAAATTTTATTGATGTGGAACTGAAATAAGTTGCCCAAGATAAACTTGTAGGAGGTCAAGTTGATAACATTATGTTATAGTCAGAACATATCAGTAATGTTACCAAAAAGATGTCTAAAAATATCTGAAACCATAAAATAAATTAAAGAATTCATAACCTTTAACCACGGGATAATGTTTTATAAAAGTTATATTCAACCTCATCTGGAATACTGCAACGTCATATGGGGTAATGCTTCAAAAACAAATTTATTAAAAGTGGAAAGAATTCAAAAACGAGTCATCAAAATTATCCTTGTCAACAATGTTTATAATGTCGAAGAATGTATAAATTATTTAAAGATCATAACTATCTATGAAAGAATATGTTTAAGAAAAGCTAAATTGAAGGTCAAAGATTCTAATGGTTATATGCCGAACTATATAAATGATACGTTTAGAAAAAGGACAAATAATACGAATACTTATTCTAGTCTACCTATACTACGCTCTATGTCGTCTAATAACTTTCTTCTTTCTAAGCCTCAAACTGAATTGTATGCAAATAGTTCGACTTTTTCGGATCCAATTATTTCGAACTGTCTACCTAAAGATGTTTAAGAAGCATCACCAGTGACTTCCTTTCATCACAGATGTTTGAAATGGATGCAATCCAGATATTGTCTAAAGCAGGTTATGGCCAACATTGTAATACATTTGTGTATGTACAGGACAGCGAAATTGTTCTTACACATAATATTGCACATGAAAAGAACACAAGAGGAACGGTGAGCTATTTTATCACATATATATACCCATCCACCCACCCACCCCACAAGCTCACTGATGGAGAATAGGCCAAATGTGCCCTCTTGCATGTTGTAAATGGTGGCGAATGAAGGCAACTCGTTTGCCTTGGGATGCATCCCATGGTGATTTTCCAGCTCTAAGAATTTTTTTTATATAATAATGCAGTTTATATACACAAATTTGATTTTTTTAATGATTTGATTGTCTTTGTGTTGTATGGTTTTTTGATACCTAAACTTACTTGACACTATATAGCCAAGGATGTGCTGATGTGCCATTAAATCTTATACATACATATCTCTGGCATCCTTTCATCACTTCCATGAAGGAGATGCGTCCATAAAATTTTATTACACATACCTTTAAATGGCGATTATTCACTTTATGTTGCTCCTTGTCGATCAGTATTCCTTGGAAAAACAATATATAAATGCTCCGAGAAATACATACGACAAAATTAATGTTAAAGTACGTGCACATTTTTAGATGAGGCTAACCAACAAGTGTGATCCAGTGTAAACTGGATTGAATGTCATGCTATGATGTCACAATGAAAGCAATCAGAACAAACATTGAACTACCTTCTTCACTGGCAACGATTAGACCCAATGTCAGCTTTCTTGACCCTTTGGAGTTCAAGTCTGCCATTGTAAAATTCTATAGTGATTGATTATATTCGTCTGGAAGTTTTGTGATGACAACTAAGGTGCAGATAACTCAACAATCTGTAATTAAGAAACTTTGGTAAAACTACTTTAGTATTAAATAGACAAGAACTGTTTGTATAACAAATCGATAGGCAAGAAATGTACCACTCATTGATGTTTGGTGGAGATGGAAACTTTAAAGATGGGCTGAACATTAACCTATGGATCACTGGTAGACATCGGTCCTGAAAAAATATGTTTCCACTTTAGTTTGATTTTTGATTTCCATTCAAGTTTCCAACTAATATTAGTGGTAGAGTCTCTTTATCTTACCTGATCAGTGGCTTCATCGCCATTTCCATTACAATATATATTGGCATCACCTGGGAGACTGTCCCTTGACGCTCTGTATATTACATGAGGTTGCCCATTTCGAACAAGAATTTCTCTGAACACATTATCATCATTATTGTTCTGTTGAATGCGACAACCAAATTGTCTGGATAGTGTTTAAAAAAATGCTGCACTAAGCGTAACATTTGCATACAAGGACAAGGCAGTTTTTAATTCATATTCGTCATCAAAGATATTGGTTTTGGGAACCCAGAAATTATATTAATGAAAATAGTGGGGAAACAAAGACATATTCTTTTGGTATATTTTACATACATTATCTCTGAATTTTACTAATGATGCAAACAATTGAGATTGCAGTTTGATTTTAACATTAATAAAGTATCAAAAGAGCATTTTGTTCAACATTTTTAATTTGTATAGGGGATTTTCATGACTTTGTATCATGATCTATCTTAGAAACCAAGGAAGTATATCCGTATTTTTTCCACAAATTTAAACCCTCATGATAAGTAGCGATAATAAGTTGAGAAATGGCCACCATGTCGGCCACATTTTGAATGTCAGATCTGCACAATTTTCATGCAAAAACAGCAAATCTCTGTGGCCAACTTTTTAGAAGTAGCGAGAACAAGATTTTCATTATGGCGATCTTGATGGCCTACTTGGTTGTCAGATTTTCATCATTATCATTTATGTTGGTTGTTGGTTGGTTATTAATGACACCTATTAACACATTATTGGCTATGTCATGCAAAGGAAATGGAAGCTAATTGCCTTTATCAGAGGCTAAATTCAAGCAGCTGACCCAGGCTGACCTGGATCGGTGTCGAAATCACAACCCTTTGATTAAGAGTCTGACACCCTATAAATTTAGCTACTGTTGCTCCATTTTCATTTACAACCAACCCGACGTCACAAGAAGTCTTTAGTAAAAACACCATGTCAATACAAAAACAGGAGGAGCAGAAATGAGAATATATACAAGGTGGACATTATGGTGACGATTTTGGATGTCAGATTGGCATCATTTTCATTTAGGACCAACTAGACATAACGAGAAGTCTTTTACTGAAAACATCATGTCAATATAACCATAAAAGTGCGCGAATTAGGTCATAATCACCTAGTTTTGCTTACTATTATCTAGATGTATCTACATACCAATTTGCACAAATATAGGTGATACAGGATCAAGGATATTGAGGGTGTAATTAACAAATAACTGTAACTAGAAAAGTTAGTCAAGCTTGTACATTAGGTCAAAGTGATAACGTTATGATATGGTTGAGTTAATGTGTGTCCAAATGTATTTACATACCAACTTTGATGGTGAGGAGATAATAAGTTCTAAAATGTGTAAACAATTGAAACTTGCTGTAATTACCTGATAATCTAATCATGACATCTATATATAATAATAAAAAAAGACAAACATGTTTATAAAATTTAATGTGTCTATGTTGAGTTGTTTTTGTGTAATCAGCCATAACGATAAAATGCAATAGCTGTGGCGGCATACAAATATGGAAAAAATCTCCCTGTCTTCTTTCAAATGTTTACTTGGTGCAGTAATTAGTACTGACAACTGAAAGTATCAGTAATAGCTCCTTTAAATCCCATGAATGTAGCAGTCATATATTGAAAATCCTGAAAAGCCAAATTAAAGATGTTCATATTAATGTGACCAAGGAAAAATATTCTGATTAGGAACATGCCTGACAAAATGTTTTAAAAAATTGCTGTTCTGTAAAGTCATAACGTACAAGAAGAGTTATCAGAGGGATAAGCAATCTCATCTCTATGCCTTTGTGTAAATTATTGTTGAAATTTTTTGCACTTTAGTAAACATTCTGTCTATCATGTGCATGTACTGTTATACAAAAGAAGCGTAAACCAGAAATTGGGAGGATGACAATCATGGGCTTCAAGCTGCATACCAAATGTGGATGAAATCCAGTACTAATTAATGGAGCTATTGTGACAATGATATACAATGCTCACAATCAAACTCAGAGAAGGTCGCATCAGTTCTAGCTGCATACCAAATTTGTTTTAAATCCAAAAAGGGAGTTATTGCGTGGAAACAAAAAGTAGGATAGATGAATGTAAAGAAAGGAGGAAAGGTCACATTTAATCTCCACTCTCCCCGACCCCCACCCCCTTTCCTTTCAAAGAAAGGGAACAATAATCATCCTAAGGTGGCTGATATTACAAGGAAAAATAAGCATGTTAAGGGTGTAGATATGCAGAGAAAATAAGCGTGCATTGGGTGCTGATAAGCAAGAAAGATAAGTGTGCTGATATGCAATGAAAAATATGTAAGATGATAATAGCTACATTAATCAGCAGTATAAAAAGCTTGCTTTCGGGTCCAAAATATTTGCTCCTTACATTGACGACGGTGTCAATATTATGCGGACTTGTTGATTTTACTAAGGATTGTAGCAGAAAGCACCCCCATTAAACATTCAACTCTGTAGAAAACTAAAATTCCCAAGTGAAGCTGTATTATTTCCTTTTAATATCTCAAATTTATGCTTTATAGTTAATGTAGAGTACAAATATATTTTTTATCGTGAACAAAACTGACATACTGAAAGCAATAATCATAGTTGGATTATATGATGATATACTGAAGTCTACACTGAAGTCTCAACTGTCTACACTTTTCAACCTTACCTATCTTTTTCATTTAGTCTCTTAACATTTGATGTTAAAATATTTTGGACCATGTCAGTTAAAAATATGAGTGCAATAAGCAGTAAATTATATGTCTGAGCTGATGAGCGTGCAACATGAGCGTTCCGACCTCATAGACATGCTTTATAAACATGCTACTTGTATAATTATTGCTTACAGCAAACAAGCTGAAAATTTAAAAATATCATCATGTCAGAGAAAAATATAAGCACTTTTTACTATACCCATCTTCAATAATAATATATAACTAGATTTAGTTTCAGTGTCATTATTAAAAGTAGCACATATGGATGTAAATAAATTTATGATAATACATTCAAATAATAATTTTAAAAAACTGTATTAATAATGATAAAATAGAGTTTGTGAGTCGATATTGCAAGATAAGTGCAGGTAATTGAACGAATTTCTAAAAATTAAACTGCAAAGCTTTCTATATGCATTACATTCATTTTGAGAAGTAAGTCACGGTACAATTCTAAAAAGAATCCATCCCTTCCAAAATAAATATTTATATTTGAGATATTGATGGAGTAAAGTATAAAAATGTTTATTAAAATACTTATTTGACATTGCTACGGATGGGTCTGCTACATATTTTCTTCAATCAGCACCTGCCATCAAGGATCAACGATTGAAACTGATTTTAAAGACTACTAAAACATCAGCAAATAATTTACGGAAAGAGCTGAAATAGGTATTGTACAAATGAAAAATAAAATTATAAAAATTCGATATGTATTAAACTTTAATGAAATTTATTATACATAACACATAGATATATAAATAGCGTGATATAAGCTTCATTAAGGTCTTATTAATAATGTTTTATTGATGAATTATGTAATAAATTCGTTTCGTTTAATTATTGTTTACAAAACCCTATTTCAAGAGAACGATGAATATTGTTAAAAACAGAGCTGTTTCTTCTACGCCGTTTCGAAAAGTTGCGTGTATTCTGTGTTGACAAATGAATTTGATCTAAGAGAAAGCCCCCCCCCCCCAAAAAAAAAAAGTGTGCCTTTTTATTTCAAATCAATTAAATATATCTCCTTACAATATTAGTTAGCTTTGAAAAAATAGGAAGCATTTTTGAAAATGTCGCCTTAATGGTTATTCTCTGACGGTGGGGGTAAACACAACCTTAACATACGTTGCAATTTTTTGCATAACAATATTTAATAAACACATGCATATCTTGCATCAAAATGTGTAGATACTAGTTTTCGGTAATATTATAATACTTGAATGAAATTCTGAATGTGAATCAGTTAGCAAGGTAATGTACAGAATGATAGAAAACATCAGGGTGACGTAAATTTTGTAATCCTAATGCTACTGTCGCCATAATGACCACCCAGTGACGATGAACTGTCACTGTATTGTTGGTTGCACCACAACACAAACACACACACACACACACACACACACACACACACACACACACACACACATTGTCAATAAACCTCTTTATCTCTGTCACACACACATACACAGTTAAGTTAAAGTTGTATTACAAAACTATCGTTCTGAAAGGAAACTATGCAAATTTCATACCTTAAAGATGAATTAATAAAGCCATTTTTTTTTTTTAAAAAGGCATCGGGAAGTGGTATATCTTCATACACCCCGTTTATGCAGACAGAATACAGATAGTGCGACGGACATAGCGATAGCTATATCTTCCTATTATATATTGAAGGTAATAAAGAGAACAAACATTTCTTTTATAAGTATAGCATTGGTAAAAGTAAATGTTGGCAGCTCCCAGTTTGAATTAAGTAAACCAATAAGTAGTTTTTTCTTCTGTCAAGCCAGTAGTACTAGACGACCATTATATTTCTCACATTAAAATAATTGCATTGTATAAGCTGCCTCATTTATGCTTAGGTGACGGAGCATAAAGCCTAACGTATATTAGTATTAAAGTTTGGTGACTATAATGACAGTTGTAACTTGATAAGAGTTTGATATTTTATTACATTTTTAGAGAGAATTCAGTATGAAAACAAAAAGAGATCCTAGAATCTTAGTAATTGTTTTCAAAGAATAAGTGAACATTTACCTCGTAAGCTTTGTAAAAGAGACTTCAAATAAAATAATAATATATGATACTTCAAAAATAAGGTGTTTTTCCTGCAATCTTAATACTTACATTTTATTTTGTATCATTGACCTTTGACACAAAGATTAAAACGCATGTTCATAAGAAATGAACTTGTCCTGTGTTGCACGGAATTGATCAACACTTTTGTATCGATCTGCCAGGAAGTGAACGCTATCTATGGGTTCTAACAGTTTTGCAACATTTCTTACGCTTGTTTACATTTAAATGCAACTCGCCTAGATATTGGTGAGTAAAATAAAATACAACAAAATTTTTATTGATGCTCAATCCTTGTGTAAAAAGCATTAGAACTTACGAAACAAATACCATGCGAAGGCAACAAAAACGTTAATCGCCACTGATAAATCTAAAATAATTATCATCAGCACAAGGCTCGCTTGACCCTTTTCTCCTTCTTCCCTGTAATTTGGAGCTAAAAGACGACATATATCCTATACAATTCTAAGGACTATTGTATCATCTGCAAATACATAGAGAATTCTCTAATACTTTGATTGACCAGATACAGACTTAATAATGTCTCTGAGAAATGTTATAATTTCCATGCTGTTCATTTCTTTGAAATGACGTGAAATGCATGAATAAAATGTATTGCTTTTATATGAGTATTTTCTACGGGTATTGGCTTTGATGGCTATGTAAATAGAATCTTTAAATTGTTAACTATTTGAGAGATGGTGCTACTGTTATGTGTGATGTTTACATACTTAACTTTTGTTTATGATTATAAGTTGTACGGTTATTTGAAAATACATACTTAACTTTTGTCCATGATTGTAAGTTGTAACATGTGTCAGGTAGGCCAGTATTTTTTTAGGCATTTCGCAATTAGACTCTTGTGGCATATGTCAGGTAGGCCAGTAATTTTCCCTTAGAATCTATTCATATTGTGATATTGTGTTGTGACTTACGTCATGTAAGCATGTGTGTGTATATATATATATATATATATATATATATATATATATATATATATATATATATATATACAGATTTTGGTAAACAATTTCATTCTTGTTCTAAAATTCCTGTTCTAAATATCAGTCTGAATTTACAGTTGTGTTCAGATATAATTTGAGAGGAATTATTTATTTAAAATATAAATTGGAATTACTGAAGTGCTCATTGATTTTTGGATTAATACTTTATTTTGGGATTATGTGAACTCATTCAAATATATTCTGGATTACATCGTTGTGGTACATATGGACATTCACGGTTATTAGAGTGCATTCAGAATATTTTAGTATTTTGGACTTGTGATTAGGACATTTAGGATTATTTTGGAATTTAACTCTCAAATTGTAAGTGACTTTTGAATTTTAATTTTAATTGTCTGGAAATAAATTGTTTATTTATCTTACTTGATTTTACTGGTTTCACTTATTTTCTTTTATATATTTTAAGACCTAAAGTCGTAACATTACTTTTAAGGAATATGTGTTCACATATGTATATTTCCGCATGCAGTTTTAAGACCAAGAATACTCCATATATCAGTTATTACCTTTGAGTGAATGTTTAATACTTTAAAATACCACCTGGTGGTAAATATAGCAATCTGAAACTATTGATAATCAGCAATAAAAATAATACGTTTCAACCTTAAGTAATATGAGTCGCTACTGAAATTTCCAATATAAAATTACAAATTTGAATTGGTCGTGGAATACTGTTTTCTTCAGAATATATAATATTACAACCTATAAGATCAGTAAGATTTGTGCTATTTGTGTCATAAAAAGTGACAAAACTCCAATAATTTTGTTTTACTCAGGCATAGGTTTGTGAGTTTGATAACATAAGCCCGGGGCAGTTGTCTCTGTTTTCCATGGGAAAGACACTTAGCTCCCATTTTCTCAGTAGATATAGCTAATAATATGTTAAAAGTGTCGTGAAAACCGACAAAACAAAACTGACATTATTAATGGCTAATTTTATGAATTCTGACATCATTCCCATTTGTGGCCTTTTTCTTCACTTTGTATGTTCCATACGCTTTTTTTGTTACACGGCCAATCAAACTCTGTCTAAATGCTTTCCTGCGCTCCTTTGTAAGCAACAAAATTTTTTTTTAAATCCGACAGAGACATTCTCAGTGGCAACATTTGTTTTATGTTGACTATCGCCAATTTCTTCAGCAGCTCCCATATAACAGAATATAAACTAGCTTCTCTAATAAGATAAAAGTTTGGAAATATTGGCCAATTTAGAGAAAAGCTAAGCATTAAACTACGCCCGATAACTAAGCTGGTAGTTTGGATTATCCACCTTAACAACCGTCTGCATTTCTACATTATTGGGTACTTTTTCATGGTTGGAGCTATGGAATGGTTTAATTCTATTACACAGCCGTTGTTGTAGACTTGAAATTCTTTTTAGTCCCATACTGTGTTACTTTTTATAATCGTAATTAAATAACCCTTTCACATTCTGTGACTGAGAGAAAAGCTGTTTATGCTTTGATTGATCTCTGTAATAAGAGTTAAAATAGGCGCCTCTCTATGCACATAGCAAGCACAGTCAGCTCTTGAAATTCAAGCAGAAGTGATGCCTACTAGTTTATTTGCCATTATAATGTTATAACATTCAATCGAATCACCAGTGATATAATTAAATAGAAAATTGTACTGAATATTCATAAATTTAGCAAGGGTCAAGTGCCTAGCGGAGTTAACGGACTTCGTGTTTCTGCGAAATTGTCAGAATGTGCAAATCTTTGATCTGATATGCGATTCTAATTTGCGTTCTGTTAAGATGGGATCTGTTGGAGTAGTCGACGGAAGTTGTCCTGAACAAACGTTAGTCCTCACATTTTATAGCGGGGAAACACTCCTCCCACCAACTCCACCCCCCCCCCCGACCCCCCCCCCCCCCCAAAAAAAAAAAAAAACGCAACACACGAATGCATTTGAATTGAATTAAATATGTAATCTCTGTTTAAGAAATGGGAGTTGATGTACGAAACTCAAATTGATCTTCATTATGGCATTTCATACTTGTTCCATGTAAGCTGCACGAGTTCAGAATTCAATGAAGAGTTGACTTTTAAGTAACTTTCATAGCCTTGTAGAGAAGGACTGACTTTAATACAATACAATTATAAATGATTCACGACTTTTGATTCTGCCAGAATAACGTTAAAAACAGACATTAAGATCAATTTAAATGATGAAATGGAGAGATGCTTTAATTAAAGTATAATACTTTGCCTGTACGGGCCAGGCTTTTTCATTTCATAACTAAAACAATATGGCAAGTCATTTTTCGTGCTATAAATCTGGACATTGCAATTAGTTATTGACATGAAAGGTGATTAGCTTCATTCGTTAAAGATTTAAAGAGATGGGTAATTGAAATGTTGAAATATATCTTTACAATATTACAGCCGGTATAAACCCACCATGAAATAGTTATATTGGTAACAAAGACGGCAAAAAACCCACACAAAAACCCACACAAAGCTGTGTGAGATATAAAAGTATATTACATCGACTTATATTTATCATTTCATTAAAAATGTATTATGTACGTGGCAATTCAGACTTAAATTAAGAAGATATAAATCAGAGTAGTTTTATCCATAAATTCTCCATTCGCGCGATACATCTGGTCCTCCACACGATTTTGTCGAACATAATATAAAATTCTTACAATAGATTGTTATAACTGGTGTTCAGTGGTATCATTTTATTTATGTAAGTAGACAAAAACGGTTAAAATACTTGTACAATTTAATCTAGATATAGAACCCATAACAAAGATCAGCAGATTTTATGTTGACCCATATCTCGCATCGCCTTTCCACGCAGGTCAGTATTTGGGATAAGAAACTTTAATTGACATATATTCATCGTCGTGAACAATCGTACGAAATATGATCACATCCCTACACCCTACCCCCATCAACACCATCTCATTCAGTGAAGATGAACTTCAGGTTACAAGAATAGTCCATGCTACCTATGTTAAAATGTGACCTTTGACCCAACTTCCTCCTCCCTTGGAACTTGCAATCGCTTCAATTTCTTGTCTGTTTGTTTGTTTGTTTTTTGTGTGTTTTCTTTGTTTGTTGTGGGGGGGGGGGACATTACAATGCTCCTTTAATACGAAGCAAGTATTCTATAAATAAAACTGCTTGTAATTATTTTATCCGAAATGAATATATACGAAGAAATACATATGCATACAGAAGTAAAATATTAGGAATGGGAATAAGTATAATGCACATTATACCCGGTGAAAATAAGTGTCTGCACGTTTCGTTTCAGCTCCTATAAAACGGTACTGCTGTTTAAGACATATAAAAACTTTCAAAAATACTTATTTGCTTGTGCACTAGCAAAACCAGTAAAATGGGGGAGGGGGGGGAGGGGGACACCAAAGCTGTTCCAGCACAAGCATCTACAAAAAGTGTCGCCGGCAGAACATCTCACTGACCATATATAGGTTTGCTCATTGGATGGAATGATTTGTCAGGGACGCAAAACAGAAACAGTAGGGTATTTGGGGAGCTAGCAGACAATGACAATGGTCATGTCTGAAGATTCAAACAAGAAAATAATCGATGTAAAACATGTATTTTATATCTACATAAACCCTTTATCAAAATAGTCTAGCCTTAGTTTCTTTACTTAATTTTTTTAAAAGTATTTCCTTTATTAAACCTTTCATTATAATCAATTCACTAAAGTTTGAGTCACATTGTATGTGAGCGTTATTGGACTGAAAAAACCGACTTACACAATCCATATCTCCAGACAATTCCTTGTAGTAGTATCCGTGCAACGTTATGGCTACATTCTCTCTCCGCTTGAATGCATCAGCTGTGTAAACTATGGCGGAATTAATTGATTCTTCTCTGTGATATGAATCTTTTAAATATCTGTTAACTTCCTGTTATATTCTGCATAGTTATGTCTGAATAATTCATTACACACACAATCACTATATTTGAAAAGATCGTATTCTATTATGTGCACTATATATTTTATTTTATTCTCTATTTTCTTTTGTAAAGAAGTCAGTTTATGTCGATAATAGAAGAGGTATGTTCTTCATCACTGTATCTAAAAGGAAAATATAAGCGCCTAAATCTTAAAGAATAGTAACCATAGTTAACAAACAAACACACACACACACACACAGAGTCTAACATTAGACTACGCCTTTGAACGATTTAAAACTCGGTTGAGTCATGTGGATTCGTTTTCTTTTCCTTGTCCAAAATTGTTCTATACCTGTCTAGTTTTAAAGCGGGTATCGTGAGGATACGTATTTATTGATTTCACGAAGCAATGTCATCTCGTGCTGAAGATATATGTGCACCGCAAATCGTTTCTGCCCTGATAAAGGTGCTCGCACAAGAAGATAAAGAAAATAGAAACACTAACTTTACCTTAAATATTCTTTGCATATTTAATTTCTTAATACATAGAGTCACAATAATTTATCATGTCATAAATTGTATCTAAAAACAGCGTTATTTTGTGGAACAGCCGAACACATTTCACATATTAATCTGTTGAACGTTTACTCGAAAAAACTGCAAATCTGGTGCAATTGGAGGAACGTAACAAACGTAGTTAAAGGGTTTGTATCTTAATATTATGATGACACTTAACAGCAAAATTTAATTCAATTGTGTAACCCTTTGAACTGGAAAGATTAAAGATTACTATTGGATAATACCTTTCTAAAAGATGATTGTAAATATTGCATACTTAAATTTCTGGCCCTGTATTCTTGAAACGTTTTAAGCAAAACTCAAGCTCAAGCTCAAAATCAAAAAAATTAGGGGAAATAGACTTCAGAGTTGTTTCTCCCTCGTAGAAAAATTACTGTAGTGTAGAAATTCCCGGGGAAATTCCTCTCTAGAGCTATATTTCTGGTGGGAAAACCAGCTTTTTGGGGGGGAGGAGGGGGGACCACCTCTAACCAAACAGGTTGACAGGTTTGCGTACATGAATTCTAAGTTTTGGTGTACATTGTAGCCCTATTTACAACCCAAGAAAGTCATTTTGTTTCCGACACAACGAAAGCAAGGCAGTACATGTATCATTAGTCAAGTAATGCAATCATATACAGGCATCATTTTACCAGGGTGAGGGTTTAAAAGCTATGCATTGACTGCAACGCTAACTGAATCCTCTCGGTGAATAAAGTCGTCTTTCATACCGCGATTTATCTTTGTCAAAAAACACCTGGATCAGTTTGAATTGTGCATTTTTTCCAAGCAGTCCATTAAAGAAGAGTCTTGATCACTAATTGAGTAACCTTAATATTTAGGGTAAAAGTTTTGAACTTCTCATTTCAATAATTCTGACAACTACGTCAAAAGTTTTACTAAGATAGTGCAGTCGCAATGAGCTGACTTTGCATGTTTGCTGTTGCGTGTTCGATTCTTAGTTTCGACACGTAAGAGGGACCGTTTTCGCGCCATCAAGGTTGTTTGTTTCGTTCGGAATCTGCAGTTTTAAGCTCGTTCAATACGTTTTCGGAATGTGTGCAGTCGGTGTTTAACAAATGCAGTTAATAAAACTATAGTAACTGTATATGTAATGGAGCCATTGCAGCCTTGTACTTTACAGAGTTATTCTCTCCTTTGTACCTGACACGAACTAATTCATTATTGATCGAGATATCAAGCATTCTGTATAAGATGAGGGTACAATAATAAGATGACCGTGTTTTCAACATAATCATTTTTTAAAACCAACCAACAGCTGCAGCAACAACAACAACAGCACCAATAAAAACAGCACTCTTGTCTACTTTTTTTTCATTTTTTAACTTTTCATATTTCTTTCCATCCTTTCCATTTATACACTTTCATGTTTACAAAAGTTATATTTCCAGCAGTCGTGGCCACATTATCTTCGTCAACAGCTGTCGCGTATCTATTTCAATTGGCGGCATACATCTAGAAGTGTATAAAATCGTTACTGTAGAGCATCTGCCACTACGACAACTATATACATTGTATGATATATTTATCTATTAGGGGCACGTTCAACTAGATTAACATTTTTTGTTTTCATGTAAGAATGCAAACGCTAAATATTATTTACAGTAATCTGCAACGTCGTGGCAACCAAAAAAATCAAAGGGGGTGGGAGTATTTCGTAACATTAGGTCGTGTCATTCTGTCAGGGTAATTTCCATTGGTATAGTACGTCCATACAGCAAGATAATTTATATGTTTTGGAGGTAAACATTTAGTAAATCTCACTCCTCGACTTTCCCCAAGCTTGTACTACTGACCATCAGCATGATCTTCCTAGACAATTACATAAACCGACGAACATTTTCAAACTTTCAATGGAATTTAATTCAAAACAAAATTATGTCATTATTTTCAAAACATAATCAGAAGCGTAGATGTGTGTACTTGTTCGTCATTAACAATGTATAACAAATGCAGAGGTCCGTTAACCTAATTTGGACGCCCCCACCCCATATCCCCTGGTAAAGATATTTGCCACTAATACATATATGTATTCCCTCTCTCTCTCTCACACTCTTTCTCTCTCTCTCTCTCTCTCTCTGTATGTATGTAAACGTAATACTCTGGCATATAGTGGTTGCCACAAAATGTGTAATATCTCATCTTTCCACCTAATCTGAGACAAACATATTTGACTCAGATTTCCATACTTAGGAGAAGACATTCGAGAATTCCTTGTTAATATAATATTATTAAGAATTATTGACTTAAAAATATGCATTTCAATAGATAAATACCAGTTTTCAATATTGCAATTTGAAATGTCCACAATTGAAACGCAGAAAACGGATATTTATCGTTTTTAAAGAGATACCTTTTTTCAAGTTTCATGTTCGATTCTGGAAGGAAAAAAAAACAAAATTCAGATTTTTTTTACACCGATTTTATTCTGTTTCCCTTGAATCGGCACTATATAGCCAATATTATCCTGATGGCCCGTTAAACCTCATCGATCCATCCATACTGCCGACTTCATTACAGCATATGAGCTTTTCGCTCAGCAATTGGCTGCACATTGCTCACTTAAACTGGGCGTAACGAATCATGACACGCTTCTCCAAAGGAGGTATATATTGTGCAAGATATATATCTCTTTTGTGCACGTATTGTAAAGGGAAAGGAAGAGATTTCATGTTAGAATTATGAATCAAAGACCTATCGGATTCATTTGCTGACTGGCGCATATCTTAAGCCATTGTTTGTTTGTTGTTTTTTTTTTTTTGGGGGGGGGGTGTTTCTTTGTTTTGTGGGAGGGGTTGTAATGGGAGGGGGCGGATGGATGGAGGTGGATAACCGCGCAACTTTGTAGATCTGTTGCGCAAATCAGATGGCCTGATGGACGAGTCAGGCATCTCGACTCTATCTCTTTCCTTTGGAGAACCTCTTCAGTTGATTTTATTGATTCACAAAGTAATTTTGACTATAAATATTCGTACACATCAAATATTTCAATTACATGTATTTTGGCATAGTATCACTGAGTATTTGAGGTCGGCTAGTCGATTCTCTTACTCTAATATTCTCTTACTCTTCTGTTTCTTTCTTTTAGAATTTCATTGTCCTCGCAAACTCATAGTGCAAAATAAAACTCTTAGTTGGGGTTTATAAAGTCATTTGATATCTTTGTTTGTTTTTTTTTTTTTTGTTTTTTTTTTTTTCTTAATATAGACATTATAAAAATAGAAAGAGATTAAATGCAACCTTGAAATATAGGTTATTTTACCTTTGATAATCGAAGGACCTTACAGTGATTTGGTTTCATACATTTTCCGCAAGCACTATATTATTCGTCAACCCTCCCGGCAGCTTGTACCCCTATACAGATCTTAAAAACGAAAGGCATCGATGATATACAAAATGCACAAAACTTAGTCATTTCATTCATCAATTTATAATTTCTAACCTGATTATCGCCAGGGGTCTCTAGCACTGTCATCTTGTTTGCGTTTCAATTCAAATGGAGTTTTCAGTGTAAAAAACAAACAAACAGCATGCTCACAGTCCTTTTCCGGTTCCTGGAAAAGTACATTTTCAGTGAAGGGGTGAAGTTCCTTGGACTACACATACATAGAAGGTTTTACAAAAATCTGTCAGGTCTGCATCCAATCTTTGCAATGTTTAGTTTTAATATTTCTAAAAAAATGAATAAAATAGATTAGGCAAGCATTAAAAGGGATGTAACTCCCAAATTTACTGAATTATACGAAGCATATTAAAGACGATGAACTACATCACTCCTGTTGTCTGAAAAACACAGACTCGCCCTCGCAAATATAGCGGCCGTCTTAGTGAAGAATCTCCCGTTTGGATTGTTGAAACTCGAAGAAGATGACAGTGTTAGAAATTGATGAATGAAACGACTGTGTTGTGCATTTTTTTAATATCCTTGATGCTTTTTGTTTTTTGTTTTTAAAATCGTCCGGGGGGGGCGTGTTCCGGGTTCCGGGAGGCGGGTTCCGGGGGGGGGGAGGGGGGGCGGGTTGTACAAGCTGCCGGGATAGTGGGAGAATACTATATAACTTTTTCCGGCTCCTTGAATACACATTTGTATTATTGTAAACATTTCATACAGATATCTTTATTATATACCATGTAGTTATAATGTAAGTATATCATGAAGAATGAAGAGGTTTGGAAACATTGTTAATTATAATCGGGCTCTACATTAAGTGACTGGATCTGAATATTACAAAGCAGCATAGCATACATTCATTGAGATCATTTATCCACATCCACAAAATACCAACCCCAACCTTTAGTCCTGCATTTCCATGGAGCGGAGAAAAATTAAGTGCATGTTGTTCACATCCACTAAAACCACATGCAGTTTTATCGCAAGGTTTCCAATCCATATATTTCAAGTTGTAGGTAGAGTTGTTCCGCATTACACACACACGCATGCACGCACGCACACACACACTCGCAAATTCATTACTACATGCATACATTATACGTCTTTATTTTGGATTTAATATAACAATCAATCACCGCGTTATCAAAAAAAAAACAACAAAAAACAAAGAAATAGGAAGACACGTTGGAAGGCAAACGATCTAAAAAATGCATATAACAAACCGATGGATACTTTTAATAGCTGTGTATTTTATCATATGAATGTGTATAACTCTACATAGACAGCCATACATTGCATTTTAGCTAGATACAAAGATTGGTGAATGCATATGTGGATAGTGTGGTATAAAAAGAGAATTACACATGGATATATTTGTTCACAAATATGTCCTTGCATACAATGTATACGCCAGTGAGAGGAAACATTAGGATCAAGAGTGATTGAAGTTTATTAACAAGAAGAGGAAGAAAGAGGGATTCTTACAAGGTCGTCATGTATTGTAATTCACTGTAGTAATGTAAGGTGATCTCAGTGCTACTGTGTATTCAGAACTTGAACGTATCGAAAAAAAACAAAAAACAACAACAACAAAATCTCCTACACATTACATTTGACCACGTGCTGATAAAGAGAAACGATGCACACCACAGATTTTTTTAAATATATATATTTAATGCGATTAATGTAACATGAGCGAAATTACACCTTTGACCAAAGAACAACTTTGGCTGCTATTTACTTATGTTCCTAAGATCAAGTTGTGTATGACTAATACTGAACAAACTGAACATTTAGATTACCTTTTATTAGTGACCAGGAACAATAAAACACTAAGCTGTTAAATGTGTGCAAGTTTTAATGGCAGAATCTAGCTACCCGTGAGTCCCTGATTTTGAAATGTTGTTTTAACACAGTAACTTGAAACGATTACAAAATTATAAATAATGCCCATGTGACCGTTTGCAATGAACATTGGATTAAAGGTCTAATTCTGAAGGACTGATCAGTATATATTTATAGAAGTCATGAGAAACAATGGTAATTGCATCTGCAGATTTTTCTGGTAAATATAACGAATCCATGAACATGCATCTAGACATCATTTTGAGAGCTTTACTCGAGATGCAGCAGTGAAAATCGAGAGCAATCTTGATGAAGATGATGAGTAGAAAATTTCTCAAATGAAATCTTAAAGGTGAAAACGGGTACTGCAGATCTATAAATGTTGATTCCAATATAATTCACCGTCTCAAAGACTCTCAACAGAAAGAAGCTAAATGTGGAACTTGCCTGGAGAGGTACAGTTTTATTGAGGTTAAAATGAAATAAACATATCTAAGACGCTGATTCAGAACGAAAAGGGAATACTTCAGATTTTGTATCATCCCTTCACAAGGTCCCAAGCCAACTACATTAAAAAGGACGAGAGGACTTTTCGTCAGAGTGACCCATAGGAAACCATAAGCTAGAAGGTAGATTTCGTTTCTGTTTATTTATCAAAAGAAAATGTTACAAGTACGAAATCTTACCTTTCCTCCATATTTCTCGTCGTCATGTGGTCTAATTCCAAAGACCTGAGAATTAACTAGATCAAGTGTCCGATTTGCGAGCAGCTCTTTTTCAGAAACGATATCTTGCAAAGAAATGTTCGCTGAAAGCACAGATGAAAACATGGCGAACGATGAACCCTATTTCGGAAGTGTCCATGCACATTCAATATCGCCGCCGCCTCCACCACCTCTACAGCCGTCGCATGAGCCATCGCCGCCGCAGCCATTCACCATGATTGTGTCAGGGCCTACGTCGTGCTGAAAAAAGACCAGGATTAAAACTTTCCAATAGCTGAACGGCGGCCTCCTCTCCCCATCCGCCGCAAAGAATCATGTAGATTTGCAAGCAATGGCAATCCATACATGACGCCATTAGTACCAGGGTCTAACCCAAGGTAGAATATCTGAGGGAAATTCCATCAGATGTCATCAATTCCTGAACCCGAAAATCATACATCTGGTCATCATAAATGACTTTATGGCTTATTCAGCAAAAGGCACATGGGTCAGTTAATTGTTTACTGACGGTAACAATCATTGAAACTTCTCAGTCATTGTAATGAATCAAAATCTTTACTTAGGTAAGGATCAAAGCAAGAATCGGAACTGTCATTATTTAGTTCTTTTTTAAAATGCTATTAACAATCTCCAGACCATAACGCTCGCCAGACAGATGTATCCATACCATACTGGCGACTTCAGGCATCGACTAAAGATAACCGTACGGTTATCTTCTGATGGATCTAACTTGTACGACGCCTGAACTCTAGAGACTTTGAATCCTTAGAGAGAATTCACTGGAAAATATAAGAGGCTCCCCCGTAGAGACGAACTAGTAGAAAACACAAAACTTCTTGCAGACATCAACAGTGATACGGGCGGCTTTTTCATTGGATCCTGCAATCAAAGTTCTGTGTCGGTGCGGGAATTGTGGTCACGTATTCTGCATCGAAACGGACTTGAGGAGACATGGAGACCAAGAGTGTACGCAAACCACAGACTCTGAAGAAGTAGAACAAAACGAGTTCGACTGCAGCTTTTGTAGCGCTCTGTTTGGCACTTTGGACGATCCAAGAAGACATGAAAAGAAAAGACAAGATCTCGAGGATCTACAAAAAAAGGCCGTAAAGCAATAAGACTTGTACCCACTGAGCGGAAAATCGGAAGCAGACGAGGTTGAGGAGGAGGCAAAAGAGTAACAAGTCTTAAAGAAGTCCAACATAGATTTCACGGACGATTGGAGAACTCTGGAGTTCCTTGCTATCCCACAAACTACGCAAATAGTTCGGTGAGATGTTGGACGAAACAAAGATGAATATGAGAAAGAGAACACAGAACATGGCCTACAGCAACCTTCAAGAAGACTTGATAAAAGCAGCCCGTCGACATGTGTCAGACATCGTGGTCGGCATCTTGAATTTCACTGATGACGCCTTGGTGAAGAGAATCATGGACATAGTCTGTTAACTACTCAAGAAAGGATCATTGAACATGGGAACCACCATATGGACTTTCGTACGATTTCACAAAAATTGACGAAAACCTTATGCCAGAGAGATATGTCGCACGGACGACGAATATGATGAAGTCAACGACCCCGGATATGAAGAATACCAAGGCTAAATTCATCGTGACTCTTTACCCAGACAAAAGTCATCTTACTGATCAACAACGTTACTCACAAACTAAAAATATTCCAGCCCACGTGAGGTTTCATTCGACTGCGCACCAGTTGGGAGACACTGCCTTATGTTCCCGCGTCTGTCTTTGTGTATGTGTGTGCGTACTTATGTGCGTTTGTTTACATTTGTATGCATATGCTGTGTAAGGTTGCGCATAGACGTGCTAAACAAACAATCAAACACATACATAAGCAACAATTCAGACCAAAGACAGTTTAATAAGTGTATTTACCAAGCTAATTCCTCTTTAACTAAAATACACTTTACAATTTTTTTTTTCCTAACCGAACATTTTCATTTCAATCAAAGTAAACTTAACCTTCTTTTTTGATCCCAGTGATCAATTTGATTTCCTCGTTAAAACATGTAAAATGTACACCGTGGTGTGTCACCATTGTAGCCGGAAACAGTTCTGATTCCTAGCGAGAATTCATGTGCATAGTCAAAGTTTTAAATGTGCTTCTAATATGCGGACAAGGTTATAATCTCGATGTTCCTAAGCACGGAACATCCTTGTCGACAAATCAGCCTGGCATATCGAAGAAGGTGCATCCTGGGTTGTTTTCAAGTTAGTACTTTTGCGTTGACATACTATCTATTGCGTTCGATAACAATTAACGATTTATACCGATCTCTGGGTGTTTCCATGTGGATCCACTAATTATTTTCGGTTCGTATCAAACACGTGAACAAACACGTAACAGAACGGTTCAAGTCGAAAAACCACCTCAGGTCCGACGTACACACATTGTTTGGAATTGTAATCATGTGTTGCAGAGTTTTTCCTTATTTCAGTTACGAATACTTATATCGCTTCATTCTTTACACAATAGATGCGCCATCGATTCATTGATTGATTTAGACAACATATTTTCAGACACTAAAATCAAAACTAATGCGTGCACAAGAAATTATTTTAGACGTTATTACAACATGTATGATAGAGTGAAGGGAATTACTTTGTGAAAATATATGATCGGTACCTGGCCCTTCCTGGTCATTCCCATATTATTTTAAACTATAGAAACAACAAATAGTATAAATTAAAGCTAAAAAAAATAATTTCGAGCTACTCACATGTCCTTTTTCTCTGCCATTTTATTACAAGTTCCCACCTACAAAAAGCAGGTGTGGGTTCTAGACAAAAGAACACATTCCGGGTATTTTGTTCTGGACGTTCGAGAGTCGAGAACGGAGCTAGAACGTGTACCGGTGTGAACAACAGTCCTCTCGAATGCACCACTGGAATTCTGTGATCTTGCTGACAGCACGACGTCGACATGTGTATGAATCTGGATAAAAGACTGAACAGCCTGACTTTCCAGAAGAGTCAACAACGATCAATTATGGGTATATTGTGACAAAGTAAACTTAGTGCAATTGGCAGTAGCATAGTGACCTGTGCATTACTTTCGGTTTCCAATGATCCTGTTAAGGACTAGGGAATGCACGCGATTAAGAAACTTACTGAGGAATGGGAAATTTCCTATAAATATTAGAGAACCTTACTTAAATTCAAATTCATTTTTATAGATATATGCAGCATTTTTTAAATGATCCACTGGTTGGATTTACATGTGTGTGCCCCCTTCCACACCCTCTCTCTCTCTCTCTCTCTCTCTCTCTCTCTCTCTCTCTCTCTCTCTCTCTCTCAGACAAACCTCGATCTTCCGCCATTTTCCTACTTGTGCGAACATTGGCGTGCAATCTAGGAAGCACTGTATATCTAATATTATGAAGGACTACATTATAAAATAGCTATCTCAGATTCAGATTACCATCGAGCCTATGAAATTATATTTTATATAAATTTTATATTTATTATTTACATTTTTATTATTCTTCTTTGAGTGATACGGTTATTATTCTACTTAAATGAGCTATATGATGGCTTTATGTACTTTAAATATGTGTGCAGTGACAGTGGACTTAATTAATAATAAAGTATTTGAATCTTGAGTATTGAATATTTTCACCCTATTGAGAATGGATCTACCAATTCATTTTTCATTAAACAATATCTTAAACATGATTCATTCATTCTACTTAATACTTGGACTGGGTGCACCTTTTTTTCAATTGACCCGTATGTCACGGAGGACCTCCTAAAGAGGCCCTAGTATCCTTGTTCCCATACAATGCTGGTATTTGTTCCTATTTTCCCTAAATTTACATTCGCTTGTTTCCTCAAATGTATCCCATAACTATTTTTTTTTTCCAGGTTGCGAATAATTATTAATGTTTCCTTCTTCCTGAAGAATATGTCTATTTTCTCCCGAGGCGTTTCAATTATTTTCTTGCAGTTCTACGGTTATAACATACTAATATAATGATTTCTCCATATTGTAGGCAGATATTTAGGATCTCTCTCGTCTATCTAGATTAAACAAATACACCATATTGTATTTACACACTTGCTCTGAAATATTAAACTTGAATACCGCTCGAAGTTAGAAGTCAACACGGGCAGATAACTCGTACGAGACTATAAAATTGACCGTTGGCATTGCGTGCAATATGTATACAACAAATCGAGACCTACAATATATACCACAAATATTTCGTAACATTAAAATAAATGTCAAGTTCAAAACAAGATATTGCTTTAGTATGTGAGAACTGAGGTATTGATTAAGTACTTTTACACATGCAGTCGCGTTCTCAAAATACCCCCTTGACATATATCTATGGGCACAACTTGATAAAATAATTTGTTTTGTTGATAAAAATGGTGATAGTAGTGTTTTGTACTCATTGTAGTGCAGTAGTTGTAGTAGAAATGGTATTAGAAGAAGTATGCTAGAAGAAACATGTAGAGCCGAGCTGACTAGAAACTGGGTCGGCAAGAGTGTAGCGGGTATCGAGTTGGATTTTTCTGCTTAAGGTGAAACACGGCCTGGTATACCTTCTATTTTAAACTAGGAGGAAGTATCAAGTTATTTTATAGCTATTATTTCATACTGTACGTCATCTCCATTTAGGTTTGGTTTAGTAAGGTTTTGTGGGTTTAGCACATGATTCTTGGAGAAAGAACCCGAGAAACCCCAGAAAGAACCGCCCACTCATTGGAAGCTACTCAGATTTTGTAAGAAGGATAGGGGACCACTATGGGGATCTTCATTGTGCATATTTAGGAGGTAGGTCTGATTTTATTCGTGACATTATCTACATTTCGATCTCTGAAGGTTGCATGATTAAATTCCTCCCGGAAGCTGGAAGTTTCAATTTTTTTAATAATTGTTTTTTGTTTTTTTTTTTATTATTTTTTTTTTTTTTTTTTTGGGGGGGGGGAGGGGACGATTTACTATGGAGACCTGAGTTGGGCCACTATAGGGAACAAACTTTTGGGTAGGTGGGGGTAGGGTGGGGTTGAAGTACTATGGAACTTATGGGAATTTAATATAATGGATGTCACTTTGGATAGTCTATTGAAATTTTACATTACGTTTGTGTCACTATAGACTCTAGTAGTACAGAGATGGAGAATTCTAGGCTTCCCCCTTGTATTTTGATTAATGTATTAAAGTTTCAAAAGTCGCCTAGTAAAAACAGATTTAGTGCAAAACTTTGAAAGAAATTGGAACGGCTTCGCTGCTACGCAAACATCAATTAAACTGACAAAATCTCATTGCCAGATTATACGCGAACAATTAATAAAGATAGAAGGGTAACCTATAACCTTCTATCTCTACAGTACAAATATTCTAATTCTAAATATTATGTGTGACCTAGTCAAGTTACCATACACATACATAAGTTATTCGCATTCCAAACACAATGTGTGGCCTAGTGATGTTCAGGTACTTCTAAACGAGCTATATACATTACAAAACTGCGTAGCATCTCTATAACGAGAATGCTGCTTCGCGACAACTCTTGTACCAAAGGTGTAACGAGAATATGGTATAATCTATCTTGCAACAAACCTGAACTAACTAGATAGTCCTGGTTAACTCAGCACAATATACAGGTACAATTAGCTTTATGGACTCTTCTAAAGTTAGTTTGTAGGGCGGTCCAAATTTGAAGTACAAAAATTGGTTTATCAGCATTCTGTGTCAATTGCTGCGTGGTATTAGTCGTTATGGATGGTCTTCATTTGATTCATTTATTACATTAAATTGTTTAAGATTACACAACATCTTATTGTAGTTACCTAACGAAATTGTTACTTTTGGTTTCATTCGTTCTGCTTGTGGTTCTACTATAATACCTACTATTTACTTAGGATTTGATTCAACAGCTTTAATAACAACGAGGATCCTTAAAATTATGTTGATGTATGTTGACCATGACATCGATTTAAACTCTTCCAAAGTTGTCTTTATAATGCTTTTTTTCACCGCTGATCAATTCGTTTTCTATCCGCTTTGTCTCAAACTCTTTAACATCATCTTCTAACTCTTCTACTAACTAACATCTAAAGTGACTGATTGATTCAAGCTTTATATTATGCAATCAATTTCTGTACAATACTTCTATCTTTTAAGCTCATTCGAGATTAAATTGTAGCCTTCCTCTGTCAAAAATTTCTTACCCACTTTTGCTATAGTTTCTTGAACAACATTTTTAATTTCAAGCTATTGTATTTTTATTTTGCTGTTGCTGACGAAACAATTGATGTTTTTCTTTTCCGCTATATATGCTTAAGGATTTCACATAGACTTGAATTCTTCTAAATTTTCATTGTGCTTGTTCTTGACATACATTTCTAAAAAGCACGTTTCTCATAATGTATAAGGGCAATATGGACATAGTTTTTGGCATTCAGGTAAGTTTTTACCAATGTGACAATTTTTTCACGCCAAATTCTTACAAATGTACCAGTTTGTTACAGCCAAATACTTACAAATGTGCTAATTTGTTACATTCAAATTCTAACAGAATCATTTTAATACCAACAATCTTGCACGGGACTGTATGAAAAAGTTATATACTTTTAAGATGACTTTGTGCATTAGATAAATATCGAAAATGCATAAAGAAACAATTATTGGACGAATTTATAGTATAATAAATACATCCTTCAGGAAAAAAGAGAATGTTGTGAAGCATCAATTCTTGCTTCAAAGAAACAATGATTATACCAGTTTATAGTTTTATCCCAAATATTTTCAGGAAAGTGAAAGTATGGAAAAACAGGACTACCTTCAGCAAACCCATGCTGCGGATACACATCAAGAAAAATCATTAAGTGAAATTTAAAAATTTAGTGTCAGAAATGCTATGAGCTAAAATATCCCCATGAGTTTAATAAAAGGATTGATGCTTGGATTAAATGTATGAAATGTGCGAGTAAAATATGTACTGAATGGGTTATGAAATTTAGAATACCGAAAACGAGAAAACCAGAGTACGCAAATGTGGAAGAATTATTCAAATACGCTGTTTAGATCCGCATATCAAGTCAAAGATTCATCACAAATTAACTGACCAAAATTATTGAAGTTCTTCAGTGTTGCAAAATCAAATATACGAGAAAAAGCGATAGAATCAGCAAACTTTAAGAAACAAATGTCAAAATGTTTTTCTATCTAAATGTAAATGTTTCTCCAAATTGTTAGAAGACAAGAGACAAGAAGTGAAAAGTTTCAGCAAGCAAATATTGAAATGCTACTACTTTAACAAAATCAAATATGCGAGGAAACGAGAATAAACAAAGAATCAGCAAATTTTAGCAAACAAACGTCAAATTCTAGCAAACAAACGTCGAAATTTGGAATTTTTTTATATCGAAATATCAAGGATATTCAAAAATGTTAAAAGAGAAGAAACAAGAACAGAAACATTTGAGCAGAGAAGTACTGTTACTTTACAATTTTACAAATCAAATACGCGAAAAAACTAGAACAAAAGTATAAGCAAATTGTAGTAAACAAATGCCATCATTTTCATTATCTAAATATCAACGTTTCTTGTAAAGAATGTTAGGAGAGAGTGAACAAAACTTGAAACAATTTAGCAAACAAATATTGAAAAATATCAGCGTTAAAAGATCAAATAGAAAACCAGAACAAATAATCAACAAATTCTGGGGAATAAATGTCAGATTATATCAAATAAACGTCAACACTTCCGCTATCTAAATATCAAAGGTTCCCAAATATTAGAAGACATGAATCACGAATCTACGAAAATTAGTATACAAGACTCTGGAAATTCAGGATATCTACCAGAAACCAAAAGTAAAATTATATCATGTCTTTAATTCAATGCATGATTAAATAAGTAACATCGTCAGGCATCGGTATTCAAAACGATTAAAAAATCTCTTGTTGTTGAGAAGTGGAAAATACAAAAAGAAAGAAAAGGACTGAGGAGAAGAAATGAATGACGAATTAGAATACGCAGATTCAGAACAAAAAGGACTTGAAATGATAAAGAGTAAAACGTATCGAGAAAAATTGAAAGACTAAAAGAGCGTGCGTAAAGCAGATGTCTCATACAGAAAAACTGCTACAAGAAATACAAGTTAGGAAAGTAACTTCCTTGAATGAAAAGTTTAATTAGAATGAATTTATAATTTATGGGAGGTCATGACAAAGAGCTGCACTTGTTCTTTTATCAATGTGAACCTGACATTATCAAGATTGTGAACAGAAAATTTACGAAATTAAATTTTGCCAAGGTGCATCTAAACTGAAAGTTAGTCTCAGGAAATGTATACTCTTGCCTAATGGAGAAGAGGAATAAAGACAGTATTATTCGACGAAATTTAATGAGATCTTTCACAGTTTGACAGTTGTAATATATCAGAGATTCTGTTCGTAATCAAAATTCACAGTTTCGTCAAAAGATCACAGTGAATACCATGTGGTAATTTTGCAAAATAGATGCTCTTTACTTGAACATTGGCGTATTTAAGTCATTAATATCCTGACTGGACAATACATTTTAAAAAGATCTTGCACCACTGTACACAAATGTATATTTTATGAAGTCGAATCAATTTTTAATATTCCTAGTGCAGATCATATGTAAATGTTTATTTTATGCCGTCAAATGATTTTTGAATATTCCTAGTAGATATCATACGTACAGTAAGCAAAACCAAAAGTACAAAATATACATGTATAGTAAGTGGTTTAATAGATGATAACTGAAGACATAAGCAAATATGAACATAATTTTTACATAGCAATTACTCTGTATGAAATACTGGAAGTGATAACTATAGAAAATATTTCAGACGAAGATCATCAAAGACTGCTGCAACAACTTACGATAGACAAAGAAAGAAACTAAAGTTAGACTAGCAAAAGTAACAGAAAAGGAAATTAATCAACACCTTGTCGTGCTAATCATTGTTTATTCAATATATAAGATTCACTTTGCGGAATACAGAATTTATCTAAGCTTCTCTCACGCCAAATTGATAAGCACACAAATCACACATTCATATACAAGAACTGTCAAATTTTTTCCCTACAATAGAAACGTTGAATGAACACAAACGTGTATGCTACAGAAAAGGAAATACAATCGACATAATGCCTAAAGAAGGTTCTGTTGTGAAATTCAAAAATCATCAGCTCAAAAGTTCTGTTCGTGATACATTGTGACTTTGAATGTTTTGGTAAGAACTTAAAAAGCAACATTAACTGAAAGTATTGAACTGTCAAACGACAATTGGATGTTATGCAATAATTTTCCAATGAATTTCAAAATGTCTGACCCACTTCTACGATTCACATGGTTTAGCACATGACGCAAGTTTTAATATATCAGGAGTAGCGCTAGAGTTGTTAACTGATTATGAAATATTTCTCGGGGAGCGTTAGTATGATACCTCAAAGATATGCAAAAGCTATTTTATGTTGAAGATGATGAGATGTCAAACACTGACAAAGTAATTGAAGATATTGGTGAATACGATCCTACAAACGCTATATCATTCATCATGTGCTTCACTCCAATAACTTGTACGAAAAGGCAATATCTCAACATTTACCAGCGGAAAACTTCATATGGGGATCTGAAAACGAAATTAGATGGATATAAGACAATCTGCTAAACGTGACTGGTAGTGGTCATTAGAAATTAAGATGAACTTGGTTTATTCAAGCTTAGTTTATTGGGTTTCCTTGACAAAACTTGCAGTCAAACAGTTCAATACGAACGGAAAAAAATATATATTTTCGATAATAATATGATCTTTTTTACTCTTGTCTGTATGTATATGTGTCTGTCTGTCTTTATGGAACTTTACTCTCTAAGTTTATACTTCATGTATACCTATATGACTTTCCTAGGTCTGTGTTAAACAGTTGTAAGTATTTAGTTGTGTCCGCTGGAAAGATTGTCTTGTCGAGAGGTGTGATTGTTTCCAAAATTCATCACTAAAAATATAAAAAGATCTAATTACGACTAGTTTAAAAAAATACTTAGCCTGATTTTAGTACAAATACTTTTATGTAAGTTAAATTCGGGCATAATGAATAATTAATATTGATGCATGTATCAGAATAAGATGCGACTATACTCAAAAGTGCCATGTCTATTCGCAATGGTTGAAGCTGAGTGCACTTTATTTGTTAATTGTATAGCCAGCATCGATCTTGCCGACCACTCTCATGCAACATGTTTTGTCTTGGTCTGGTGACCTACATTTTTACAAATACAATGAATGGAAAATGTTCAGCAGATACAATGAACAATACATTATTGCACCACTCTGTAAATAAATTGAAACGACGCCATCTTTGCTCTTCCTTCACTGTAATTTACACGCTAGGGGGCACTAAAAAAAATATATGTGCCATATTTGGACTCTTGAAAAGTGTATATATTTAAAATATTATATATTTCTGCATATTTATTTGGAAGACACGCTTATTTTAAAACCAATATCAATCTATTTCTCTATGAGCAAGAATATACAAAGATACAACCTATTTGCACCTAAACTAACGAAGCAAATGGACAGTCAACATAATGTACCTTTTAACACGAGCCAGATATAGCCAACTCAACTTTAAAAGCAAAATTTTATAAAATTAGGAGCTTAACTATTGAACATAGAGTTGATTATTATTATTAAATCACGTGGAATTGTTTTTCAACAAATATGTCCGACTGAAAAAGGATAAAAGTAAAGAAATTGATCGCGAAACATTACAGAGAGAGAGAGAGAGAGGGGAGAGAGAGAGATTTACAATTGTATTGTAAATAAGATTATCGTTTTCTCTTTCACACGAATTTATATTCCTATTCGAATGCGGCTAATCAACAGTCGCTAATAGTTGTTTTTTCCAAATCTGTTTCTTTATAAATTTGTATTGTCTGTCTGTATGTAACTGTTGACTGTCCTTGCTTTACATTATTTTTTAATGGCTGTATCTCTATTCCTCATGAAGTGTTTCTCTGACTTTGTGAACCTGCAGGATTTTTTCATTTGATTGCTTCCATACATTTTCTTCTATTCGCAACCTAAAGACTTTAGAGATTTCCTTAGGACTTTTTCGTAGTTACAAGGTTAGGTGATAACATTCTATTTGGAGAAACAATTTCAGTAATTTGAGTTGGGTACTTTTACCTATTTCTTGTTAAACCGATGTTTTCCCTTTAATTCGTGTTTAACATATTATTTGCGTGTATCAATTACATTTGTAGATGGCTGCTGAGAAGTTTGAAATTCTTCGTTAGATAAAATCTAAGTTTTTTCAACAATCGAGTCCACATATTCATCGTCATCGTAAACATGATTATCAACAGTATGATCCAAATATCTACTAACAGCTCCTCTCATTTGTATACTATTTTATAACGCGAACAGAGTAAAAACAGAGTACTCAAAATAATTATAATAAATGGGCACCGAATGTTTTGTAATCGACGCATTCTTACTTTTGTGTGTGTTTGTAACTATTATAAACGTTTCTGTCTACTACATTGTTAAATACTTTGGAAAAGATATAAAGCAGACTAAATATTAATTAAAACAAATGAGAGACGCGAAGAGGAGCAATATGAGGAAGTTTTTGATTCAAACTCTCATCAATTAGAAACATAGCAGTTTTTTAAATCTCCACTTTTATTGCGCTCTTCTCTTTCTTTTTTCGATTGTACTTTATACTTTTTAGACCAGTGAAACGTTTTTTTGTTCTGCATCAGATAAATCAAAAGAGATTCCTTTCATCAATATTTTTGTCTGGTATTGAAAGGTTTAGCCATTTTCAGTAGAATCAATTGATGGAACACCAAATATTTGCAGCATCGTATCTAACTTTATATTTTGTTTAATGCACCTTTGTTTGGTACACTCATTTAGATGCTATATGTTTACTTTTTGCCAATTTCTTAATAGTTCTTATCAATGTGTCTTCGCTTTATTTGCTTATGTCTTCTAACAAGCTTTACAATAGCTGTTAAACTCGGTAACGATTTTTTCTGTATCGCATTTTGGGAATATCTTTGTCTCCGATTATTTTGAACTATTTTCTCAATGTATTTGAACTGTTACAAATATCCTAATGTCGTCCCTTAATTTAATTTTAAGACAACCTTAAGTTGAAGAAAAAGTTGAGTTTAAGAAAAGAGTTAAATAATTTGTAAATAATAGTTGCTTCGAGTCTAGCCCCAAACTCATGTTACATTAACTCTTAATTGGGTTTCCACATAAATAAAATTAAGTGGAAGAAGTGAACATGTTCGTGGGAGCAAAAATGAAAACAATTCTCAGGTTGACAAATCACAAAAAAGTAACTTCACGAAAGAAGAAAGATTGAAGTAGAGTTGAACTTGGAAAACAACTTGGAAAATGTACACTAGAATTAAAAAAGCCAAATCAGAGAAATTTCAAACAAGAGCAACAAGCGAAGTAAGGACAGATTAAAACAAAGTCCTTAAAGAAAGAAGCACAAACAAGTAGCCAAAGCAAATGTATTACTTGATATGTGGTGTAATTGTTGTATTAGGAATAAGTGTTAATTTTATCTATTCACAGATCTGTCTTTTAAAACTGTTATAAAAGTCACACAAAAACCTTTACATTAGTTAAAGAACAGGCAAATCCATTTCCAGAAAGGATGAGAGAGGGAGAGCAAGCGCCCAAACGAATAAGATGTTTTCAGTAATAAATGGCAAGTTAATCTTACAACATTATTCACAGTGCTTACCGTGCCATATTAAATTCAGTTCGTACAGTTAGTTACATTATGCTTTTGAAGACAATGTTAAAAATGTCAATAGATTCACCAACATACAATAATTTTGAAGAAGCCTTACAATTGATTATTCTGATTTGATTTTTACAATTATTTACTTGATAGAAGAATGGATACCACCAGTGGTACCACCAGCTGGTTTAGTAATGAAGTAAATAAAAACTTGCTGGTGGACATAAGAATGATAAATATATTTCAATGCTAAAATATATTCCGAAGAAAGCGAACACATTTGTGATCAAGCCTAAATAATTGCGAGAAAAACTTACGAGGTCGTAAGTAAAGTGAACAAACCTGAAAGATCTGACAAAAAATCGTGCTGTAATTCCCAAATAGAATTCGGAGCAATGACAAAGTCTATCTATGTCGTACATCCAAATGGGAGAAAAGTACCAAGTGTATCACCGATGTGTCCAACATTACAGTTGACCAAAAATGAATTAATTTCAGGTTGATGAAACTCATGAAATATTAGAATGTTTTGATGAATGAGATCGAACATTACTGAGGTGTCAAAAAAGTACAAAATAGCATTAAAGCTTTCAGACTGGATATAGGTTAGCGTGGTGGCTGCATCAGGTAGCATGCGTGTGAATCTGCTGGTATAGGTGTCTAAGAAATAGCAGCAGTTATTATAACCCCCTCTGGATTTTAGCGAGTTTGGTGCAACTTTACTTGTTTTTTGTTTTTGTTTTTTTAAATGAGGTTTCAAAGAGAAGCTAGTATAAAACTTCTGTGATAAGTAAGATGAACATTACTGAAGATAGGGTTAGTAAATTAATAATCGATAATGAAATAAGTCTTGATATATGTAATAGGATATGTACCGAGTAATGCAGATACAAAGAGATAAAAAAAGCAATCAGAATGAATATTAGTAACACAGAATGCCAAAATATTGAAAAGGTATAAGAAAAAAACTTAATATGAGGCGGAAAATAAAATAAAAGAGAAATACGCTTTAGAAAAGCTTACAGTCACTCGAAACGCGTCAAAGGATACAAATTGAATAGAAAATATTTAACTCTTTGTTGTATAAATTTATTCTATACAAATTGGAATGTAAATTACCAATATATTTCACAAAGTCACTAGAAAACAGAGATGGTATATTATCTATTTTATTACAGAGAATTGATTTTGTTGTTGGTTATTAGAATTTTTCTGATGAACTTAAATGGTTTTCATAGATTGTCCGTAAAACGTTTAAAACTGTCAATAGACTGCATTGTCGAACCACTGACCTACATATTGAATATGACCCTAGGAATAACTAGTTTTGTAAATGACAGGAACAAGTAAGAGTTATCCTCCATTTTTGTCAAATGACGAATCGAGTGTCAATAAGTATAGACCTATTGTGAGCACAATTCTAGCAGACATGTTTTCAAATAATGTTATGACTTTTGTTTAAAAAATATAATTCGATTACCCCGTGTAATTCAGGCTCCCGTCCATATCATTCCTGCGGGACAGCACTCACTGGTTTGACTAATCAATGGGTAAAGAATATTGATGATTGGAAATTAACTGGAATTGTATTCTTAGATCTTCATAAAGCTGTTGATACTGTTAAGCGTATAATTTTACTACATAAATTATCAGCATGATACAAAACCCTCATTGCGATGGTTTTCATCCCGTCTTAACAGAACATTACAAGCTGTGAGTTGGAGAGTTGGAGAGGTGCTGTCTTTGAAGTCAAGGAAAATTCCATTGGAGTACCACAAGGATCAATTCTCGGCTCTCTCGTTTTTATTTTATATATAAATGATTTTCTAAATTGTTTCAAACTTTATTCAGTGTCAATTTATGCAGATGAAACGTCACATATATTAGTGATAAAGATGTTAGTATTGTTAAGGGCAAACTGAATGAAGATTTGCAATGTTCTATGAATGGATGTATGACAATAAACTTAGCTTAAATTGATAGAAAAGCCAGTTAATTCTTATCTGCTTAGAACAACACGCATCCAAATGTAGAGAATTGTACTTAGTAAATGGTACAAACATTGAAACTGTTATATGTGCCAAATATTTAGGTGTCTTTATAGATAATATTTTGTTCTAGTCTAACACTTTGAAAAACTCTTTTTAAAAGTATAGAAGGAAAATAGGAATTATTATCAAAACTAGAGGTTTTAAGTCGGATCAGTTGATTTTAAAAGTGTACAATATAGTTGTATTTCCACATTTTATCTACTGTTGTGATGTGTTGGGAGAACCCCGCAATTCTTGTTACACGCAAAGACAATACAGCTCACAGAAAAGAGCAGACAAGGTTATTGTATGTGTCAAAGATTTTAACATCTACATTATCTCTTTTCAGCACTCTTAGATGGAAGCGAAATAAGGATTATTTCATTTATAGATAAGCTGGTTTACTTTCAAGTTTTATAGAACAGTTTGCAGCATGATATTAAACAAGCACCGAATTGTTCAAATTTCAAGACATTATACCTCGACCAATATTTTAATGAGCAGTTCTAATTTTATGACTGCATAACGAGTTAGCTACGATATATCTATGTGATAACTGTATCTTAATCTTGATTAATTTGTATCAAATTATGTTATATTTGCTTTCTCGTAGGCAGTAGGTGCTAACCTAGTAGATTTTTTATTAATTACATGTAAATTTGTTTTAACAGCAGGGCCATAATGTAAACTAGCTGTTAGCTAATTATATCACCTGTTATGTATGATGTTTATATAATGTTATAAATATTTTAGGAAATTATAAATGTTTCTTCACTTTAATATTTGCTTAAATCTTAATGTTTGTCAGGAAAAACATGTATAACTAGTGTCCTTGAATTAGGTTGTTTTGATCAATATGTTTTCTCAATTTGAAGGTCAAGGTTGATTTTTGTTTACAAGTAAAAATTCCATTAAGATGACACACATTGACAATTTTGGAATTTATGTGAACTTATTCAGAGATTTTGGAATACTTCATTTTGACTTCAACACATCAAGATTTCTAGTACATCAGGACTTTGGAGACCATTGGCACATAATAACATTCAAGGACACATTCTATATTTAGGACTTGTGATTAGAACAATCATTCTTATTGGATTATTAGGATTTCAAAACACATTACTGTAAGTGACTTTTTGATTTTTCATTTTAATTATCTAGTAATAAATTGCTTGTTGATTTTTACTTGATTTGTTGGTTTCACTTTCTTTCTGTTACATTTTTCTTAGACCATAGAGTCGTAACACACCTGAATATATAAATGATATTATTATTATTATTATTAGTAGTAGTAGTAATGAAACGAAAACTGTTTTTATTCCAGATTGATCTTTTAACCTTGAAATGTACAAAGTTAAAGAGGGAATAACTGCTAATACCGACAATGAAGAAAGTATTGATACTGACTTCTTAAAATACAATTTTACAATTCTTGTAATCGCAGCAATATATACACAGTTTACATAACCAACGACAACTCTAACTTGCTAGGTTTTGATAGTCAGAGATCTATACAAACGTCTTTCGAATCAGATACAGTCTGTGGCGTACTGAAACTCAAAATATGATTTTTTACGCCATAATTACTCTAATGGAAATCATTCAAGTTTACTAGAATTTCTACCTGCTAAAAAGTGTTTTTCTCGGTGACTTTGTTTCATACAATGTTAATGGGCTTTACAAACAATTACAATGAGGTACCATTAACAGGCTGAATATCAGCATTATAGTTGAGGATGGAAAAGTAACAGATTTTCACTGTATGTTCGTAGTTTAATTATTTCGCTTAGGTCGCGAACCGTAGGTAAGCTCCACGATTCTCAAGTTAAGTAAATAACGCAAGCAATTACTAGCGGGAGAAATTTCTTTAAAAGTTCATAGCTTTTTTAGTGTAAATCAACATATAAAAAGGAGAACCTGCCACTAAACCAACCAATAAGCAAAGATTTAAACTTGAAAAACAACCGTATTACAAATGTAGCTGATCCGGTATAATCAACAGATGCAGCTATTAATCAGTTTGTGAAAGCTGTATTGATGCTCAATTACAAAGACTTTGGAGGAGAATAATCGGAAAAATATAAAAACATGGAGAGAACAAGCAGACAATACATTAACAGCTGTTGAACAGAGTAGTATCAAAAAGGTTACTCAAATTAAAGAGTTGCAAAAACAGATTGACGATAGCAAGCAAATGATAACAGATGTACAATACTTGTTTAAGCAGAGATTTAATACCCTGTCTAATGCTATAAAAGCCTTGCAAAACGTTAGGAAGGAATCAGATGAAATAAAACAATACTTGTAAACAATTATGCAAATGATAAATAGCTGCATTGGAGAGTGACATGGGAATTATAAAAACCTCTAGAAGACTAGTACTTTGTAATAACAGTTATAACGTTTAAGGAAAAGCTTAAATAATACAAAACAAAACAACGAAGAGATAAAAATCCAAGTTGTTAAAGGTGCTATAACAAAACTGGAAAGCACATAACTGCTAACCTTATTGCATTATCAGATTTGCAAAAAAGGAATGATTTAACGTAAATAACAAAAAGATATACGACAACCAAAATGAAAATAATGAGTGAAAGTATGATTAGGTTTTTCGGGGTGCGACTTTCGACTTCTCTGTCACTAATTTAATTGACAAAATGTAAATATAGAAAACAGACTTTAACAGCTGTCAAAAATGAACTTACTGCAGGAACTAATAGATAATATAGGCTAGGTACAAAGAACAATGTTAATGATGTGGAACATCAGTTTACAATAGAAGCCGATTTAAGTAAAGCTGAAGTAGAATTTTAAAAAAAAGGTTTAATAGAAGAATCAATACAGTTAAATCAGAAATAGAAGGAAGCATAGAGACATTCAAAATTGAATTGAACACATAAATGGGTATTAACTAGTAATGCATCCAATTCTGAAGTTGATGAGATTTAAAATGTTGGATGAATTCAAAAATCAGTGGGATGAGTAGCTACTACCTGGAAGTAAATTGCTTTACAAACATTTTGCACCATTTAGTCTACAGATCATATATTGCAAAGAAGTTTGTGGGATGGACCTTGACATTTAAAGAGTATCAGAAAAGTGATGCTTTTAGACACGCTCAGCTATAAAACCTAAATATAAAGTTTCGACTTTTCATTTAGTTTAATATGTGGAGAGAAGAAGAAAACAAACAAAAAAATAAAAATAAAAAGAGGATAATATTTTACAATATGGCTCCATACATTACTGTTTCTTCTGATACGCTTATGAGACTTATCAAATCTAAAAGCAGCATTAAAATCAAAATGTATTACAATTAAAATTTCAAACCGAATATAGTTCTGTCAGCGCAATCTTTTGTAACTTGGAAAAATAAAGTCGTCAATGGCGAGTGTAATGTTAAAGAAATACTAGTTGTCGTAGACGGAGCAGCCTAATATACAGATGATTAAGATAAATGGTTGTTATGCGGATGCTCGCGCAATTAAAAATAAAAGTCGGTACATTTATACTGTATACAACGTGCAAGATACCAACCGTTATAACCTGTAAAATTAAAATACAGGGGACAAAACTATAGTGATAAAATTCTCTGAATCATAAAAATGTCATGTATTTAGAATATTAACTTTATAATATTTTTTAATTATATGCCACACACTGCAAAATAATGCAGCCTGAAAAATGGTTAATAATATTTTTGCAAAAAGCATAATTAAGTCGCATTTAAAATGTCAGTGCTTTGATTATATTTAAAAGAGCAAGTATCTTGACAAATATCTTTATTATTAAATAATGAGTTTTAAAGTAGTCATGATACTGTGAAGAAAAGTCAGAGAAAATTATTCTGAAAAGTATTTTAGTTCAATAATACAAAATACAATGATTACTGTGGAAGGATTACCCAACAGGTTTTATTTATTGGGGTATAAAATTAAGTAACAGTGTACAGAATTAGTCAAATATTGCTTTAACGAGGAACAACAACAAGACGGATGTTCGAGGTATGTTATCCATTCGCAACTTCGAGGTTAATCCTACAAATCATACCTCGAATGTATGCCGATAGCTGCCTTTTGGACCATCTGGGCGATTTATAAAACTTGGATTGATAAAGAAGTTGCGAATGCATCGAACTATTTTTTCATTTGCAACTTCTCGGTCAATCATACGGTCAATTCAATCGTTGAAACAGTGGCTGTGGTCTAAATAGATTGCGGTTTCTTTTTTGCGAAGCAATTTCCGGCGAACAAAATAATTTATGATTTTTCTGTAAATTACTCCGCCAACATACATCTGAGGCATATTTTTGTTTCGCAGAAATAGCCGAGGGAGTCCGAATGATATGTGATTATTATTATTTGCATGTCGTTTGTACATTGATGATTAGCCTAATGAACCAACAAGGGGCGCAACTCTTACCGCCCTAAAAAATACCGCCTTGTTTTCATGTCTATGTTTACTGACTGATCAGGGGTGTTCAAGTACACGGTTTCTTACGTTTATTTTCATGTGTTGTTTAAAAACTGTACACCCAATAACTATTCTAGATACATTAAACTCGGTTACAATATCTTCCAAATACTTTGTGGAATGAAGGTAAACAATCGTTGAGAAAAGTCAGAAAGTTTAATTTCTTGCTATATGCATCTGCACCGATTTAATATTAGGATATTTGTGAAGCTCAGTCAGTGAACAATTTATAGCTACAAGGATTATATTGAAATAGGCGTAAAGTGTTTAGACTTAGCTTGATTTATATCCAGGGGTTGACAATGTGCAAACTGGAAGTAAATATTTTCAAGATGACGGCCCTCATTAGAAGTGCAGTGCATTGGCCAGTGATTCTAAGTTTTAGCATTTTAACGCTTCAAAACAACATTTGTTTGGTTGAATAATCGATAGGGAGACGAGCGGTTAAACAGTCAAGCTTCTTCTTAAAAGACGTCTGCGCATAATTACTCACTTTTCAGCCGATTTTAAGCTCTACTGTAGTTACAATCAGTTTGAAAGTGCTATCAATTTTTAACTTTTCAAATGTTCCTTCCCTGTTCTACTCATGTTTAAGATTAATGTCTTTACTTGAGCCTCTAAGTAGTAGGGTGGGGGTAAATAGGGACAAATGGGGCACTTGGGGGACGTACGGGAAATTAACATTGGTGGGCCTCTACAGGGACGTACGGGAAATTAACATTGGGGGGCCTCTACAGGGACGTACGGGAGTTTAACATGGCGGGGGTCTCTATAGGGACAACGGGAGGGAGGGAGGGAGGGAGGGAAATAGAATTAATCTTTCTTGAAAAAGGGTGGTCCTAATAAGTCATCTACTATCCAAACACCCCACACTACACTATCCTACACTCCGTGTGTAAGTGACCTTCTGCCTAGTGGCTATATCTATATAGCCTAGAGTTATATATAAAGCATTACCTATACCTCAGATCATGTTGGAGGTGTCAGTAAATTTGCATATATTGTACCTATGTTATAAATAGCTTTGATCAAGGGAACTAACTTATAATAACACTAAAATGGACGTGACTAAATGTTGTATTAAACTTCGGGAACCGTCACGGACTTTAGCGTTGACTAGAAAAAATTCGGAACATTAGATTATAATGGCCTAGACTAAAAGTAACACTAAAATTCCGAAATTGTAACGGACGTTAGCGGAGACTGAAAATATTCCGGAAAAAAAATGGAAAAAATTGGCTGAGACTAAAAGTAACACTAAACTTTCGAAATTGTACCGGACGTTAGCGGAGACTGAAAATAATCCGGAAAAAAATGGAAAAAATTGTCTGAGACTAAAAGTAACACTAAACTTTCGAAATTGTACCGGACGTTAGCGGAGACTGAAAATAATCCTGAAAAAAAATGGAATTTTTTTTTTTATTTTTTAAATTTTGTTTATATCAAAACACACACCACACTATCCATTTTTTTACTTTTTTTAAAATTTTTTTATATATCAAACACAAAACTTACACACACTACACAACCATTTTTTTATTTTTTAAATTTTTTTTATATCAAAACACTCACCACACTATCCATTTTTTTTTACTTTTTTAAAATTTTTTTATATATCAAACACAAAACTTACACACACTACACAACCATTTTTTTATTTTTTAAATTTTGTTTATATCAAAACACTCACCACACTATCCATTTTTTTACTTTTTTAAAATTTTTTTATATATCAAAAAAAAAAACTTACACACATTTTTGGGAAGGGGAAATTTAAAAAAAAAACAAATCAAAACACACAAACACACTATCTACATTTTTTTTGGGAAGGGGAAATTTTTTAAAAAACAAATCAAAACACACAAACACACTATCTACATTTTTTTTTTTGGGAAGGGGAAATTTTTTAAAAAACAAATCAAAACACACAAACACACTATCTACATTTTTTTTTTTTTTTTTGGGAAGGGGAAATTTTTAAAAAAACAAATCAAAACACACAACCATTTTTTTTTCTTTTTAAATTTTTTTTTATATCAAAACACACACCACAAATATACAATCCATTTTTTTAAAAAAAAAATTTGTATTTGATGGACTGAAAAAGTTGTTGTTGTTGTTGTTGTTGTTGTTGTCTTTGCTGCTGCTGCTGTTGGTGCTGTAGTCTATTTCTTTCCTCAGAATTTTAGATCGATAGAAAGAGAGGGAAAGTGGTTTTTTTTGTTGGTTTGGTGGGTAAAAAACAAACCACACAACACCATTCAGATATATACATCAATAATAATAATTATATTTTATTCAATGTATATACATTATGTTACTCGTGGTAATAAAAACAATTTCATATAAGTCCAATTTGCGCTGACCTAAAAATAGGGTTCAGATCGACAGTGAGATAATAGATAGAGGTTTTTAGATCGATATAAAGAAAAGAGAAAGAACATATTCATTATTTTTTTTCAAATTCAATAAAAAACCACACAACACCATTTTTTTTTTCAACAATTCACAAAATTATTTATTCAACAAGAACTATTCTAACAATTTAAAAAAGTAACCATGTAACAATGAAAATTGTTTCAAACAGGAACATATTTACAAGGTTGACAACGTTGGGAAGGTAAAGTAAATGTGAAACTTTCTACATGGACATCATCATTTTGATGTACACTACGATGGTGAGCTAAAGACAAGAGATATCCATAACGTTCACAAAACCATTGTTGTACTTTAGCATCATTTCGAACATAGTCATTATCAAAATAGTCAGTAAATGTTCTAAGGAATATCCAAGACTTCTTTGATGAAGATAATGAACACAATATTGTCCACACACCATAGAATCTGATCCTTGTAGTCTCACATTATTGAATCGAGTCGAGATGGCATTTCTTCTCATAAACTCGATGATGTCTTTTTCCAAAGGAGGTAATCCATAAGAATCAAAATATTCCACACAATGATCGTTGGGAAAGAACACGGCAATCCAATGGGTTCCTGGTAGATCACTGTCGTCAGTATTGATGACATAAGCCTGAACGTTTTTTGGTTTACGATGAGGTAGTTCATCTTTAGCACATACCACAGGATTCCAAGAAGAAGTATAGGAACTACGATTCAATAAGTAATGAAGTTCCCTGGTATCCATTTTTTTTTGTCCTTCAACAACAGAAATATTGAGTCAGCAATGCACACCTGACTTTGAACTCGAATTGATCTGTCTTGTAATTCCAGGAATATTCATGTCGGATAGGCTCTGCACTCTGTTCAATGAGTCTTTCGATCCGTTTGATCTCCAGAGAAGTAAGTGGAGGAGAAGAATAATTCTGCAAGACTTTATACCACTGTGTCAACACATGTTTATCTGAGATGTTTAACCAGGCATTTTCCAAAAATTCATCCAATTGTTCTTCGCCTGTTAACATCATACATTGGTCGTGTTGTATCTGACTGGGATGATCGGTTTGACATCCATAACATTGTTCTTTAATCAGACTGTTAATGATTGTACTCAATTCCTGAGCATAACAGGACACTAACTGTTGTTCTTGTTCTGGCCATCGAGAAATAAATCCAGTAAACTCGGTTTTAGGTTCTGAATGAATGACTTCGTCATCATTTGTGGTAGTTTGTGACTTCTCACAAAATTCCTGATCTATTTCCATAGGTTCTTCTTCTACGTGTTGCATCTTTTTTTTCTTCTTCTAATAGTCTAGAATCACTTCTCTCAAACTGTTGATCTCTAGAGTATTATCAAATTCTGCATACAAGACGACGTTCACTGTGTCGGGTAGAGGATCTGCAAACTGAAATTCCACACGAAGTGGGCCTGATTTTATAGGGTGGAAATGTCCTTCATCGCTGCCTTGGTCCGGAGTGAAATCAAAACCCCACAAAGCATACCCTCCTGCATAATCGTCGTACGAAATGCCGTGGCTGGTGTCGCGCCCTAACTGTCCCGTGGCTTCAAACAGGCTCAGGTAAGATCGCAAGTAATTTTTATGGCCGTCGCTAAAGTTAGGTTCAAATGGTCTGGTACACAAGGTCTTACCATCTCGACTGACTTCTATCTTGGAGACGTTGTAGTGTTTAAACTCGAACGGATTCTGATCGTGGACTCCGTTGAGGGCTGCATTACTGACGATGCCAATCAGCAAACGTTTGGGGAGCTGTCCTTGGAAGATGTGATCTTCGACTTTGGATCGGAGTCCAGCGGCTATGGTAAAGGTTTTCACTTCCACTCGTCGCACAGGATACTTGGCAGTGGTTCTGCTCAAGGATTGACTGATGTCATTGGCTACTTTTGGTAAGACTTCTACACGTCGCACGTAAAGTTTGGCTTCTTGGATTTTGGTTTTCCACTCGTTAGCATGAGCCATCAAATGGAAGGCGGCACTACTGCGATTCAGTCTCAGGCGTACATCTACTCCGTTCAACAAATACTTGTCTTGCAACCACATGTCCAAATGCAAACAATCCATCAGTTCTAAACTTCGTCTGATTTTCTTTCGACGGTCGTTCAATCCCACATTGTGAGGGACTGCTGGAATTATAGGATCACCATCATTAGCAGAAGTCTTCGCCGGTACTGACAGCTCTGTGTCGTTGAACTTTTCCGAGGTGTCAGGTTTCCAGACCACCGAAGCATCCAGATGAGTGTTCTTGGCTTCTTTTCCGTACGTCAAGAGATTTTCCAAATAAGCACGGTAAGGGTAAGTATCCAAACTGCTGCTGACCAGTTTGTTATTCAAGTACAAATCTACTCCGCTGAACAAGGAATGCATGAAATTATTGACGGGTGCCACTCGGGCAGCTTCCCCAGGAAGGCTGTTGTCATTTTTTTGTACTTGAAGTTTCAGGTACAAGTAACTGTTATTCAGATCGATGTAATCTTCGGTTTGTCCTTTGATTTCAAATTCGATAGGAGCTGATTCCGTCAAAGACGATACAGGATGAAATTCCACCCATTGGGATTCTTGCATCGTCATCATGGTGGGAGGCATAGAAAACATATCCAGTTCGGTCTTGGTACATTCGCAAGAATCTCGGTGCATCATTTTCACAGTTTAATAATCAAACACGTCTAATTCTCTGACAGTTCTTCTTCTTTTCTTATTCTTTTTGGAACTGCCGTGTGTTTTTTTATGAACTTTGAAAGGATTTAGACGTTGTTGTCGTCTCTTTCTACCTTGTCCTTGCTGCTGTGAAGTAATGCCAGGGTCTGAAGCGTGAAGCGTATTTATAGGATTTTCTTGGAGGCCTAAAAGATCTTTACCAGTGGTCATCAACACATTTTTGCCTGCTCTCAAAAAAGCTTCTTTAGGATTTTGTTTGTCGATGAGGACATTTTGCAAAAATTCTTTTCCTTGTGTCAAAGCGGCATCTTTTAAGGCATGAAATCCTCGAGTCACCATCGGTTTCAAAATAGGAGCTACCGTCCGAAATGCTGATTTTAACATATCTCCTAAACCATGTCCTCGTTGTCGAGCCACTCCTTGGTACACTGGATACATTTTTTTTGTTTGGGAGGTTAGTTACAATCCGTTAGAGAACTTGTTTTTTTCGAAAATGTAGTTTCACCGTGACTTTTCCTTTGTCAATGAATGGCACATCTTGTCCCAAATCTCCTTTTATACTAATGTTGACACTGTCAAAATACGATTTACTGACTGGAAGATAATGAGGATGTACAAATTCACGGTGAACGTGAAACGTGTTTCCACCTTCTTCGTACGCACCAGCAGCAGTATCCACTTTGAAAGGAATGACTCTCAGTAAGGGAGCAGCTGTGTGACCCACCACGTTGTACTCCACCACATCGGAGTACACAAACATTAAATTCAGTCCAACGTTCAATTCGATAGGGGTGCGAAAAGCCTCTCCGAAATCTGTGTTGGTGTGGATTGTTCGTTCACCATGATACTTTTTATTTCCACCCAAAATATCAAACAACCCAGCAGAAAAACCGATGGTCATGAATTTTCTTTCGTGCGCGGGTAAGTGTTTGTCTTCTTTCTCGTCGAATGGCTTTCCCTCATGCCCTTTCAAAAATTGTATCCAGATACGGCGTGCCACAGGATGGTATTTGATCTCTACCCATTTTTGTTTTTTTTCCAAGGCTTTGCCAAATTGGGCTTCGAAGACGGCCGCAATCGTCTCCACCAAATGTTGAGCACTAAAATAATACCCTTCAGGAATTCTCATGCGATAGGTCGAGTAGGGAGTATTGTCAGTTTTTGAACTCATTTTTTTCCCAATTTCAGGATCATGAGCGTCCAACTCTTTTTGCACTTTTTCGTTATAGATTGCTACGTCAAAAATGGTTTGATTTCCAGACACATTCTTGATTTGCGTAGGATGAATGATTTCTACCAAAGCCACTTCCCAATGAGCGTCGTGATCCAATTGGAAGGCCTGAGGTAATTTGGCCGTGAAACAACATAATTTGTTGTTGGGAAACACATCCATGGAACTGTCACTGGGTAAAGTTAAATAAAATTGGTCATTCATAGTTCTAAGGTGGTTCTGGTGTCCGAGGAGTCACTCAAATGAACAGAAGAATGATGTTCAAAAGGTTCCAAAAGAGAATTGGTATTGTGGTGGTGACTGGACGAAGAAGAAGGTGAACTGGCGTTGGTCGAACTAGCGTGGTTGTTGCTATGGCTGCTGTTGTCTGTCGTCGTAAATTTCAAAGAGGGACTGGGTAAAAGATAACCGATGCAACTGCTCAGTAAAATGGTCCACAATTGTTTGTCTCCTTGTTGTAAACTCAAATTGGCAATAGCTGCTCCGATGACACAATACACTACAAAGATTTGGCAGAAAAAGACGATTTGATTTTTAGGCACACGTTCTCCGCACCACACCCAAAGTGGTTGTTTTTGTAATTCTTGAAGAGAAGAACTCTGTGAAGGAGTCGTTGAAGTCGTCTGGGTGGCTACTGTGTTGAATGGCATGTTGTGAGTTTACTTCTTTTTCTTTTTATAGTCGACGACTTGAGAAGCCGCAATCCAAGAATCAAAACTAGGAGGATATCCTTTCCAACGTACTTTGACTTCTTCTACTCGACGTTTACCTACTTTGCGTGTTCTTTGTTCGAGAATGCTTTCGATGTCGTACAAGGCGCCTTCTTTTTTAGTCACTCGTTGTAACTCAGGCAAGTAAAATGTTCCTTTGAGAACTTCACCGTGCATGTCTTCCAATTTATAGACGGGAGGATCACGTCCACGGACGGGGGTAGTGACACGAAACAATTCGGTAGTCCAGTTAGGTAAATAACCTTTGTCAAAAGTACGTTTGGTTTTTCCGATGCGAACCCAATCTCCCGTCTTTAATAACTTCAACAAGGTTTTTCTTTTTCTTTTTTTTTTTCTTCTGGGGTGGTGAACCAACTAATTTATCAAACACGGTCACTTCGTTTTCAGGGCTGACCTCTTCGGGGGCACATCCGATGCTACGATGGTACGACTGATTGTACGCTTTGACCAAACGAGGTAACACGTCGATGTACTTGAGAGTATGTTGATGTGTGAAATATTTCCACATACGTTCTTTCAAAGTTCTTTGAAAACGTTCCACGATACTGGCTTTGGTTTCAGGATTTTCGGTAGTAAAAAAATGAATGTGTCTTTGTTTCAATTCTTTTTGAAAAGCTTGGTTTAGAAATTCGGTACCTTTGTCCGTTTGCCATCGTAAAGGTTGGCGTCCACTTTGTTTCAAGACCAATTTTAAGGCTCGTACCAATTCGGTACTGCTTTTAGAAGTCAAAGGCACGACCCAAGCAAATTTGGAAAACACGTCGATGACACAAAACAAATATTTGTGACCACCATTGTAAGTGGCTAAATGAGAGACGTCAGCTAAATCGGCTTGCCATTGATGATCGATCCCTTCCACTTGAGTGGTACTTCTAGAAAATTTACGTCGAATGGGTTTGTGTAACGTGTACGTCGATTGTTCTTGTAACCATCGTCGTACTTCGGGCAAACGTACACTTTTCAATTGACTTTTAGCAGCTCGATATAATTTTTGAACTCCTCCGTAACCAGCAGCATGGCCAGGATTGTAATAAATGGTGGCTAACAGTTTCTCCATGATGATGATGATGATGATTTCCTCAAGAATAAGTTAACCAAGTTCCAATACTCTTTTCTTCGTGAGGTATCTTTTTGGATTGTTGTTGTTTACGTGTCCGACGTGCTACTGGGGTAAAGGTAGTTTGAACAGGGGTCATCGGTTCTGTTTTGACTTCTTTCTTCACTTCTTCCTTTTTCTTTTCTGAGGGTAAAGGGGTAGGCATCTTCTTTTTTATCCAATCCGGTGTGGCTAACTTTTTTAATTTTTTAAGAGGTGGAGTTAGTAAAAACTCTTCTTCTTCTTCTTCTTCTTCTTGGACGGTCATCCCTGTACCGGTGTCTGTTTTAGTGGTGACTTTAGGTTCGCTTTTCATCAGAGCCTTAAAATCTCTCAGAGTGGGTGAAGCTGTTTCGTCGACTGCTTTTTGACGAAAGAGTTGTAGACGTTGTAAAAGTTGACCGTACCGTTGGGATTTTTCTGTTTCGGACACATTGTTTCGTTCCATCAGGGATTGTATTTCTTGTTGTAACTGAGACATTTCGTTAAGATTAGGATTGGGTGGTAAATGAGGTATCCGTTGTTCGTTCCAACGATGAAATTCCATCCATCGTTTGTAAGGTACTAAAGTCAGTTTTCGTCCTTCCATTTCATCCAAAGGTACCAAAAAGTTGTGGTCTTTTCAGAGAAGGGTGGTCCTTTTTATCTTCTTTTTTTGGGGAGGGGTTATCGCATGACCCCTCCTAAAAGTGGTCCAGCAATCGTTCCTAACAAAGGAGCTGCTATTTTTAACAACGGTCCTATCAACATAGGTAGAAATCCTCCTCGTTGTACCAACATTTTTTTCTTTTGTTGAAGAGGTATTTTCATTTTGACCATTTCACGAAGAACGTTCCGATGTTTCCCTAATTTTTGTTTCTGTATCTTGGACAAAGGTACCGTTCCTTTCAAAACGTTCAAACAACATTCACACACGGTATCGATGATTTCTTTAGGAGCTGTTTGAATGAGTTGTTTTCGCATGGGAGGATTGGATTTGGTCAAGACAGACAAGACATCCCAATGTTTGGCTAGACGAGGGGGAAGTCGTCCTTTTTTGGTTTTCTTCTTTTTTTTTTGGTGGAGGTAGTTGTGGTGTGCATGTTTGGGAGCCATCTTAGAGGTGAGGAGGAGTAAGTCTGAAGTCTCTGGCAGGGTACCCTTCTATTTTATACTGGAACACGTCTCCACTGATTGTCTGCACGACGTACCAACTTCACGACAGGCATCACTTGACGTTGAGGTGTTTTCAAGGGATTAAATCGTCTCAATTCTTCTTTGGATAAATCCAACAAACTTTGTAACACGCCGGTTCTTTCTTGAACTTTGGTTTTAGGGGATGGTACTTTGTTGGCGGCCGCTGCCATAGCCAGATCAGCCGATGTCGTCGAGGGTCCCGAAGGGGTAACTTTCGAAATAGGTTTCCATTTTTGCATCAAATTAGGAAACACTTGTCTTAAGTCCGGTTTGGCAGGCATCATCGTGAAGGGTGGTGAAGAAGACAAAGATGATGGGGACGAAGGAGAAGGAGACCTCGTCACGGTTGTTTGTCGTGGTGTCTTGCGGGTGTACGTTTGCGTCCTGGCCGCAGTACCTCTCTTGCGGCGGGTGCTAGTGGTAGGTGTTTTCTTCTTCTTGGTAGAACTTTTCTTTTTCTGGTGGGTGGTTTTCTTTTTCTGTGGACTTTTCTTCTTTTTGGGTGCTTTGGGTTTTTTGGCTTTGGCATCATTAGGATCCCATTTCAAAAGGGAACGAATCATGACCCCTCCTAAAGAACCACTTCCACCAGGAGTTAAAATGATTTGTTTTTTAGTCCGTGAATCGATTCTAGGATCAGCCAGTTGTGACAATGCTCCTTTATGTCTTTGAAAAAAACGTTGAGTTTGATGAGGGATGTGAATGATACCTTGTAGTAATTGACGTGCTGTCAAAGTAAACCATCGTAACACTTCTTTAAGACTCGCTTCTAACAAATGAGCACGGACTTGTGCATTTTTTTCACGACTAATGCCATACAAGGCACGAATCAATTTAGCCGAAGGATGCGATTGAAAGGAAGTCATCTCAAAAAGAGTGTGAGACAGAAATGACGTAGTGACTGTTTTTATAGTTTTTTTTTCAAAAATGGGTTGAAGGGGACGTGTAAATGACAGGACCACCTTCTTGACCCCAAGGGTGAAAGATACTGGCACGAAATCTCAAATAGTCAGGAGTGGTCGGTTTTAAGTCAATGAGTAAATACTCGTGAGGGGTTTGAGTGGCATCGTCGTACGCATAATTGAGCCAAGGAGCTCCTAACTGTTTGGCTAACACTTGTACTTGAGATTTGTCTCTGGGACTTTTAAACAAGACCACGTAATGAGCATTCAAACTAATAGTTCGATGAGCTTTACTTTGTTGAAATAAATTTTGTGTTATGTACACAATACTAGCATTACGATGGTGACCTTTTCGTGTAAACCAAAGTTTAATTTCTTCTTCGTCTTCTCCTAACATGTCATCAAAAATAACTAAATGAGTTTGACTCACGTCAGACACGATTCCATCGTCTTCGTGAGGAATACCATCCACAAAGGAAATGGTTTCTCCTTGACTTTCTTTCAATAACGTGTAAGACGGTTGCCACTCTTTGTAACACCACACGATACGTTGAGGTGGATGATCAAACAAATCAATTTTGTGTTCGATCAATCGTTTGACAAATTCGGTTTTGCCTGAACCACTCGGTCCAGCAATTAACATGTTAAATGGATGGCGCAGATACAAAGCATTCCAACTTTGACGATCTAACTTTTCGTCAATCACTTTGACGACAGAAGCAGAAGAGGTAGACGAGGTAGAATAAGAAGATGATGTAGCCATGTCTGAGGTAAGAAGATTTTTGAGAAGAAGACAAAGACCCAAGACATTTTATACATTTTCATACACGTTTATTTTTTTATTTTTAAAAAAAAAAAACAACCAACCAACCAACAAAAACATATTTTTTACAACTTTACACGAACACGAAGAAGTGAATTAGTGAGAAAATATGCAATTAAAATGAACACGTACACAATGAAGACTACCACTAAAACCATCAAACTGTCATATAAACACGTCAATGTACAACAATAGTTTCGTGTCCTAGTCATGAAAGACACCCTTGAAAGAGGGTATAGTGTAAAAATCGAGAAATGACTTTGAGTTTACGTTTCACTTGGATTTTGACAAACTCTTGGTAAATCCGTTTTCGTAACTTCAAAGGCATGCCAGCAATGTACTTGGGTAAAGTTTCCGATTTGGAAAGAAGTAACTCTCTTTTGTATTCTTCACGATACTGGTGATAGTTTTTCTTCAAAATCAGATTTCTGATACGGTGAAAGTCACGGTAGTGTGCAAATCGAGGAATGACTTTGAGTTTGGGTTTCACTTGGATCTGGACCAACTCTTTGTAAATGCGTACTCGCAACTTCGAAGGCAAGTCACAAATGCGATCTTCTAAAACTAGGGACAAAATACTGGTAAATGCGTTCTCGCAGCTCCAAAGGTAAACCACAAATGTATTCTTGTAAAGTATCCTCCGACATGTTTTTTTACTTCTTCTTGGCATCTGGCTCATCGTACCCGTACTCTTCTGAGGCCACTAAAGGTAAGAACTGACAGTGCGGAGACCATCTGGCATGTTCAATGTAAGCTGAGTCGGTAGGCTCCCATTGGTGAAGTCTCACACCGCAACTGAAACATTGAACTTTATCTCCTTCTCCCAAGTAGATAAATCCAGATCTGGCTAAAGCTTTGTCAGTAGTGGATTGTAGTAGAAATTTAGGCCACTTGTGTTTGAACGTCTCGAGTCGATTATCATACTTGGAATAACCAGGCAAAGCCACAGGTATCGTCAATTCTTTATGACATTCACAGGTACGTTTAGCATTCTTCCCAATAAAGAAGAAAGGTCGTCCTGCATCTCTAGAGGGACGGTGAGGTACACGTGCTGCATCGACGATGTCCAAGCGTACGGCATCCGTCTGATCGTATGAATCGATGCTGTCAACGCTTACGGAATCCGTCTCGTCGCATGGCACTGCATCGCACTCCAAGTCGTAATGGTACTTGGAGTTCACACCACTAGATTTCTCCCTCGGTGGGTGGGTGGCATGAGTATTCTTATTCATCTTTGGTGGGAGGATGACAAAATTAATCTTTTTTTTCTTCTTCTTGCTCGGTCAACGTTGAAAGTCACAATGAATGGTTAGGTTTGGAAGGGGTGCCCTTTTTTATACTGCAGATCGGCGTGTCAGTAATGTAAAGTGGTGTGGTCTGGAAGTCTCACTCGCTTCTGGTACACGATTTGGTGCACTTTTTGTAAAGGACGAGTGACAATTTGATGATTAGGTAACCGTACGATCTTGTGAGGTTCTAACGTGTGCACTCGAAAGTCTTCCACTTGTCCAGACAGCAAAGCATTTTTCAAAACCTCAAAGTTAACCACTTGGCTGGTTAGGGATGCCTGCTTGTTGCAACAGGAGTTCTGCTTTTTGCTTCGTTTCGTTGCTTGGTTCTGTCCGACTGTCGAATGTTATTCCGGGCTCTTTTCCATTCTTTGCTCTCGTTCTTGTTAGCATAGGTGCGGCCCACCACAATAGCCCGAGCAAAGCACATCTGGTCTTGAGTATTGTCGATTTGGACGACACTGCGTTTGGTACTTCGAATATCGTCCACCAGTAACGGTTTCCTACTTCGTCCACTTCCTCAAGGAGGGGAAACGTGAGTCAAGTAAAGTGTGGCCTTTCCATCGGTGATGGTAAACTTGTCGTTGGATTGTTGCACATGTTCTATTTTGGACATGACTTTGTCTGGCGTTAATTCTGCCGGGGTGCTGAACTCGATCCAAACAGGACTCTTCAAATTGTCATGATGAATGGCCAGTCTCAATCGATCGTCTTCTTTGGCTCCACATTGTCGTTTCAAGTTCATTAAGACAGAATCCCACAAATCGCTAATGAACCCCGCCGCTTTCTCGGGAGGTACTTTGGACTTGAAGTCTTTAAAGTGAACCGTGTGAGTGTAAGCTGTAGTTTTAAATTTTCGAGAAGTTATTTTTTGAGTCTCTAGAATCCAATAGTAATTTTCAGGAGGAGCCAAAGTACTAGGTTGTATTTCTTGGCCTGGGGTTCTGGTAGTGGATTTTGTTTTGGGTGGGTTAGAAGTTTGGGTTTCAGGTTCACTCATCTCCTCTTCGAAGTCACTAGCATGGACTTGAGCTAGTAGTTCATCTAGCGGTGTTTCAGGCGGTACGGAATATCTTCGTCGTCGTGGCCTCTTTGTTTCTTCTTCTTCTTCTTCTTCTTCTGGTTTCTCATGGCTTCGGCGTGATCTTTTCATCTCGAAGTTTACTTTGAAGCTGATTCAGTTTCACCCAGGGAACCTATATATATAGACCTTCTTACCCTCAGAATCACTAGTCGTGATTGAACTTTCAAACTGTGAAGATGGAAAAGTACTGCTCTCGAGATAAAAGTCAAGATACTGGAATTGAATTGAATAAGTATGTTCATAAGGTGTATGATAATTATGCTGCTGACATACTTGGTAATGTCTATCATATGAAGTATGGAAGGAAAGTCAAAGGAAATTTGAATTCATTTGGATTGATAAGGATTAAGGTTACTGGTAAGGAAGGAAAGAGGAAGAAACATACAAATCGAGGGAGATTTGTCTTTGAAGCGGTGAATGGAGTGGATCTACCAAGACAGAGTGAAGTGGTACATCTCAATGATGTACTTGATGATGATAGAATAGAAAATCTTCAAGTGATGACTGCTAGTGAACGAACATGTTTGCATAAACATGTGAAGAATGATAAAGAAAAAAGGAGAATTAATTTTGGAAGTGATAGAAGTGTGTTGTGCCAGTTTGTTGGTGAGACAGAGGAAAGAAGATTTGAAAGTATGGAAAAGGCTGCTGAATATTTTGATTGTCATTCATCAAGTGTCTACTATTGCTGTACTGGAATTTGTAAGTCGGTCTTTTCGAAGAAGTTCCAGAAAAGATTTCAAGCTAGATGGGAAGAGCCAGAGAAGAAGAGTCAAGTCATTGGAGGATTTGTGAGACCTGTGAAATTAACTGACTTGAATTCAGGATTATATAGTCAGATGGATTCCATTCGTGATGTGGCAAGGTGTTTTGGATTAGATCATAGTAAAGTTTACAAGATTTGTAAAAAAGAGCGGTGGATTCGAGATGATAATGGGCATTTTATTAAGTTGGAGTTTATCAATGAGAGTCCAGAAGAAAGTTATGAGAGAATTGTAGACAAGAATCTTCCTGAAGTGTCAGAACAATAAGAGAATGAAATGGTAAATATGGAAGTGTATTGAACTGTATTGGACTTATATGAAATTGTTTTATTACCACGAGTAACATAATGTATACATTGAATAAAATATAATTATTATTATTGATGTATATATCTGAATGGTGTTGTGTGGTTTGTTTTTTACCCACCAAACCAACAAAAAAAACCACTTTCCCTCTCTTTCTATCGATCTAAAATTGGGAGGAAAGAAATAGACTACAGCACCAACAGCAGCAGCAGCAAAGACAACAACAACAACAACAACAACAACAACTTTTTCAGTCCATCAAATAAAAAATTTTTTTTTAAAAAAATGGATTGTATATTTGTGGTGTGTGTTTTGATATAAAAAAAAATTTAAAAAGTAAAAAAAAATGGTTGTGTGTTTTGATTTGTTTTTTTTTAAATTTCCCCTTCCCAAAAAAAAAAAAAAAAAAATGTAGATAGTGTGTTTGTGTGTTTTGATTTGTTTTTTAAAAAATTTCCCCTTCCCAAAAAAAAAAAATGTAGATAGTGTGTTTGTGTGTTTTGATTTGTTTTTTAAAAAATTTCCCCTTCCCAAAAAAAAATGTAGATAGTGTGTTTGTGTGTTTTGATTTGTTTTTTTTTAAATTTCCCCTTCCCAAAAATGTGTGTAAGTTTTTTTTTTGATATATAAAAAAATTTTAAAAAAGTAAAAAAATGGATAGTGTGGTGAGTGTTTTGATATAAACAAAATTTAAAAAATAAAAAAAATGGTTGTGTAGTGTGTGTAAGTTTTGTGTTTGATATATAAAAAAATTTTAAAAAAGTAAAAAAAATGGATAGTGTGGTGAGTGTTTTGATATAAAAAAAATTTAAAAAATATAAAAATGGTTGTGTAGTGTGTGTAAGTTTTGTGTTTGATATATAAAAAAAATTTAAAAAAGTAAAAAAATGGATAGTGTGGTGTGTGTTTTGATATAAACAAAATTTAAAAAATAAAAAAAAAAATTCCATTTTTTTTCCGGATTATTTTCAGTCTCCGCTAACGTCCGGTACAATTTCGAAAGTTTAGTGTTACTTTTAGTCTCAGCCAATTTTTTCCATTTTTTTTCCGGAATATTTTCAGTCTCCGCTAACGTCCGTTACAATTTCGGAATTTTAGTGTTACTTTTAGTCTAGGCCATTATAATCTAATGTTCCGAATTTTTTCTAGTCAACGCTAAAGTCCGTGACGGTTCCCGAAGTTTAATACAACATTTAGTCACGTCCATTTTAGTGTTATTATAAGTTAGTTCCCTTGATCAAAGCTATTTATAACATAGGTACAATATATGCAAATTTACTGACACCTCCAACATGATCTGAGGTATAGGTAATGCTTTATATATAACTCTAGGCTATATAGATATAGCCACTAGGCAGAAGGTCACTTACACACGGAGTGTAGGATAGTGTAGTGTGGGGTGTTTGGATAGTAGATGACTTATTAGGACCACCCTTTTTCAAGAAAGATTAATTCTATTTCCCTCCCTCCCTCCCTCCCTCCCGTTGTCCCTATAGAGACCCCCGCCATGTTAAACTCCCGTACGTCCCTGTAGAGGCCCCCCAATGTTAATTTCCCGTACGTCCCTGTAGAGGCCCACCAATGTTAATTTCCCGTACGTCCCCCAAGTGCCCCATTTGTCCCTATTTACCCCCACCCTACTACTCCTCTAGAATACTAATAGAGTGGAGACATAGTGTAGAAGACTTGTAGAATCTTATTTCTTGAAATGTTAAATGAAACAATTGAGGGGAGGAGGCAACGGCCCAGAAGACTGAAGGGAATTTTAACACAAAAAGATTTACATATCACTAATTAATAGAACAAATCACAAAAACAAGATACACACAAACAATCATTTAACCCATAAATATGATGACATAAAATCGAACAATCATGATGACCGACTAACAGTAAGACACTGTTTGTAACCATCTAACACGTGCAGATTTTATATATGTTCTCTTGTGCGCTCATCGCTAGCAAACAGAAAAATGAAGACAAATTGCGGGGGGTTGGGGGATTTAGATCACCCGTTATATGTCCGTCGCCATATAGACCTACTTATGAGTATCACCTAGTCTGATAAATCATCCCCCAAACCTGTACTGATGCTGATTGATAAATCGTCAATCAGTAACAGTACAGGTTTGGGGGATGATTTCTCGGACTACACTGAACTATGTAAAAATGCAATATTCGTTAGCATCATTGCTCATTTATTTCGATTTCATTGATTATTTTAATACATAACTTCAAATTATCGTCTGTATTCTAGATCTATACGCCTACTCAGTATAGGCTACTAGCACAGTATAACACGGAATAATATAATTGATTACAGTAGTTTTCGAAGAAATATTTATTGAAGAAAGGGATTAAATTGTACAAATTGAGTCTACTTTTAAGGCAACTATATGTATAATATTTTGTTATTTGCATAACCCCCCTTCCCCCATAATTGCAGTTTCTTTTTTTTTTTTTTTTTAACGCAACCTCACCAGGCCACATGTTATCTATATATAGTAAATTGTCAAACACGTAAACGTGTAGTTGTAATGGGCTAAAGGTAAGACTCTTCACCATTTAGTCACAACTGGAAGTAAGAACATCGGTTCGAGCCTGCTCTGGACCTTATGTTTTATTATTATTTTTTTTAATTATTAATTTATTTCCCCCGGTTAACAAATCAACGTTGCAGCAATGCTGTTTCATAGTTATATTCTTTTTTTTACGTTATGGCAACATGATTTGGTGAGCTTGCTCCAATGTTGTTCCAAGGTTCTTGTTTACCGTCATGATATAACATTACTACAGGGGCCACAGGTGGTAAAGTGGTTTCAGGCGCTCGTCTTTACAGATCACTGACATCTCACCTCTGTCCGCGTGGGTTCGAGTCTCAGGCTCGGCCAACGTGGGTATTTGAGAAAGCTTGCCAGTAGCTTCCCGTGGGCCGGTGTTTATTCCCGGGGTTTTCCAGGGCTCTTCCTTCACCGGATATACTGGTCGCCATGTATAACCTATCATGTGCTGAAAAATGGTGACTTTTAATTTTTATTTCAGATCCCAAAAACGTTTGTGTTTCCTGTTCAAATATAAGTTATTTTAGGATGAGATAAACAAACAGTATTTAAAATAATTTGACGTAAGAATGAGCAATTTCATCGAGAATTTAAATACATGTAATTAAAAAATATGTCTACTTTGCACAGAGATTTGTTTATTTATTGATCATTGATTTTTTATATTGCTACATGCGGCACAACTTTTATTGAGATTTTGAAAATAATTATGGGTTAAAATACAATTTATAATGGGTTTATTGATTTGATATTAAGCCCATACATGTATGCTCTTACTGAATCTTATTTGATTTGGTTTAACAGCCTTTCAACACATTCCAGGTTATATAGAACAGTCTACCAGACAGAGGATAAGGAGGAATCTGGGACTTCCCTATCCTTGATATAAAAAATACGGATAATAAATGAAGTTAATAGCATTCAGTTTTGATATATACTAGGTTGGCTCTAAAGTTTGAAGAGAAGGAGTCCAAAATTATTAAGATATACTGTTTTTATTAACTTAAAAAAGAAGCCAAATGGCAAGTTTAGTGTCTTCTAGTGCTAACGATGTATATCTTTAGAATTACCTCAAAATCAAATAAGACATTAAGGATAATGCATGATCTAAAATTTGTTCTGGCGAACGATAAAATCCTAGGGGAACCAAATATCGGGACTTGTTTTTTCTGTGGCTCCACCTGTTAGGAAAATAACTCGCTATGATCCCTCATTGAAAATCAATTTTATTTTCTCCTGTATAATCAGGCAAAATTAAGTGTTCTTTTACAAGTTCAAGGTATCCCTAGTCACCTTCTGGAAGGATCCAAAACATAAATATGCCAAAAAGTGGCTGGCAGGAAGAAAATTTAGGTTTAGCAGGGTCTAATCTACCGGAATATATCACATTTCTCTTTTTAACATCGGATTCGATTTGAGAATATACTAGACAAGATATCTTAGATCGGTATGCCGACAGGAAAATGTATTGGTATTTTGGTGACGTGGCAATAATGGCAATTGATTTACCGATCTAAGATAATTTGTTTAGTACATTCTTGAATCATATCAGATGTAACAAAATGTGACATATTAGGGTAGATTTGAACTCACTAAACCTAAATTTTCTTCCCGTCACCCACTTTCTGCAATATATATTTTCCGTTTGCTTCCCGACGGTTACCGTCGGTTACTTGGAATACTTCTCTACCATAACAATAAAAAAATAACTGTTATTATGACAAATAGGCAACTAAAACTGTACAATGAACAGCTTAGTCATTTAAAAAAAACAGTAACTACACACACACACACACACACACATATGTATATATATATATATATATATATATATATATATATATATATATATATGTGTGTGTGTGTGTATACATGTGTGTGTGTGTGTGTGTGTTCGACAGCACAGCGCAAATATAAGACAATGCAACATTAAGGACCAACCATTCAATTCGCAAGGTGGGTGGGTGGACGGAGGGGGGAGAGGGGGAAGGCCTGGACTTTTTATGAAATGGAGAAATCACTATAGTGTATATCTTGATATTCATAATGGATAAACTTACATTTCCTAGAAATTAAATATAACATTAATATAAAGTTAAGAAAATAGAAGAAATAAGTGTGCCAAATACGGCAATAATTTTTCCAAAGCCAAAGTCTAACAACACTTGATGATTATAATGAATAATGAATATAGATGAGCTTTAGGGATAAATGCAATGTATTCTTTTAAAAGTGATAAAAAACGATGACTTCTAATTGGTTAAGTAAGGACGTCGATAAAATAGTGGGGGAATGAGGGGAAGTGCTCACTTGAGCAAATGTATTGGTATTAATATGTCTACTGTTTTAATTCTATTTTGCTTCCCTTCATTCTGGAGAACCATTTGATATAAAATAAGAAAGGGTCCACAAAATAAATATCCCAAAAAGCGACTGATAGGAAGTAAATTTAGGTTTGGCAGGGTCTAATCTACCGGAATTTGGCAGGGCCTAATCTACCGGAATTTGGCAAGGTCTAATCTACCGGAATTTGGCAGGGTCTAATCTAAAGGAATTTGACAGGGTCTAATCTACCGGAATATATCACATTTCTTTTTTTAACTTCTGGTGCGATTTGATAATATACTAGACAAAATATCTTAGATCGGTATGGCTACAGGAAATTTTTTTTGGTATTTCAGTAATGTGGGCATAATGGCAGGGGACATTTTTCCCATTGGCATACCGATCTAAAATATAGTGTTCAGTACATTCTTGAATCGTATCAGATGTAACACAAAGTGATATAATCGGGTAGATTTGAACCTGCTATACCTAAATTTTCTTCCTGTCGGCCACTTTCAGCAATATTTATTTTCCGTCTGCTTCCCGTCGGTGACTTGGAATACCTCACTACCATGTTGTCTCTGTGTGTGTGTGTGGGGGGGGGGAGGTAGGAAGGGGAACTTGCATTAAATATAAGAAACTATATTTTACGTTTGATAATTTGAACAATACAAAATAACTGTCATTCTGACAAATAGGCAACTAAAACAGTACAATAACCAGGTTAGTCATCTTAAAAACAGAAACTGCATATATATATATATATAGATATATATATATATATATATATTTTTATATATATATATATATATATATATATATATATATATATAATATATTTATATATATACGACAGCACATCGCACATAAAAGACATTGCAACAATAGTTACCAAACATTTTGATTTCGACCCGGGAAGTGTGGGGAGTGGGGGGAGGGCGATGGCCTGGGATTTGTTTTTAAAAAGAGAAATCACCATGCTGTATATCTTGCTATTGATAATGGATCAACTTTAATTTCCTAGACATTAAAAACAAAATTAAATAAAAATAATATAAGGTTAAGAAAAGCGTAGAAATAAATGTATTAAATAAGGCAATAATTTCTACAAAGCCAAAATCAAGAATCCATTTGATAATTATATTGAATTAGTAACAAAATAAGGTATAATGTAAGCTTCCCCCACCGATAAATACACAAAACCGCATTGGTCGCCTATGCTCTGAACATTTGATTTTCATTCTTAATTGTACATTGTAGCAACATCTGGCTATTACTAATGTACAAAATGTCTGCGAGGCTTTTTTGTGATTATTTATGATTAAGAAATACATACATTATTATTTTATGGCGATTCTGGCTCGATTTTGACACTCAGGTCAGTGCTAAACATAAACATAAATTAAACGTTTTAAATTAAACAAAACTAGATGTTAGAGGTAATCAACTGCAAGTGACGAGAGACCAGGGAGCTGACAATCGGGAGAGCACTATATGTGTTTTAGCATAGTTGCGGCCTATCTAGGACTCACGGTACTAATTCAACTTCCACAGTAAACCTATGGAAATACCATGATATTAAAAATTCAATAACTTTTAAATTTATAAATGCTCATGATCAAACCAATATTTATCAGTATAGACCCATCCTTGATGCAAGCTTCTGTGAGAAGAAAACCACACGAGGTGTGGCACATTTTGAATGTACATTTGCATGAAACATGTGTTATCCATTCTGCACCTAATAAATCAGGTTCTACTGTTATTATCGACTGTTCTTAAGTCAAGTCTGTAAAAATACTAAAAATACATCACTAAAATATTGTCTCTATCTTTTTTTTTTATTTTTTATTTTTTAGGTACAGATAGAATAAGCTTCAAAAGAATTTGTTACTAAAATTTTACTTTTCATTATTAACCAATTATGTACCACCAAACCCGTATACACTATACCCATTTCTAGACTGGTTCACAGTTGTTCCATATAATTAGTACCGTAAGTCCTCTAGGCGCCTCGGAGTCACGTGACAGTAGTATTGGGGGGGGGGTAAATAGCCTCAGGGGGGCCTCTACAACCACAAACGGGAAATTAACATGCGTGGGGCACTATAGCTTCAAACGGGAAATTAACATTGGGGCCTCTACGGACTCAAACGGGAAATGAACATGCGGGTGGCACTATAGACCCAAACGGGAATTTAACATGCGTGGGGCACTTGGGACAAGTAAGGGAATATATACATACACCAAACACACAAATATTTGAGTAGGCAATAATGGATTATGATCTTTTCTTGAAAAGTGGGTGGCCCTGAAAAGGGCCGTTGGAGTTTTTATTTCTTTCTCCAACATGTGGTCAGGAAGAATAAGATGGTCTTCTTCTTCTCAGGGAGCCTGTCGGGGTGGCCCATTCGCCTGAACTTCTCCTGGATTTTATCCAGTGGACATTCAGGCGATGGAAGTCCCTTTCTCTCTTGGTCTGCTCTTTCTTCATTCTGTCTTCACCCCAAGACTTTTTAATGGTGGCCACCTCCTTCTCCATGACTTCTCTCACGAGTATCTGGGCAGTGAGAAGGGCAGTCGCTTCTCTTCTGACGTTACTGGGGGGTGGATACAACCACAAATCTTCTTGAACTTGGTCTAAAAAGTACTCCACCCCTTCCAGTAAATCCAAGGCTTTTTTGAGTAAGCCCACTGTACAGAATGAAATTACCGAAGAGGTCTTTTGCGCTTCTTCCACCATCACTTCATTCACCAGACTCCTCGCTTTCTTTAGGGCTGACACTTGGGTGGTCACATAGGGTAGAGTGATTGGGTAACGCCAACAACACTATGTCCTTTCGAGTAGGGACTCCACCCCCACCATTACATCCCAGGCTTCCTGCAAATTTTCTACGGTGGTCATTCTTGTCTTCTTTTCAGTCGACGTTGAATGGTGTAACTGCGGAATGCTGCGCTTTATATGCTGGAAGCACGGACGTGAAGGAAAACATTCCTTCTCAAAAACATACATACAAAAGCATATCATACATTAAAAAAACACCAGTACGCGGACCTCAAAGAAACACTTTTTATAATTTTTTTATTTTTTATAAAACATATACACCAAACATACACTCTATACAAACACACCTTTTCTGAAAATATTTTTTATGTTAATATCAGGGAATACGGGATTTTTTTTAAGTGGAGAAGACAAAGACAAAGACAAACACTCAACATACAAACACATATATGGCAAATACAATTTTCTTTTCTAGGCAATTGGGGTGGCTCTGAAAAGGGCCGTTTGGGTATTCAAGTTCACCTAGAGATGCCCGCATCTTTCAGGTCTGGCCCCACAAGTCACACACCTCCCACTCCATCTATCTCCACAGTGGTGATTGTTGGAAATGGGGAATGCAGATTGGGGTTGGGTCGCTTCACTGTCCCAATTCTCCGTTGCAGAGACAGTAAAGATCTGCCTTCTCCTTCTCCAAATCATCCTGTGGGCTTGTGGGTGCTGTTGTGGAGGCTGTTGTGGTTGTGGCTGTGGCTGTGTCTATGGATCTGGTCTCTGCTGCTGTGGTTGCGGCGGCGGTGGTGTCCTCACCATCGGCTTCACAGCAGCACAGTTAGGCAACGTCATCAGATGAGGCTCAACTATCTTCTTCTTTTTCTCTTATACTTCCTTCTTTTTCTTCTCCTCCTCTACTTCTTCCTCAAGTGTGATGAGGACTAGTTCGTCCATTAAACGACAAACATGCTCCAGGTGAACTTGAATCTCTCTCAGTTTTCGTGCTCGACGGCTACTCATTTTGGTTGTTGTTGACATTTTGGTTCTTGTTGTTGTTGACAAGTCAACGGGGGTAGCTAGACTGGGGAATGAGTCGCTTTATATACTTAAGCACGGAAAACATCCCTCACACCTACCTAAAAAAACATCACCCACACAACCGCATTTGACGTCATCCTTATGACGTCATTCTGTGCTTCGCGGATTCTGCACTCCACCACCCCTACCAAAAAAAACACACTGAGTACGCGGACCTAAAAGAAAACAATTTTTAATTTTTTTTTTTTTATAAATCACAAACACACACCACACAACCATTTTTTTAAAAAAAAAAAATTATTTTTATTTTTTATAAAACACAAACACACACCACACAACCATTTTATTGAGAATTTTTCTTTAAATTTTTTTTTTATAAAACACAAACACACATCCTACATTCAAATTTTTGTTATTTAAAAAAAAAAACACAAACACACTCTATACAAACACACACCACACTTACATTTTTTAGAAGGGAATTTTTTTTTTTTTTTTTTTTTGGAGTGAAGAAGACAAAGACAAACACACAAACACTAATCATACACAAAAAATATTTTGTTTAGGCAATTCTAGAGTAATCTTTTCTATAGATCTGGATACTAAGGATTTGCAAATAGAAAGTCTTGTATTCTTCAATAAAATACCGCTAATTGTCCTAAACCAGAATCATAATCGAACGTCAAAATCAGTATATGCATCTTATTTGGATACTTTTATCAAATTATTTATTTTGCCCCTCTTTTCTCAGTACTTAGTAAATAGTGTGGATTGTTACATTTGTGGGCCTGTTTCCATAATCTATATCGTACCTTAATCGTGCCTCACAAGTTGGAATTAAACCAAATTTTGTCAGCATGTCTAATATAAACCGTTTGGGAGAGAATATGCAGGTTTAGAGAATTGAGACCCCATTCCCTACGTCATCTGTGTATGTATGCCCTCACGTGATATATTACCGGAAGAGTCATACACCTATTTAGCTAGTCCAGTAGCCTGTTTTTCAATCAACATAGGAAGTTCAAGGACATTTCTTTGTTGTCCACTTTCCAAGTAAACTCCCATTTTGCCTAATCGGGTCTAGGGCACTCAGATTATTTTGTAGTTTACTGGTAACAAAAGCCCCTGATAATTCCATTAAGAAATTGAGCTTAGAAGTTTTTAAAAAATGTGATTTACATTTGCTATTTTTAACAAATTTCTTGCATTCTAGTTGACTTTATTAAATACTTAACTGTCGAAGCAAATCGTATATGCCTGGAAACAATCGGGGGTGGGGGTGGGGATGAAGAGAGAGGTTACAAGCTTTCAGGTCAGATACATGATTGTACCAAGATGATCTTGGTACTAAAGTGGTACAGTTTGCTTGAACGAACAAAAAATAAATCCAAGGTTTCGCCCGCCTCAGATATATTTCTTGTTCACTGAAACAAATTATATTTCTTCCACTTGTAAGATAATGTTTTGGTAGCAAGATTTACTCTCAAGTGCGTGTCTCTACTATCGTTTACCACAATTGAAATGCCGTGTCCAAATGCATCTCTTTCATTCTGAAAGGTTTATATTCCTCCCTCCATCTCCAAATTCTAGTAATATGTACCGAAAAGTATAGGCAATGTGCAATTTAGTAAAACGGAATTTGATAGCTAAATAATTGAGAAGTGAGGTCTTAGATTTTGTGTCTGATTCTTCTGACATTTAAATTAAAAGTGTATATGTTTCTATGTAAGGACCAGGACACTGGTGAATATCGCATCTAGATATAAATCCCAGAAGTGATAGAAGGATGAGATATATTATTTGTTCACGATATAATGGATTACTTTCTGCACGTAGAAGGTTGCTCTCGGTACCAATAAAGGTCTGAACAAAGTTGAAAATACAAGAGAAAAAGATGGAAAGAGTATAAAGTTGACAAAGATCATCATAATCAGACAAATAATATTTGGGATTATAAAGGCTAAGCTAAAATGTGGCTAAGGAATGGTATTGTTTCTCACGTAACACTACATGCTATTTTTGAACAGGTGGTGAATGATGCATAATCAAAATTTGGCTAAAGAAAGTAGATTCATATTCTGCACTGTAGTGGGTTGAAAAAATGTGACTTAAAGATTCTTTTGTTTTTAATGTTAAGCTTATTAGGCCTTATGAAATCAAGTTTCGGATCTCTTGAAATACAATGTGGTTATATATTCATCGAAGTAGGAAATATTCCATTTCGTTTTATAGGAGTTTTCTCGGGCTTTCTTACTATTTAAGAAGCAGAATGCTAAATACGTACCTAGCCTGATATTTCTAAAGATTGTCTTTTTTGAGTCAGCTACCCAAACCGTCTTTCAAGTTTCTATAACCAAATTGTATATTGAACCAAATACTAACGGTTGTTTACAATCCGATTTTGTGTCATAGTTCATACGGGTCATTACAATTCATATAATTATTTGTTTACTACTGGTTTTACTGCAAATAAAGCCAAGTGTGGAGTATAGAGTCACATACGGATTGTAATGGCCCGTATGACCTGTGACGCAAGATCGAAGTGAACAACCTTTTCGCATAAATGCCATAGGTACTAATTGTTTATAGAAACTAAGAAGACGGCTTCAGTAGCTGACTTACAAAGGCAATATGGAGAAATAATCATGCTAGATTAGAGTGAGAGCTGTTCAAAGTAAATATGGATGTTCAGGTTAATCACTTAGTTAACATTTTGCTTTCTAAATAGTAGTTAAGTCATTGAAAAATCCCGCCATCCAAATCGCCGGCAAATTTCATAATCATCCACATATGAATTATATGCCCCATGCTCTAACTTGAAATGGACAGTGTCACATATTGACCATTCCTATTTATAATACACCTGTCAATGTGACTTAATGCGAGGCGACTAAGCAATAATTCCACACAGTCATATATTAATAACAACTGAAACATTTGATGTGTAGGCAAATTATATACAAATTTACATTTATTAATTCTCTATTTTAAAAAAGTTCAATTAATTGACAAGTTCTAATTCAAAATAAATATCACTCGAAAGAATCAGTCACTTTATGTAAGAACTAACAACAGTTCTGTTTTCTATGTGTACAAGGGTATAACTTTTTAACAATGGGTCAGTACACGTAAAGGGTCAACACAGGACTGAATAGTGCAGGTCCTCACTGAACTTAATAATCCACACAGAACAATAATATCTACACAGTACTATCATTTTTGCCCACACAGGGCTGACATATATATCGGTAAAAAGCTCATTAGAGCTTATGTTGAACTGTTGTTTTAAATCATGCCGACTTTAAATAAATCTTGTCTTGTATGCCCACACAGAACATTTTCCGTAACTCCACACAGAAGAAAGGCTTTTTAACTTAGATTAAACAGGAAAGATCTTACGTGTTTGTCCAGATCATATTAGTGATGTCACACAAAAGTGAGACCACCATCCGGGTCAACACAGTCGACATCCAAATAATCAGGCAACCAAGCTAGCAAGTCAGCTACAAACAAACCACTAGGCTTAATTAGACCATAAATTATACATAATGCTCGCAATATTAATATAATCATTAATAAAGCAAAACATTTATTGAAGTTTCACATTTTATTTCATTTATTCGACAACGTAGACAAGCTCTCAACAATTATAAGTGACACTCGTTGCGTAAGTGAATAACTACAAGTCAAGACATAATATTGTCATTGCATTTTTAAACGTATCTTGCAATACATCAAACTGCGATAGAAATCAAGATATGCCCATATTACAAAATGTGAGACATTTTTTGAAAATGTGAAATATTATACTCATAGCGATCCCATTTCTTCACAACCACATGGCACTAGAATTTGTAAAAATCAGTTTACACTATCTTGCATCTTGGAATCTTGCAGGAAATATTTCTTGCTAACTATTACAGCCCTTTATATGCACAGTTCCTGCTATACCCTCACACGTGCAACTCGTACATCACTACATAATGTGCACCTAGAACAAGATTAAAACTTTAAAAGCCAGTTGTACCTATTTTGAGCAATATCTATACTGTATGAATCAAGTGAGGTAAACAAACCATTTGAGTTATACAAACATGCATTCATGTACAAGCTATATTGTTGAATGAAAATTTTGACAAAGTCATTAACATTATGAACTTCACTATTGCCTTGTGACATACCTGCTTCCTTAAATTGAGTAAAAGGATTTCCAATTTTTCCTAGAGTTATGTACAGTTAACAGTTACAACATCAAAATACTTAGATAACTGTGGCTGTTAGGAATTAAAACTGATCCTTACTCATTCCCACATTGTACTGTGCATGCCTACCTAAGAAATATGCTCCAATATTGTCGGACCCCCAGATTACCTCAATTCAAAATCTGAAAGTTTGTAGAGATAGATGCATCCTTTGTATGAGGAAGATACAGTAATGGGCAATGGTAAGTTTTAAGAACAAATTCTGAATATTACATATATATTTTGAGTACACTCCAAACTATGACAGGACTTTCCCTCTCAATGACTGAATATGCTCTTTCCCTCTGTCAAACTTTTTACTGGCATAAATACAAGGATCTTCATTTCGTCATAGTTTTGCAAAAGAATGGCACCAATCCCAGAATCACTATCATCAGTACGAAGTACAAACTCTATCTAAATCTAGCAGTTTCAATGCAAAGGTATTTGTCAAAAGTTTGATCAGATTTCAGAAGGAATATTCTTCAGGATCCCACATTCTTCGTATGTAGGTTTCCCATTCCTAGTGAGATCAGTAAGCGGTCCATCTATGGCACTGAAATTCAGGACAAATTCCTGTAATATCCTATCAGGAATAAAGAAAAGATCTAACTTGCTTTTTAGTCTCTGGCCTTGGACAATATTGTATATTTCGACTTTCTCCTGATTTGGTTTGATATTTCCTCTATCTATTTCGTGAAACAAAGATACAAGACTCTGAAAAACAATCTGAAATTTTGTCGTTCTAGCTTCAGCTTTGCTTTACTTTGTCAAATCAACATATTTTAAAACCTCTACATGTTATTCCCAAGTATTACCATGGATAAGGATGTGATCCACAATTTTTTCAACATTTTTCAAATCCCTGAGGAGTTTTCACATCATACGGAAAAACGAAGCTCCTATTTTTACTAGGCCATTTTCTGGAACAGAACATCACGGGTGACGAAAGCTGTGAGGTGCCTACAGGAGGGTTTTATTGATACCTGCCAATACCCTTTGTCAATCTTTGTGTTATTACTCAATGTTGCGAATGCCTCCTCTGGTTTGTACATTGACTCAGAGTAAAAACAAATGGTATTTTTTTCAGTTTCCTGAAGTCTATACACAATCTATTGTTACCATCAGATTATTTTACAATTACTACAGGATATCCATATTCCTAAATTATACCATGTCTAGCACGGTTTTCACCTTTGGATTGATACTTGCTCACATTGAGTTTGGTATTGGGTATGGTTTGGATTATACTGGTTGACTTGATACAAGTTTGATATCATGCTCGTTTGTAGTGCCAGGAATGTATGTCAAAACATCCTCATATTAGTGAAGTACATTCCTAAAGTGACTCTGCATTTCACTATCTAACTGTGAATTGATTGTGACATCAGGCACTGACACCAGTAATATTCCCCAGTATCAAATCATAAACTGGCTTCTCCGTGCAGAGAGCTTCAACCAAACTAGCATTAAAAAGGGTGTCTACATGTACATGTTGGCTACTCCAGCCTTCCTAACTGTTCCATAGATAAGTACACACAGGGAGTTGGACCCGACCTGTCAAGTGATACTTTATAACAAGATCCTTGCTAACGACAGCACTACTGCTGTCTCGTAAGGCCTTTACCTTTTCGTTGCCAACGAAACCATCTGTGATTGGCATACCAAGAATGAAATGTTGTGGAGTGCCGTTTTTCCCACAAACAGCACTCATAAAGGGTAATTTGTGACCACAGTGAAGTCGTACCTTGGATACAGTTACATGATGCTTTCTCAGCTGTAAAACATTCTAGCAAAGTTTCAGTCGAGGTGAACTTGTATAGACCACCTTCTTCGTTATTTGGTTCAACAAATGAAGTCAATGCTGTGGCCTGTTGTCCTGAGTTTCGTATGATTTGACACCGACATTACTTTTGCTTTGTTTTGGGGTTTTGTTGCAAATATTCATGTAGGAATATGCACGTCATGGTTACCAGTTATTCATGATTGTGACTGCTCTTAGGAAGAAAATTAGATCATATTCAGGCAGTGGCTAGAAATTGTTAGGACACCCAACCACTCCTCAACCGAAAACTAATGTTAAAGTCTACAACTTAGCATCTCTTTATTTTACCACAAAAATACGTTTTATAGTTTTTATTTGATTGCATTCCATTATTATAGATGTAATCATTTCTCACCTTCCTTCTCCTTCGTAGGATTTCAACAGGAGTTACTCTCCCCTGACTTTTATCTTAAAACAATGGTATAGATAATTAGTATAAATTAAAAGTAGGCTATGAGTGCATACAATAATTGAAAGTATTTCTTTACAAGAATATACTTTTGTGTTTATCAATGAAATTATAGTATCAAACATCATGCCAGCAAAGTTTGCAGTTCTGCTTCAAAATTTATGAAATTATTCACTCATTGGTCACTTGATTTAGCTATAAACATGGCCAGAGGGAACAGCAGATAACTCAGAGAATTCTCACAAAAAATTATTTGATGTATTAATGGAAGAAAAAAAACAAATAGTTAATATACATTAAAAGACATTGACTCCTAATGTCCTTCTTTCAAGGCAGAATTATAGCATCAGATCTATGATCTAATCTGATATTTTAGGTGCATATGTAAAACTTCTTTGGTTCAATCTCTCGAACTTGATTGTGTCTAGAAGACATGATATTTTACCCAGCTTAATATCTAACAAAACACTGGCTAGGATCGCAAGCATTACTTTATCACTGTCTCTTTCTATCGATCTGCCTGCCTGCCTGCATGTTATTTGGAAACTATATGGTTAATTTAGTTAATTTGATAATTTTACAATGCTCCACATTGTAGATAGACAGAAGCATCTTTTATTCTCTCTACACCACACAGCAAGTAATATTTTGCACACTGCCGACAATATTCATTATTACAGTCTCACAAATAACGTTTCTGACATTCTAACTTTTCCCCTTCTATTTTTTCTTTTTCTTTAAAGGTTGTCTACACTGGCAATATTACACAAAACTTAAAAAACTTACACCAGAATTCAAAATATCCACCTGGATTTGATGTGTTGGCATCCTATATAAGTATCAACTTGACAGACTTTCCTCTGGCAACATTGGGTCTTTATTATTTGTTTATTTATATGCGAATTTCGAAATGCGCATGTAAATAATTATATAATAAAGGGCCAAGTTTAAAAAGAGGAAACTCGGTCGACAGTATCATCTTGGTCTGTCTTTCAAGAAAGTAGCCAAACATAAACCATGACTATCTTACAATATGTTCTTCAAAGGAATATATTTATTATGTGCATTATATAAAGATTAAAGTACTTGAATAATTTGTATGCCAATTTTAATGACATATGTGATGTGCAATCAATTGGCATAGAGATTGTGTTTACATTATTATCTTTTACGTCAATAACTGTATGAGTAGAATGTTTTATATTTTAAGGCCACTTACTGGTATCTGAACAAATATAAAGTTTAGTTTCTCTTTTGCTTTAAATAGTCAAAATAACATAACTTGGTAATTACTATTGTCGATGCCAGTGTTCTTCATGTGTTAAAAGGTGTTCTCTCTCTCTCTATCTCTCTCTCTCTCTCTCTCTCAGCGTATATATTGTGTCATTTCAGATTCTTTTAAAAGGTACAATGACAGGACGATTAGCATTGGTATTGTTCAGCCTCTTTGTGAAGGCTAGGAGTACTGTGCGTACGTACATTTTGTAATTCATCGATGTAATCTCATCTATTCGAATATATTCCATATGAGCAAAACTAAAATAAAACTTTTGACATTCCCAAGTCGTTGATACAACGATCAGCGGTACTAATGTAAGTTATCCATGTACGAGATCATCCTTGCAATGCTCTTTGGATTAGACAGAATGTATGTATACATGTAGATAAAAAGGTAGGTAGGTAAGTAAAATGATGTAGATATCCCTAACATAAAATCATTCTCTGCTACAGAAAATAACCTCTAGCAATTTTTCATAGGTAAATGTTGTTTCCTCAGAAGCTGATTAACTAACAATATTGTACATTGTAATGATGAAAGGAAGTTTGAATGTTTTTTTTTTCTCTGTCGTTTCTTATGATCTGACTGTGTGCAAACAACCTGCAAAAGATATAATCCATGCCAATTACTGTCATTGACAAACATCAACGGTGCCACTTGGGTTAGCTGAGCTAGCCTTTGATATTGTTATTATCAAAAGAAAACTGGTCAAACCTTAAAACCATTTGCACCAACCCATATTTTGACCTACTATGTTTTAGTAAAATCCTCCTTTTCTCCAGGAAAGTGTAGGCAATGTTTTACTTAAAATAGTATTACTCATATTTCCACCTGGTACGAACTTTTGTTGTCAGACATACTAAAAGGTAAAATTTAGATGCAAATAACCATCTACCAAGAAGCTTCTACTGCCAATTTTCAGCAAAATCCGCCAAGTAGTCAAAGTTTTGGTGATTTGTTAATAAAAGGGCCACAGTTGATGATTGTGACAAAGAATTCCACAATAACTCACTTTGCATGACCTGTACCACACATTTTAGTACAACATAAAGAGTATATATTCTTACTTTAAATGAACAAGTGTTGTTGTGGTGTTTAAGTGAAGTTGTTTTGGACAAATACTTATCCTGTGGGCAAAAGTATCAAAGTTTGTTACCAAGGCTTAGGTAACATCCTAGCGAAGTTTCAGTCGAGCCAACCTTGTATAGACTACCTTATTCGCTATCTGGTTCAACAAACGAAGTCATTGCTGTGGCCTGTGGTCCTGAGTTTGGTTTGATTTGACTCCGACATTACTTTTGTTTTGTTTTGGGTCTTGTTGAAAATATTCATGTAGGAATATGCACGTCATGGTTACCAGTTATTCATGATTGTGACTGCTCTTACGCAGAAAATTAGATCATAGTCAGGCAGTGGCTAGAAATTGTTAGGACACCCAACCACTCCTCAACCGAAAACTAATGTTAAAGTCTAAAAGTTATCAGCTCTTTTTTAACATAAAAATGTATTTTGTAGTTTATATTTGATTGCATTCCATTATTATAGATGTAATCATTTCTCACCTTCCTTCTCCTTCGTAGGATTTCAACAGGAGTTACTCTCCCCTGACTTTTATCTTAAAACAATGGTATAGATAATTAGTATAAATTAAAAGTAGGCTATGAGTGCATACAAGAATTGAAAGTATTTCTTTACAAGAATATACTTTAGTGTGTATCAATGAAATTATAGTATCAAAATTTATGCCAGCAAAGTTTGCAGTTCTGCTTCAAAATTTATGAACTTATACACTCATTGGTCACTTGATTTAGCTATAAACATGGCCAGAGGGAACAGCAGATAACTAAGGGAATTCTCACAAAATATTATTTAATGTATTAATGAAAAAAATCGTTAATAGACATTGGCTCCTAATGTTCTACTTTCAAGGCAGAATTATAGCATCAAAATTTATGATCTATACTGATGTTTAAGTTGCATATGTAAAACTCCTATACATTAATTTACGAATTAATTTGTTATTTGCTCATTCAAGAACTAATATGGAGCACAGAAAAGTTGTCAAATACGTGCTGTCAATGTAAACATCAACTTCTAATGTGGAACTTCACCGAGGGAGTAAACGAACGAATAATGGAGCTCCAGTGGTTCTTCAACGATACAACACTGATATGTTTAGACTCGAGGACAATCGGATTTCACGTGGAGGCTTTGTACAATGGCAGAGTTGAGCGGAACGGAACAGCGGGGATACTTCTAAGAAACATTTCTTTTAACGACGCAGGAAAATATACTTTGTATGTGAAATTAGCAGAGGAGAAGATACGGAATGTTCAAGACATTTTTCTTACTGTTGATGGTTTGTATAAAACTTGTTTTTAGCCTTTAAGGTTTCTATCTATGGTTTTTGTTTTGTTCCTGGGCCAAATTCAGAAGGAAAAAAGAAAGCTAGTTATAAAGTCGCTGCTTTGCCTTACAGTCAGATTGTGATACAAGTTTACAAAAGAAAGTTGGATAGTATAAGCAGAAAGATGATACATACAGAAACATTGAAAGGATATTATCCATATAGCCCTATCATCAGAAAGAAATGAGATATCAAAAGAGAAAAGTTTGACCCATTATCTAAAGGACTCTTGTATACTAGCAAAGAACAGACATATAGCATGTTTGTACCTAAACACTTTCCTGCTTAATATACTCTTTAAAAAACTTGTTAAACTGTTTTTATTTGCAGAACAAGTACCGTACCAATGCAAACCAATCATTGAATTTCATCCCTCAAATGTCATGTTTTGTTCCACAACATGCTCAGAAAGATCTCAGTTATCACCAGAATGGATAATTAACGGATCAAGAGACCCAGTGGTACGTCTACTAAGTGAATAGATTATTCTACACACCACTTTTGTCTTGCCTGCAATTAATGTCGCAAAAGGAGCAATATAGCAGTCACAATTCCGTCCATCAATCATCCGTTTATCCGTGCGGTGTATATTGTTTGATTTAATTTAAAGGGAAATATCTACTGTTTTCATCAGCAGATCTTAATCAGGCTTTGCCTACCAATGTGTTGGGCAAGGGGGAGAATGAACATCTCTAGGGATAGAAGACAAAGGAGGTGAAAGGTAAAGGCCACTGGGAGCAGTTTAAATTTTAGGGTGGTGGTCAGTTGTTCCAGTTTTTAGATCTGGCAGTGCTGTCTGATATTGCCATGGGTGAAATGGCATCGGACATAGCAAGTATGTTTACCATGGGAAATAAGATATTACTACTCATGGGAGGTAAAAAAGCTCACAGGTCCATGTCACAGTGGTCGGTTTGTTAACGATTTTGGGGAAAGAAAATACATCATGTGTGTATAAATTGGCACTCCAAGGGTCAAAGGTCTAAGTTACAGGATAAATTGTTGTTTATCTTTTAGGGTTAAGTTTTTGAGAGCTGTACAAAGGAGAGCTATTTTTGTTTCCATGAAACATTTGCAAATACATGAAATAATAGTTGAAATGGAAGCCCTTAGTTTTATTTTTGAAAGGACCAACCCAGTATGCGTCACATACCATAAAGGAACACAAATTGAATGTTTTGCACTATTTCAACCAGTCATTCGTTTAAATGCATAAGAATATAAAACACTGATCAGTTATTAAAATTACACGGCGTTGCATATTTATGTCTTAGGTTGGTAACTACTTGCTTTCATTCATGCCTTTTAAAGCTGAAATACCCAGCTTCAAATAGTTGGAAATTACTTTTTAAATAAATTCTTTCTCGTCAATTAATTATTTGCTTTAAAACTTGCCAATGATATTTAAAACTGTGAATAAAAATTATGAAATATTTGTAAACTCTGATCAACTCTTTGCAGGTTATTGGGCGTCACTTAAGAATCAGTGCAGAAATCAATGAACAGGCTTTCTGCTGCCTGCGTGGTCTGAAGTGTCATGATGATGACCAATTTAAATTTTGTATGCCAAATCCCTTTCAATCCAAGGTTCTCACTTCTAAGGAAGATATTGACACAAGAAGACAGAATGATACCAATACTGTTAAAGGTACATACTATAAGTATGTGAACATTCACTTCATAGCACCTAGTATGATGAAAGAGAACTTGATGAGCCCACAACATGTATGAATATTTTCCACCTTTAAACATATGAGATCTGAATGATGGACATTGCATGTTAGGATACAATGCGAATTATGCAGTTTCAGAACAAATATCAACAGCCTTAAATCCTCTATAACTTGTAATCGCTATATGTACACGATAAATTAAAATTTATGTGAACAATTCAAGCCTTCTGCCTAGATTCAAATACCGCAAACAGCCTCCTACACTGTGGTATTATGCATGTTTTAACTGAGCGCATAATTTTCTTTTTCAGCTGATGCAATGGATGTCAGAAAATTGAAACATTGTTTTTCAGCTACAAATTATGAGAATAACAAGACCAGTAATGTGCTGATAGTACTGGGTGTATTGCTGGCAGCATCTCTTTTATTTGTCGTCATCACCGTTACATATTTAGTGTTGAGAAGACACAAGTCACGTAAGTTCTGCTTGCACTGCTTTTGTTCAATGTATTGGTCACAGTATTATTGCTATCCTGTTTAAGTTACGATAATCATTTCAATTGCATATTAAATCTTCAACGAGTTTCATGAACTGAGAGAAAAACCAGATTGGAGAAAAAGCCACATACCATCAACCGCCATTCTTGCCTAATTTTTAAATCATAAAGGTTTCGTGAAGGTGTTGGGGACAGGCAATACATGCATTTCAAATCCATGTTTTAACAGGCTTTGGATAAAAATCAACACCGACTCATCAGTCCCTCATTTACTTAAAACGCGACACTATCGAATAATTGTAAAATACCACACTGTTGGGAAACCCCATTTACAATAGAAGAACACAGTCTGTACAAAAGGAAAACTAATGGCGGAGTTCTGCCTGTACAAAGTACGATATTCTAATTTAGTAATTTTATAGCATTCTGGTCTAGACTAAAGAGCACACGTGGCTCACAAGAAAAGAACATTCAACTGGAGACTTGGATATTAAACATCTTAGACTGGATCTTGATCATGTACTAGCAGGAATGGTCATAATAGTGGTGGGTGGGTGGTGACAGTGAGATGTAATAATGAAGGAAATTGCAAAAATCCATTACAACATCAAATGTAATGATGTCGTTTACATGTCAAACTTTACTAGATTCTCTAACAAAAGAGTGACAAGTATCAAGAGTCACCAGCAGAAACTGAAAGCTTCTTCACTTCAGCGTTCCGTCAACCCTTTTATTTTTGTTTAGTCCTGAATGCCATAAGATTATAAAAATTAGGGGCTATTTACATTTGTTTTGTAAGTATGTTGTATCCATTGTACATTTAATTATCGTACCAGCGTGAATACGTCTAATATCTGAGTCTCCCTTGAAGAAATTCGCAAGGCAGATTTGAAGTGCTTCATGACGAACAACTACTATTAAAAATCCTTAGTTACTTTGTTGTAATACTGACTTACCTGTCTATAATGAGTATGATTTTAGGTTCTATGGAAAAGGAAACAAATTTCATCTCAATAGTGTTTGAAATTGCAAATAAAAATAAGATTTTTATTATTGTGTCTCGTATTATATATATATACAGTGTAATTATTGATAATACACCTGAGAGATTCCAAACAAGATTAAGAACCTTCTTGCTAGAATCGTGTAGAATATGAATACTTAAAAGGATGGAGAAGCATAATTAGTATCATCAATGATAACCTTTATAGTTTTTGGCACCTGCATATTTTGTGTATCATCTTACAGCAAAACGAATTTCGAAAAACTCCAGGTCTTGCAACAAAAAAACCCTCTTAATTTACAAAAAGTCCATAAAACCAAATGTTTTACCCAAATCTACCACAGAATGTGATTACAACTGCTATATTTATCCTGTAAAAGTACTGCCTAAAACGGTTTGTTCCTGTAAATCTACATCATGCCAAAGCATCTACCAAAGTCACAAAAACAAAATGTATTCAATAAAAAGATGTATATGCTCATTTTTCCAGAAAATCTATCAGATCTTCTAACACACACACACACACACACACAACACACAGACACCACTCCCTCGTTTTAACTCAATTATAATGCAGGGGTAGGTCTGAATCCCATTTTTTCTCTAAAACACACCCTCTAAACTAGGCCCCTATTTCCTGAATATGCATAAAATCATGATCAAAATTGGTAAATGAAACCTAGATATATCGCTCATTTTATCATCAAAATTTTACTCAAAATCGTAAAATTTGTAACTTTTGAAAAATCGCATATTGTGCTAAAGTTTCTTTAGAAAAGCAAACAATTTTCTGTACACCTTAAATAACATTGGATGACAAAATATCGATCAATCAAAATGTCAATAATGCCTACTGGTGGCAATACTTTAAAAATAAATACCAATTAAATAAGTCTTGTCAACTGAAATTCGTGTTTCTGTTTTGTCCTTTACGTTTGTTTTAGTGTAATCATCTTAAATGCTATATGTCCTCTTGTATTCAAACGTGATGCTGTCAATCGATTGTGACAGCGATGCCCGCGATCATTTCATGAAAACCTAATTAAATACCGACTGTGTTTTGATCTTCGACTTGCAGAAGTGTTGGTTGCATTGTTACAAATAATTAAAAGTTGATTTGCATTGTATCATAATGTTAATAACTTCTTTGTATCAAATGAAGTAAAGGGGATAGAATAAAAATGTTAAAAGGAATGCAAATCCTACCGAGCAGTCATGGTCATTTGTTAACTCAACTCTGTTCAACTGACTAATCGAACACTGAGAACACTGTAAGTACATGGAACATAATTAAAGTATCTAACATTAATCAGTGGTTTATCATAGTCATTTGCAAATGTGATCAACGATAGCAAAGGAACCAAGCGAAAGGCATAACAGGTGCATGACAAGCTTAGTTTAACATATAGGGTTCATTATGGAGAATCGAGTTGTAAAGTTGATAGTGAACTTAATATTCCTGAATTGGCAATCACAGGATGAGCTGACATTTTGCTACAATTTGCAATGAAATCACAGTATCAGGATTCTACTAATATAGCAATTGCGATGTGTGTTAAAACCACTTGGAGTAATGTTTTGAAGGATCTGTCAGAGACTGGATATATTGAAAATTAAGGTAATTTATACAGAAAAGCAACGAACTTCATTATTAAAATTTATTTATTGCCAATTATTGCCAATGCGATTATTAGCAAGTATTCAACCACTTATCTTGCCCCCTTTCCTTCTCACTGTCGTTGTCTACCCCCTTCTTACTTTTTTCGAGGTCCCTCGGTAACACGTGCCCTTAGTTATGCCGTCGTCTGTTTTTGGACCCCGTTTTGCACGAGTTATAGAGAGAGGGTGTATGTGTGTGTGTGTGTGTGTGTGTTTGTTTGTGTGTGGGTGTGTTTGTGGGTGTGTGTGTTTGTGGGTGTGGCTGTGTTTTGTTTGCTATCATGACAGGTGTCTAAATGCAACATGTGTCAGGAAAAAACAGTCTTTAAGTATTTCACCTTGCATGCACACATATAGTCCGAGTTTCCTCGGACACTTCTCACCCTATTTTAGATCTTTTTACATTTATGTTGGGGTGTAGGGTCAGAGCCCATTGCCCATCAAAGAGTTGAAATTTGCTGTCACTGCACGGTGGAGGCATAGGGTAGCCACTTACTACCAGACCTAGCAAACTTAAACCGGCACGAAGTCGATAGGAAGATGATTTATATTCCCAGGAATTGCGAGTATAAAATTCATTATGTCGTTGACAGATGAGACGAAACTACACGGTTGACAAAATTGGACCTGGTACTCGCCATTTGCATCACTAGTCATATGACTACCCAAATCTCGCAGCCTAATTGTCCATGACATCAGATGTCCAATAGTCACGTGATATCAATTAAAAACAAAACCTTTCAGTGTTTTTGCACACAAAGTTTGAAAATATTAAATGAAAGTCACCTAATATTTGTAAAAACAAAACAAGGACACATAATTCTCAACATATTTATTCCGAGAACAAAAACTGGAAACTTATCGTTGTTGCATCAGCCTGGAAAATTTCAGATTCATCACATATGTCATGCAGCAATGACCAACAAAAAATGGATGGATATACACAAATATTAATTTATGGAAGATAATTTTGCTTTCTGTCATTGCAGTTGATGTAAAACCTAAAAAATCAAATGCTGTTAAGAAATGCACCGAGGACCTTCAACAAGTTGATACTGTAGCCGAAACCACAGGTATCATCAGTGACTGCAATCAAAATACAGTTTTCATTCTTTTATCAGCAAAAACGATATTTCTTTATAAGAATGATTCTAAATGCGAATGCAAAATAATATATACATAACTTGTGCACCTGCAATTTCGAATTGAACTCGCCCACAAATTACTTCTTTTGGTTCCCTCTTTCAGAAGATGTCCTCATTAATGGGGCCTTTTGTAGAACCATTCTAAAAATCATGCAAACTGCTCTACAGGTGGCGCTCTTACTTCTCTTGAAACACGACTGTCACCATCAATTGATTTCTGCAGCTTTCTTGCAGAAACACCTGCTCTTGTTGTTTGTCTCATTTATTCCATAACAAATGAAAATAATAAGGGTTGAACATGGAGATAACTATGTTAAAAATGTCATATTTTTGTCACAATTAAACACAAATATGACTTTAAAAGAAGCCCAATAGGAGGCTCACCCCGGGTCAGAAGGTATGTCTAGGCAGTAGAGTTGTTAAAGGTATAATCTGGACAGCAGTCTGGAAATCCCATAGTATACTCACACCATCTAATGACAGACACTAGTGATGGCAATTGGAACTTCAAAGGTCATATACCGCCTCATGCTATACTCTCATCATAATGAGATGAGAACATTTCGAATGGAGTGATGGATGAGTCATTACTTTTAAATAATATAAATCCCTAATGTAAAAGTTCCCTTGCATAAGGAACTCTGTTCGAAGCTCTCCTGACACTGAGTTTCCCCAGCTAATTTCTAATCCATTGCCCCAAAAGGCAATCCTTTAGAGGTTGAAGTAAATATTAGAATTGAAATTCATTGATTGATTGATACATAAACATAACAAATAAAGGACAAACAAAAACAATATTGCTGTCTTTGAGTTGACTGCATGGGTCAAAATGCAAGTATTGTTGAGGAGTGCAGCAAGAATCTACAACCGTTTCAAACTTTTATTGGAGAAGACACGAAATGTTTTGAACAATTCTGCCAAATCATAACTTAGACTCATTTAACACAGACACTCGTGGAAGTGAATCTTTTGTGCAAGAAAAATGTATACTGGACAAGCATAATCTTTGATTATCGTGAAAACTTGTGTATATTAAAATCTGCAACCAAATTGCCGAAAAGAAAGGTTTTGGATTAACTCTTGCTATGTAAAGTTTTCATTTGTTCGTGCGGGTTAGATTTTACCTTCGACTGATAATTTTGACTTTTGACATGAATGAATTCGAAAGATTACATAGTTTATTGGATGGGTGTAAATCGGAGATTTTATACATTGATGAAATGTGTGAAAAACATCTATAAAAATATCATGCTTCTTTATTTCAGCTCCATTTATAAAGTCAAACAGGTCAATAGATACAGGTAACAAAAAAACAAAAAAAAAAACATTAAAAGTGGGCATATTTGTCATTCCGTACAAATTCTGAAGTATCTTTTATAATATTCTTATGGTGAAGGAATCCAATATGTACTTAAGTTTACATAGCTACTCATTAAAAATCAAATTTTAAAAATGAGTTGAATAAATTCTCTCAATGTAAGAGATTTGGCGATTGCTCTGGGATGTTTTTGCAATATGTTTCTTTGGCTTAAGCTCCGTTTGATATCAGCACTCAGGTCTATGTCAGTTTCTGTTTATCACAATATGAAACTCAGTACTGGTATTCTACAAGAGCAGCTTATTAATTTGATGAACAAACTTTGAAGAATATTTAAAGGTCCCAGACATGACATCTATGAAGTCTATGTCATTAGAACATTATTCATGACCTTAAAGCATTGGTATGTTATCAGAATACATATCAAAGCATCTAAAATGTGAGAAATTGAACTATCCTCCCAGACTCTATCTGCATTAAAAAGATTGTTTGGTTATGCTTTCCCGTCGGATAGCGATGCATCCAAAGCAAGTTGGATGACCCAGGCTAGAACTAAAGCAACATCATACATGTATTTAGTGAAAAAATTAGTTGTAGTTGAACAACATACTTTCCGAACGAAAATCACATCATGTCACATGAATAGTACAGTTGTCCCAGATGGCAATACAGCCCTCGTCACAAGAAACATTGAGGAATGAGATACTTTTATAACTTAATGATTAATCCATTAGAATTATGAATGATACTCCTTAATGTTTAAGAAGTCCGTATAATTCATAATTTTCAGAGTTAAAGAGCCAGTTGAGTGAATCTGACTTTTAAAATACTGCTTTGTCAGTCTACGTCGGCAAAGCGTCAAAAGCGAGGGTACATGCCTGGTTAATAAATAGAGGATATTTGCTTGAAACGAGTGAATAACGGATATATTTCATCGAGTAGGTGAAACTAATTAAGTTTTTCACCCACAATATGGTATATATCCATTATTCACTATGAGCAAGCACATATTTATTTTATTTTATGATCAAACATATTGTCTAGCGATTTGTATAACAGACTGAAGTAGCAAATTTCTTACTGTATCCTGCGCGGTAATGTCAGAGGTTTACCGTTTTTTCAGCTCTGTTTTGAGTATATTCCCACAGAAAATATTAGTAGTAACATAATGCTCCTTCCCAATTTAAGGTAAAACAGCAGATAAAACCAAATTAAGACAAAAAATATTTGCCCATAGCTGGATTTGAACCCGTTTCGTCGGGATGCAAAGAGGCCATCTTTTCCTTTACACTATGCAAGTGTCTTACAACAGTTTGAAATTTTGTATTCATAGTGTTATCAATTTCTATTGACGGATAGTGAAAAAATATTATATTTTTTCACTCCAGTGAAATCTCTGAATTATTTCTCTTGGAAAATCCAGTAATTCACGGCCTAGCATAACATAAAGCCATAATATTTAATTTAAAAAAAATATCTATTGATTATGCATGCAAATGAGTAGCATCAATCACAATAAGTTATTAAGCAGATAAACATAATCTTTCTTCAATGGCTTACCTACAAGCATTTAGTTATTAATAATTTGCCTTAAGAGCTGGCTCCTTTTTATGGTGCAAAAACTTCAGATTAGCCTACTGTCAATCCTAATATGTGTTGGCGCACACGTCAAGCATTGTTTAAGCTTTGTGTGCCCTTCGAACATTTTCCAGGTCTTTGTCTCACAGATAAGCCTACTACAATACTTGCTACCCGTAATTAATCTGTTTCAGTGTGTGTGTGTGTGTCAGGAATTTAGCAGCTAAAATACATTTCCAAGTTTAAACTGAATATCATTTTTTTTTTGGAGGGGGAGGGGGGTTGAAGCGTAAAATTTAAATTTCAAGTTAATTTATTTGCTCAAAATTCTGTTTCCTGCTAATCATTTTCATCAAAGTGGTAAAGGCAAAAGTTTGTGCAAAGACTCTAGGTTCTTTTATTTTCTTGAAGGAATTTCAGCAGTACTTTCCATCAATAAATCAACATCATTCGTGTTCGTGCAAAATGTTCCATCCGTTTTCTGTACAAATTAGTACAAGGGGATTCGATAATCGCTAAAAGAAAGTATTATAGCAATATCCAGCTCTTTTTCCCCATTTCATGGATGAGCAAACAATATCTAGCACTAGTCTTAGGTTAGAATATTTTGAAACCTTTCTATAAATGGCATGCTCAGTATTATTTTAAAATTGAAATGAAGATTATTAACGAACTTGCTGTGTTGTATTTTTCCAGTTTTTATACCATTAAGTGTTCTGTTGTCGGAGTACTTTTATCACTAGACTATTTTATTCTAGTGACAAGAATGGATTTTGTTAACATAACTATAATTATTTTCTTAGGTACTAAATAATGTCATTATTTTTTCAAGTGTTGTTCGGTAAAACTATTGTTTACAATCTGTTTAATGTTTAATATCTCTGAAAGGAAAACAAAGCACAGCTATCGCATGATGTGGTTGTAATAAAAGATGAAATGTTTACTGACCAATTAATTTGGTAAAGAAAGAGAACATGGGCACAGTCAGATTTCACACTGCACAATAATAATGCACAGGAAACGATATTCCAATATACTGTCAATGATAAATCTGACTAAAGCAGGAGCTAAATTCAGAGAAAATTCATGATCAATTTCTCTGTTTTACTTATATAATGCAAATAATGCTGCTGCTAGTAATTATCACATGGATTGTCTGAAAGATTTTAAGTTTTGACTCTTACTTTCGGTAATAATGAATTTGTTAAGATTTAGCATTAAAAGTAATCACTGTTTGACAACCACGCAGTTCAATTTGCCGTATCTACACAGATTTTCAATTTGCTAAACTTATTTCGAGACGTGGCCATTTTAAATACTTTCCATGAAAATAAACATGATTGATCACTTTTCATACATTTATATTACGTGTATGTACTATGTTATATCTGTGTATTCGTTACAACGCATTGTAGAACGATTTCTTTGCTGCCTTCATGATATGAAATATCACTTGTTATTTTTTCGTTTACTTCTCTTATCACACAAACTAATTAAGCTGCCACGATCACTGTGTAGTTTAGCTGTTCAGTAGGTGGATTGTATCCTTATAGTGTATCCAAGATGTGAGGATTAAACAGATGGAAGTGCGAGAATGAGGAAAGGCATTTTGCATACAGGCCCCAAGCCTACAAGTGTGACTCCAATCGACATGTATATATTTTTTAGTGATGCTGTGTTATAAATAGCACATTTACACGTTACAAAGGGTTAGAGTGAATTACATAATGTCGATACTTCACTACTTGAAAGCACTAATTTATTCACACATACATACACACATACACACAGATTTGATAACAGCACAGTTACAAAACATTTTTCGAACTTTTCGAGCTAATCATGCTTTTCAGATGGTTAAGAAACAATTTACAACAAGTAAAATAAACATATACCACAAAGGTCACAGAACACCTGAACTATTTGTTATTTACTTGTTTCAATGATGTGGAAATTGGCAGATAAAAAGTTGAATAATGCAACCAAAAACCAAATGAAAAATAGGGTTAAATGTGCAATCTACAAGTCTATTTTGTGTTACAGTCAAAACATATATACAGATTTCACTGGTCTACAATTTTTTCGAAATCGTTTGCTTCAGAGATAAAATGTGCATCTCTTGTCACTGTCCAGCAATAGTCTGCAGGCATTGATGGGCTCCATTTGCCCTGATAGCGTTTCTCCATTGTTGCAAGGTCCTGGTGAAATCGCTGGCCGTGCTTGTCGCTCACTGCTCCGCAGTTCGGTCGAAAAAAATCTAGATGAGAGTGCAAGAAATGTATCTTTAGTGACATGTTGCAACCAAGGCTTTTGTATGCCTTGAGGAGGTTTTCCACCAACTCCCTGTAGTTGTCTACCTTGTTGTTTCCGAGAAAATTTGTTGCCACTAACTGGAAGGCTTTCCATGACGTCTTTTCCTTGCCACGCAGTGCACGGTGAAATGCATCATCTAGAAGAAGTTCACGAATCTGAGGACAAACAAAGACAACTTCCTTTATCTTAGTTTTACTTAACCATTCGAAAGTTTCCACGTGGGTACTTGAAAGCTGCTTGTGTTTTATCCATGGCCTTTACAAAGTTCTTCATCAGACCTAGCTTGATGTGCAAGGGTGGTAATAAAATCTTCCTTGATTCAACAAGTGGTGGATGCTGAACACTTTTCATCCCAGGCTCCAATGACTGTCGGAGTGGCCAATCTCTCTTCATGTAGTGGGAATCTCTCGCACGACTATCCCATTGGCATAGAAAACAGCAGTACTTTGTGTATCCAGTCTGCAGACCAAGCAAGAGAGCAAGAACCTTGAAATCGCCACAAAGCTACCACTGATGTTAGTCATAGTTTATGCACCTCAAAAGTTATTTCATATTTTCATAGGTTTCCTTCATATGGACTGCATGACCAACTGGAATTGATGGCAAAACACTGCCACTATGCAGCAAAACAGCTTTAAGGCTCGTCACTGATGAATCAATGAACAGTCTCCACTCATCTGGATCATGAACGATGCTGAGGGCTTCCATCACACCATCGATGTTGCTGCAGGCTACAAGATCACCTTCCATGAAGAAGAATGGGACAAGATCCTTTTGACGGTCACGGAACATGGAAACCCTAACATCACCTGCCAGGAGATTCCACTGCTGTAGTCTGGAGACTAACCGCTCTGCCTTACTCTTGGGTAGTTCCAAATCCCTGACAAAGTCATTCAGTTCACCTTGTGTTGTGAGGTGTGGTTCAGAGGAGGAGGATGGGAGAAAATATGGATCATGTGACATTGATGGTTCAGGACTAGAAGTTTCTTCCTCTTCCTCTTCTTCGTCTGACTCAAGTGAGAATGATTCTGGTGCATCAGGAACCGGCAGTCCTTCTCCATGGGGTACTGGGCGCATAGCTGACGGAATGTTTGGATAATGCACAGTCCACTTTTTCTTCTTTGACACACCTTTCCCAACTGGAGGCACCATGCAGAAGTAACAACTGCTGATATAATCTGTTGGCTCTCTCCACATCATTGGCATTGGAAAAGGCATAGATTTCCTTTTCCTGTTAAACCACTGGCGAAGTTTTGTTGCACAAGTGTTGCAGCATATGTGTGGGGTCACATCTTGTCCTGATCTCCAATTTTGCAGCCAAAATAAAGGTGATAGGCTCTCTTAACCATAGTGGTTATACTGCGCTTTTGTGATGCAAAAGTCACTTCACCACAAACATAGCAGAAGTTATCTGCATTGTTCACACAAGTATGAGGCATCTCTGCTCACTTTGGCTAAATAGAAATGTGTCCCATTGCAATGTCAAACACTGACAAATAAAAGAGCACGACACTGTATGATTTGTAGAGCTGATATAGGGCAATTTCTTCAGCAGAGTGATGTAAGCTTAGTTATGATTGCATCATCCATGACTTCTAGGAATAACATGATGCAATTCATATCATGTATGACGCAATAACAACTTCAGATTGCATCATTCATTGTTTGCCTAAAAAGCAAGTACTGTCCAAACCCAGTCATAGATTTATTCATCAATCCAGTCAAAGATGTATTTTAGTCGTTCATGGTTTAAATTGAGATTCCTTCCCTTTATAACTCTCTTATCGTCCGCCATTCCCAAGTCAAGGGTCTTATATACTGACCCAGTATAATATCTTTAAAACGAGGGCCAATCAATAATTTCAAGCATCATTTGCGTTCCCAGTGACCCAGAATAAGTAAAGTTTGACAACATTTATTACGGAAGCATTTTGGCTGTAGACCAGTGTTTCCTTAGAGCAGATTCATTCATTTATAATGATTTCATTCAGAATCAAATACAAGAAAACTGTTTAGTCGGATAAGGTTTATCATCTCAATTTCATCCAAAAGCAATCAGTATAACTGACTGATTAAATAAGTTCCTTCTGATGAGATTTGTGCCATCTAAATGGAAAAGCATAGGTTTTCATATAGGCAACACTGTACAAGACTTTATCCAAGAAATTATAAAATATAATAACAAATAAAACATGAAGAAGAATTTGAAGATATACGCCACGTCACACCCACCCCTATCGGGACCCATAGTGTGCTGCAGGCAGTGTGTATAAATATCGTAGCTGGTCCCATTGTTGGAGGTGCGTTATAATTGTCCAGCATAGATGTATAGTTGTGTGTGTGTGGGTTTTTTTTCTTCAATTTTTTATTTGCAAAAACAATGCTTTAAAATATGATACAGGCTTACATTATATTAATCGTCTTTCAAAACGATCATCGCATGACTCGAATTCAAACCAAAAGAACATTCAGATCGTGAACAATATTAGCGTGGATGCAGATTTTTTAAAGTACATAGTCGATTCTCAAAGACTGTTCATGACGGAATTGGAATCTGTTAGAGAAGGTAATTGTTTCCCAAATATTTGTGCATGTGTATATTAGTAACTTTAATTTTGAAGGAAGAGTTGATAAGATCATATTTTTTCATATATATATATATATATATATATATATATATATATATATATATATATATATATAATACTGACAGATATGTTATCTACAAGTGCAACACAATTAGCAATGCAATAATCAGATGGAATACACTTTTATATCAAACGTTTTTGAATATATTATTTGTATTCCTATAGATTTTGTAAACTATCCATTATACAGATCCAAAGTTTGCGGAAAATACAAAAATAGCTGAAAGTTTTAAGGATGCCACACAATAGACAATGATCATTAAGCCATTGTTTAAGTTCTCCTACTCCTGGCTTGACCAGCAGAGCTAGAAAACAACAAGAGACTTAGAAATTGCTTCAGCAACATCCTCAGACTATCGCTTTGTATTTGCATGTAAATATCAATTAATATTACAAACATCGGAAATGTAGTTTTTTGGTAATGAAATGGTTCATCTCACAGAGTCAAACTGAATTTGCAGCCATTTTCATAACCATGTCTTATTTGCTATTTACTCTGAGTAAATGGCCATATTAATATTGGATTCAATTAAAATGTTGCTTACAGTATTTAGTTAATCTGATATATAAACTTGTGCAATCATTGTAACTGCAATGAAGGACGTCATAAAAGTCTTTATTGCTACTCTTTTTGAATGTTCGGGTCGAATGAAAGATTTTTAAAACTATTTTTGATTTAGTTAGATCTCACTAAATGAAAACAGATGCTTTCTAACACTTTATATTGCCACCATGTTGAGAAAACTTGAACATCTTACTTTTTCCCTTCACGAAGAAGCGTGACATCACACGGTATTCATCCAGGAACTTCTCATGACTATGATAAACATGTATTCCTTAATGAAACATGTAATAACTAGCACAATTTAAAGTCTTCAAGGTGAAATGGATATACCTTACCCTTCTCCCTCACCCCCTGAAAAACAAAATCAAAACAGAAAAAAATATAATAATTATTATGTAGATATCAACCTAGCATCTTTCATTGGTGATACATTTAGAGACAGAAGAGGGACTGAGGATCATATTCTTTCAAGTGGATCAATTTCAACAAAGGGGTAGTTTTGTTAGATGAGTAATTTTGTCACAGAAACAACTAAAACCAGAACTGATTTTTTTTTATTACAAACATCATATTTCATCGGATATGGATAGGCAAGGCCGCAGAGTACGAGAACACTTGACTGACTTACTATGCTCCATGCCTAAGCTGACTGACACCGAGCTTGACACTAGAGATTTGTCACACCGTAACATCTGTGCGTTCTTAATTAGTCGAAAGGAAATGAAAGTTAATTGTACTGAATATCTATAGTCATGCTCCGCATCAAAAAGTGGGCAGTATCATAGAATTAACTTTCTCAGTCCGTCTGCCCTCTTTCTTCAGACAAGTGACACTCCTATTCTTCATCGGCAATTGTCATCCAACATGCACTGTGGGTGCATCTAGGAATGCAGATGTGTCATATACAAAAACTGGATCACTGTGACCTACAATTAAGGATCATTACTCCCTACAAATGTCTTAATAATGCCATGATTCAAATACCTTTTCTTCTATTGGTGTGGTTTGGTGTTTGACCGTAAAGCAACACGTGAAGGCTATTGAGTGTCTAGAAGAAACTTGAAAATCTTATTTTCTCCATTTTTGAAGAAGCGTGACATCACACGTTATTCATCCGGGAACTTCTCACGACTATAACTGTAGTAAAGTGCTTTCCCCAGGGACACACCACAACAGTCGACCTAGGCTAATCTGATGGTAGGAATCAGACACACTAACTATTGAGCTACCGCATTTCCTTTTGCAACTATTGCTGCCAAACTTGCATTAAGGGTGCAACTTAGATTGGACATGTGTCGCACACCAAAACTTGACTCCTGCTCACTAAAACTCCTTTTTCGTTTTCTTCTTTTCTTCCATTGGTTATCGTCCATATTTATATGACAGACATACTAATTGGTTTATTCCATACAACTGGACTGGTTTCAGAATCTCTACACATCCTTGCGTTGTTGAAAGGTATATATTGGCATCAATCTAATTGACTAATCCGATGTCTTCTTTTTCCAATTCTCTACTCTGTTCCGATTCTACCATAATACAGACTTATGTTTGACGAACATGTTCCGAAGAATACATTATTGAAAATTTGGATTATGATGAGCTTTATCATAAAAGCTCGTTTTCACGAGCACTGTAGCTGTACTCACTATTATTTTCTATCTCATCCATTAAAATATCACTGGATTTTGTCCATGTTTTGCGTACCTAAAAGGAGATTTCTCAAGGATATCGGTGATGACACTGTTTCACTTATAGTTGGTACATACCAATTGTGAATACAAAAAGTTCAGAAGATCATTAACAATTTTGTTTTACGTGTTTCTTTCTCTCTTTCATTTTTATGTGTTTCTGTCCTTTCTTTTCAATACAGGAAACCGCTCAATATACGTCACAATTTTTTTTCTTTTTTTTTCGGAGCTATATTGTACATTATGGAAAAATAACCACTCCCAGTTATTCAGTTCATGATTTCAACAATCGTCCTTTCTTTGTTCAGTTATGCCTCATCCTTATATGAGGGGAAAATATTGCTTTTGTGATGTCCGTCTGTCCGTCTTATCTTGTAAGCAAGATATATAGAACGTGATTGAACCAAATCAGACCAAATTTGATATTTAGATACTTTGAGTGCTTTCCTGACCTTATTATGTTCTCGTGACTGTGACATTATTTGGCAACATATCACACACATTTTTACTGTCTAGACATGCATTTTTTTACTCAAATATCGTTAGAACGATTAAGCAAAATCCGCTCGATGTAGATAAATGAAAGGTGTTACGCGTATTTGCATTGATGTGTTAATGACCTGATTAGATTTCCAGGCCATTGCTGCAGTTGTTCCATTTGTTACAGATTTAGAAACTTTTTGTACTGGGGCATGTGGAGACAAATAGTTTTAGCACAATTTAGCGGAATGCACTTGAGATTGACACATGAAATTTGGTACATATGCTCGCATGCATTTATGGATGCTTTGGTCATGTGATCATGCCATTACACCATATATTGTTTTAAATGTTTCTTCATTTTAGTTGGACATAGACTTTTTATCATACTTGTTGTACAAACACAAATTTGCTTTATTTGTTCCAAATTTCAGCTGGTTGTCCCCACTTTTGGACAGATATTAAACTTATGCTAATTTTTGCAAAGCTTAGCCCTTTCTGTATGCTATTTTAAGAGGAATATATATTCAACAATAAAATCTGGGTTTGTTGCAGTACAAATCATCAGGGATGCAGATGTAACCGAGTTGACCGCTATTCTGTTTTAGTAGCTTAGAGTAATCTGACATCATATTTTGTTTTACATGAAAGCTAATAGGATCTACTGAGTCATAGTCTTGTTCTAGCAGACTCGCGTGACCTTGAGAGCGCTATGCCAAGCAAGAGTATGCTAAAGGTCTGTATAGTTGATTGCTTCCAATAAAAGATGCTCACTTCTATTTTGTTCAGTCCAAAAAATACGCCATCTATAAAGTGCATCAGTATTACTTGTACATAAGCAATAAATATAAACATAGAAATAATATATATGAGAAGTGGTGGAATGTATTGGTGCAAAAGCGTGCAATTCATACCCCCTTTAATGTAAACTGTTAATTTGTGCCACAGTGTGTTGATAAGCATGATTTATATAGACGAATATTACCTATACATATTGTATGTGTGATCGGTCTATACACATAAAAAGTTTGCACTTATGTGATCTAAGTGTTTATAAAGAACGCTGATTAACCAGTCAACATTTACCAGACTCTCGTATCGCAAAGATGCGAGATGCCTGGTTGTTCTAAACTACCTGCATCGAAGATAAACATCATGGGCGAATTGAGCCAGTGCCAGCAGTGGTTGATTGACATTGAATTAAAAAATACTAGTACCACGACAAAATAAAAAAAAGTCCAATTACTAAAACGTTTGATTGAAACTGTTGAATTTTTGTTGATAATAATTTATCACTCAAACATACAGCTTTAATTGAGAAACTTTCAGTACAAACATTTTATTCCCAGTGCTTCACATCTATGGTTTTGTACAGCTAAAAGCAATGTGCGTGAAGTTTTAAAACTTGACAGAAAATAAAAGGAACTATTTTTATTGAGTGACTTTTGCTTAACCAAGAAGGGTGATTTTTACTGTGTTGTCCAACTTTCATAGTGAATATTGTGTCTTTGAATTTGTTCTGTTATTTTAGTTATTTATATGAAGGAAAATTACTATAATCATTGTGTTCAGAACATTTTACCTGATATAGACCAATTAAAATTCCTTATTTCTGCTTATTATGCATGTTCTGTTAGAAATCTTTCTTATTGGATGGTATTTCTGTCATTGTGATGAGTTATGATTCCCTTAATTGACCGAGCTGGTTTTGAGCTTACAAGATGAAGACTACAATGCATATCTAAGATCTGAACCCGTTACCGGCTTATTTTTTATTTCTTTACTCTGAAAAATCGGTTTTATAATTCTGCAATTTGGCTGGAACTTTATCAGATATATTGAGAATTACCTAATATCGTTTTAAAGCTAGTCTTAGCTCTGTTCTCATGAGACCTTATATGAATCTATGATTACTAAAGAGATGTCTCAACCTCTGAACAAAACTACCACTCCATGCTATGTTGGGTCATTCCTAGGGTTGATCGTGTTAATCCGGATGACAAATATATTTTGTGTTCCTTTCCATTACATTTAGGGGATTGTCTGTCTCAGAGCTGGTTGCACGGTGAATGAACATTTTGAGTGTTCTGAGAGGCACAACTCTCCATATAAATAATACATGCCCATAAAGGACAAATGTATTTAGTCCCTTGTATGTCCTTTGTTGACAGGATTCACCATAACTAGCGTGACTTCCACAGACACTATTGTCCGGTTCAAATGGTTTCCATGATCTCCATGCACACAATTAAACAATCATTCCTTTGCATAAAATATCAACGGTGACACCAAAACTAAAATTAGGTCAGGTTTAGTCCATTGATCCTAGAAATATCTTGGTCGCATGTAGACTTCCCCTTTTAGGTACAACATGTTGCCCTTTGACTTAACAAATCGGGGACATTCAATATCATACTTCTAAGGTAAAAAAAAATAATAAGTGTGTTTCCTATTGCACTGGTTTTAAATTTAGGGTAGGCAGGTAGGGTTTTCTTTTTTTAAAACAATATACTGTATATAGTCGCGTATAAGCCCGTTCGGGTATAATCCGACCCCCCAAACTGAATAGGTAAAAACATTAAAAAATGCATGACCCGCGGATAAGGCGACCCATAAAAAGCATCCGTTTTTTTCTAAGCTGAACCTGCATGTCCTCCTGTACTAAGGTTTCTGGACTAATGACTTTTGTCTAACTTGAACCCCCAGGACCACCTGTACCAGTAGTCAACAAGAAAACTAATAATTAAGTATAGACCTTGTCCCGCGGATAGGCCGACCCCACTTGTTCCAGGCTTTTATTTTTCCTAAATTGTTCGTCTCATACGCGAGTATATACGGTAATATTTCAAGCTCTTCAAAGTACTGGGCAAAAGCGGCTCAATTAGATGAACAAATCATTTTTGGCAATGTGAATTGTTTTTGTTTTTTTGTTTTTTTGACCATGGGGGAAAAAAGAGGTACGGTTGGCAATTAGAAACAAGCACAGTTTGTTTTGTTTTTTGGGTTTTTTTTTTTTTGCCTAACAAAGATTAATTTCATATACTGTCATGTTTGGAGGGGAGTGGGGGGGGGGCATGATTTTGCTTTCAAAAGCAAATCCCTTCTATAATATTATTAGGTTTACAATTTTACTCTGGGTACTTCCGCCTCTTGCCCGCCCATATATTCTTAAACAAAAGTTCGTACATGAAATAATGGGAAACTAGGCAAAACAGACTATTATTTCTTAATTGATTAATTTCAGTAGTTTTTATTGATCACCTTAATCACATCATCAGTACGTTGCACCCATGGAAAATGCATTGATAAATGCACTTTGAAAATGAAAAGATTTGGGCTCTGTCTACATCAGGTCTTGAATCAATATGAACATTACCACATATTAACTGTGCTTGATGGAATTACCATCCTTGAGAATAAGGAGCTGACATTATCTGGCAAAAAGGTGGGGAAGATGTATGCCCAGTTGAACTACTTTTAATTTTAAAACTGGAATGATGGCAACGAATTACAAAACCTATGACTTACATATCTCGACATTATAATTAATCACTTCCAGTTATATATCTTTCATATGATAAAAATGGAACCATATACAACTGTACAAGAAAGATATTTTAGAACTTACATGTAATAATTGTCATTGGGTTCTAAAGCTTTAATTGTAAAATCTTGTATACTATTCCCACATTTTTCTTCCTTTTTCTAAGATTTAGACCTTTAAAAATAAGGTTTCGAACTTATATTACACACTCCCGATGGATGAGATCTGCATTTCATATTGTCTTTCTTTCGTAGCAAAAGCTGAAATAAATACGGGGAGAAACCTCAACAATTAATGATCACCAAGTGTTTTCATGTTCCAGAATCATGGATTTAACCTCAGAGTGCAGATGTGCAATGCGGGAGCATAACCGTTGTGCCTTTTTAAGGTCAAGACTTTTTCCTTGGGAGCATAATAAAATATCATGCTGCTAATAAAAACTGCCAAAGGGACAAATACTATGTGGCACATTGTATAATTTGAATATGACTGTAAGCCTAAATGCTATATGAGCATACCTTTAGATTTGCTTATTTTACTTAAAAGGTAACAAACACAGAATATAAAAGAGTTTATTCTACTCCCATAGTTCCTTACTCTACTCCCATAGTTCCTTCTGATCACCAGCATGACCATTACAAGGACTACCTGTTAGCTCCAGAGATATTAATTCCAGCCGAAAATTATTTATCAAAGTTGTAACAAAAAAAAAACCCATTGATTAATGGTTATAATGGTATACAATCAACTGTACCAAAACTATTGTGTACATTGAAAAACAAAATAAAAGATGTGATTCATTACAGAAACTGAAATCTTCACATGTAGTTAGGTCTAACTCTGAGAAAAAGATGCACATAGTTGCATTGTTTGAATAGCAACCTTGGTTGAAATCCTACATATAAATAAATACTAGTATGAGAGAAAAAACAACAATTTATCTCGATAAGCATTTTTCAAAATGAATGAATAATACTGTATGTGGCAAGTAACTGGAAAACCTAGGAAAGAGAACAGTTAAAATATGAACGGACGAAAATATATTTTTAAATGCTGAAAAGATATGCAGTTCCCCCGGAGAACAATTATTGACAATAACTTTGTGCTGGCAGTCTGAAAAAGAAGAAAATAAAATTAATCAAACCGATCTACTGGTGGTTTTATTAAATTAGAGCTATCCAAATAGTTGATGTGCAAATTCTTTTACAACAAGTTGGAAAAAAAAAAAGAGACTGCTCATGACAGATACAGATCTTTTATACATTCATGCTGAGACAGAATACTTTTACAGTGATTTGAAAGAGAACATCAGTGTTTACGACACTGTTGAATATGCAAAAACTAATGTGTTAGGTTTACTGCAAATGAAATCATTCAGTTTTGGCTACCATGGAGTTTCAAGTTTTACATCATTTTATTGGTGAATTGACGCATATAGAGGAAACAACATATAATTTATTATTTAAGTACTAAGTCACCAAGCGTTGTTATCTCAATCTTTCATTCAAGTTGTTAGGTGTTTTTGATCTATTTTCATTGAAATTTGCATCTTTTCTCTGGTACTCATTCGTTGCATATCAGAGAAATTAGGATCAAATAACTTACATAGATAGTTGTTTCCTGTATATGCCAGACCATGAGCTATTGAACCTCCAATTATAAATGCTGTTGTTGCCATTTACTGTGCAATCTCCGATTTACAAATATCCATGGCATTGCCAATTGTTATTTTACAATTTGTTTCAGTAATTGTTTTGTTTTTCCATCCAATTATTAAACGGATGCTCTCTTCCACATAGTATTACATGATTCTTTAACCCTGTATATACAGTACTATGCTCAGACATTTTTAAGCTCAAATAAGTAAGAGACATATTGATTGTTTACCACTAATCCAATCATATAAAGATGTATTCGCTAGAAAAAACATATCTTGAGTATTCATGGTGATATGAAGGTGAATAATCTTTTTTTATTTAATCAACATATTACTGTCAATTATCTCGTGTGTATAACACTGATTCAGCACAACGTGATGGAGCATAATCTAATCTGTAAATGTTAGCTAATTCAGGAGGTGTATTTTCAGACTTAAAAGGAGAAATAACAACCATTTCACATATGGTCCATATTCAGATGATGATCCTAAATACAATTTAATCTCTTGAATTTACATACTAATCAATACCGTCCGGGTTTTCCAGACTCAATACAATGCGAAAATTTTATAGCGATACACATCCAGGGATTAGTTTAGTTTTCTCATCATTATTTTTATCAATTTCGTTTTTTTAAAACGTCGATACCAATGCCTATTACAATACTCTGTACGCCCCTTTTTTTCTAGTTAGCTTTGAATGTCCGTCTGTTTTTGTTTTATTTCGGTTTTAGATGCATCAATGATACGTCTTAATGCAAGAGCCTTTTTACCTACTTCATTTTTTAATGCATATGTATCCAGTGTAAATCTTTGCTTAAATTGTTCTTAAATTATTTTGCCATTCCTCCAGCACTCTCCTGCACTACACCGATATTATTGGCCACTTTTCAATAAGCATATGTTGTCTGTTTTAGATTGTTCAACCTCGTGTGTAAAATTTGTTGAAAAATTAGGTGAATGTAGACACCTGTATCATTTGATCTTGTCACTTATATATCTAATGGATAAATCACAAGTTGTTGTCGTGGATCTAGCTAAAGCATCTATCTCAGTGTTTGTCCTTTCTTAAATGATTGTATATATTGACTAATGTTATATATTATACCACCTCTGACAATGTCTCAATTTTGGGTAACAATCTCTGTGAAAAACATTTTTAATAGGCAAAGACTCTAGTAAACTTGAATAATAGCCATTAGAGTATATTTTTATATATTAATATTTTGGTCGAGGAATACTTATATTATATATCGCTTCAGAAAATCTGAAAACAGCATCAAATTTAGTAGATTCCTGTATAATTCTCTGAATATTAATCCTAACAATTGAACACTGTTATTTCTTATGCTTACGTTGTAAATGTTGCTCAGAGTCATTTTAACATTTGTGTTGTGTCTCAAACATTGAACATAATAGTTTCTTCATTGTAACCGTTTTCAGTCATTCCCTCTTCGACTGAGTTCATATACATTTCAAGGTTGTAATAACCATCAGAGATTGAAACAGACATTTCGTTCTTGTCATTGATGTATGTGAATGTGTCGATTTGTAGTCCATCACAAACCTTGTAATACCCAACAACAAAATATATTCCCTTTACTGAAATGGATTTGCCATCTATGTTATCAATTGGATTTGTAAAAATAGATTTCGTTTTCAGGAGAGCATTACTTGTATTATTGCTCTTTCTTTTCAAAGGATATGCAGTCATTTGTAAACCAAACATTAACACAGTCAGGAGGTAATGTTTTTCTTTCAACTGGTGGCATGCTTTCATGTAAGTTTGTAAATTTCTTTCTTTTCTCAGCAGCACATTAAATGTTAACAATAGGCAGAAAGAGATGTAACTCTTCAAATCTATATTTGAGACTCTTTATATTCAGATACCAAAATTGAAACTTATTTCCGAGTGACAGCTTTAAAGCCTCTCATCTTTTCCCAAAATATCATATACATTCTTATCTGTTGAGGAAAGTTGTGTGGTTGTATTGAAGTTTTTCGTTGTCATAGTTGTCTCCACTGGACACCGAGAATGAGAGAAGAGAATCTCGGCTTTACACCCAAGAAAATGAGGTGTCATATAAAAGCAAATTGAAATAAAAATAAAGATGTAATGGTTGTTTATTGTGCATATTCAGTTAAGTTTATGCCATTACATTTAATGTGTTACCACAGCACACATATGTCGCAGCTACTAGCTCAGAGGTTCCACGGAACTCTCACAAATGCCACAAAATTTCTTGACTGGAGAGGAATTTGTACATTGCCTACAAAGTAGAATGTTCTGAAGAATTGAATAGTGTTTGGGTGACACGTTATATGCAGCCATTGAAATTGTTAAACAATGACAGCCTCTATGTAAGACAGTAGATTCGTTGGCGACAAGATGGCCAGTGGGAAGATTAGCGAACTGCAAGGGTTTCATCTCACTGGAATTTAGGCTCAAATAAGCTTGTACATCGCTCAGGTTATGAGTTTTAGGTAAATCAATGAAAATAGGATAAAACTTATGAAATTGAAGAAAATGGTCAGTACTAACAGCAATACCACTGAGAGGTCCCCATCTTGTTACTGCTTTAAGTCACCATATGATTAAAGTTACGTCTGAAGTAACCACTCTGGTTTCTTGGTAACAATGCCAAATATCTGAGCAGTTACAAACAGCTTATACCCATGTTTCCTGATTTTCAAATGGTTGAAGATGATTTCTAACATAACATTTAACACATTTACAGAATCAGTATGGTCAGAGGGTACAGCACAACCTCTACACTCATTTTACTAATAACAATTATTCTAAGCCATTTAGGAATAAGGAGAACAATAATGAAGAAAAAAAATTCTGTTGTCGTAAACCTTTTTCACGGGAAATAAAACGGAGTATTTATTAATTCACACATACACATGATTTGATGCTGTATCGTTATAAATACTTAATACAACATTTCCTTGATGCCTATTGAATACAACTTATGCCGTAATTCAGCTCTCCATATATTATCAAAGACACTTTATAATCGACAAAAGTACCAAACAATTTCTTTTTGCAATGTCTAAAATATACAGTAAGGGCATACAAAAGAAATACTTTGTCTGTTGTGCAGTAGCCTTTCCTGAATCGAGCCTGAGTCTCAGATAGTACATTATTATCATCAAGGAATTTAGTCAATCTTAAAATTGAATATAGCGGTAAAAATGTTACCAAAAGGCTGACTAATTTTATAGATCTATAAATAGATATATCAGTTTTGTCATCTTTATTTTTATAAATTGACACACTAACACCTTTGGTCCAACCATTTGGTACAAAGCCAGTATTCAAGATTATATTAAAAAGCTTTCCATGCATATTTAACATTTGAACAATTGAGCTTTTTATATATTCATTCAATATTTTATCAATTGAACTTGCTCTTTTAATTTTTAGATTGGTAATAACTTTTAATATTTCTACAACTGTAATTGAGTCATTAAGACGAGAGTTATTGACAACACAAGCCGCGTCCACCGTTTCGGGGATTATTTGCTCGTCACTATATGTCCATTAAGTGTATTTCTTAAAAATATTCAGAAGATTCTTGCAATGTAATACTTTGATCAGGTCTTTTCTTGCCAACATTATTTATCATATTCCAGTACCACTTTGGATCTTTTGATTGTAAAGTGCGTATTTTCCTCTCCAATGGTTTTTTTTATAACAAGAGAAATGCTTTGCAAGATTTTATACTGTCTGCTGCCTGTTAGCATATTAACTTTGCTCACCACAATTTTTCTACTTTGTGGTGATGTTTTCTGGTTTTCCTACACTCATTGCCAAACCATGGTTTAGAGTCAGCTTATTCTTGCATACATTTGTAAAACTTTCACCTTTAAGTCATTTATGACAAAATATAATTTCAGAAAAAGTAATAAAGACATTACTTGTATAGTCTATGATTCTATTTACATCATCTCGTGCTATATTATCCTTATTTATAAGGTCCTGAAATTCCAAATCGATATCATTCAAATTTTAAACATTTATATTTGGCAGAAATTCTTTTTTCCTTCTTGAATCCCACAATCCTCTAGTTCTATTTTCTCTATTAATAGCATCAAGTATATGTTGCTAATTACGTCAAATATTGTATGTTAAGGCACAGTGAATATCTGAAAACAAAGGATCAAGCACTTCAACATTTTTTAACATTTGAAAACCACTTAAAGTCATTACTAAATAATCAATTAGGCGCTTATCACCTGATATGCATTTTCCAACTTCTTTGTCTAATCCCACTTTTCTGTTACAGAAATACATATTATTATATATACAAAAAATCAATAAATGCATAACCTGCCTATTTCTATATTTAAGGATTAGCGGACCTGGGGGACGCTCGGTCCCCTCTATGTAATTCATTTTTATCATTATCGAGACTGAATATCTCGGCTTGATTTCTATCAGGAAAATTATTACCAATATCTGATCAATTTGCAGTTTTGGCACTAAAATCACCAACTAGAAAATGTAACTAGATATATAAGTAATTTGTAGTATTTCATCTTCTTTTTTAGTAAATGATTCATCGGCGCTATATTCTGAACCTTTTGGGGGTATATATACTAATGCAGTAATAACAGGATCCCTACCAGTTATTTCTGTATTTCTAATTTGATCCAAAGGGTATGTTATGATTCCGGATCTACAACATCTGCATAATCGCACAGAGAGAGAGAGAGAGAGAGAGAGAGAGAGAGAGAGAGAGAGAGAGAGAGAGAGAGAGAATCCTTAATAAGAACTTCGATACATCCAGAAATTTGTAGACTTCTACATCCGTTTTTTTTTTAATTATCTTATAACTACAGACACTGACTTCATCTGTGTCCTTAAGTTTAGTTTCAGTAAATGAAAAATGTCATAAGAATCAATAAATACAGAAAACTTAGTTAATACGAGTTTATGTCTTAAACCACGAACATTTACAAAAGCAATTAACAAACATTCAGATTGTACAGGTTCATATTCCTGACAGCTATTCCCTTGACAACGTTTAGCATTTAATGGGTCAATTTATGGGTCAATATTAAGTAATACACTAAAGAAATTGACCATATTCAGGTCCATGCTGACCTTTTGTGACCAAACTGCATCGTCACTTCATGTGTTCATTATTGTCGATCCTGAAGGGGACTCTAATAGGGTATTAGAATCTGGAGTAGAATAAGTATCAGCATCAACAACATCTATCAACCAGGGCAGATTTTGCCATGGAAACGGAAGGTGTTCATTCACGTGTGACGCTGATTTAGCTCGTTCACTAGTTTGCGATTGATGTAAAGTCTGTCCATGACAAGTTTAACTCTCAAATTTATGTCTTTCTTGCTTTTCTGAACGCTGGCAAAACCATTTTTCGTTGGTTCTGCAACATCTTTTGGAAACTGTTCATGTTTGCCATATGGTTTCCCCTTAAGATGTAAAGGAGCTGCTTGTCTTAAGGGTTCGCGATTCTTGTAGCAGAGAATTTAGCAACAATTGGACGAAACTTGGGGCCATTCTTTCGCTTTGTATCTAAAGATGTTCCCTTTTCCGATGGATTAACCCTATGCAATTGTTCAAAATGCAATGTATGTGGGGTTAATTTGCAGCTCTTTTCTGATAAAATCAATTAACACCTCCTCACTCTTGTCATCTTGCTTTTCAGTTTCAGATATCGCGGTAAACACTAAATTATTCCTAACACTTCTAACTTGTATAGCACTAATGGGTTCTTTCCAGTGTCTGATTTTCAAGTTGCAGTGTGGCTAGTGTTTTGTCTAGATTGCTGAGCTGTTTTGTTCACCCTTGTTTGTTATATTGTCTGATCTTCTTCCTTATTACTTATAAACTGCAGAGATTTTTCAAAAGTATCATATTGACTTCTCATTCCCTGAATTTTTTGTAGCCTCCTGATCTGTATATCTAGGTCATCTATTTGTTGACAATTTTTGCACAACATAAATGAGTTATTGTCTATTTCCACAAAATATTGTGTGATATAAAATTCTGTTTGGACATTTGTGTCTAGAGATGCAGATTTAGATGTCAAAGGAGCCTGCACATTTTAAAATGTATGGGTGAGGGTCCCAATGACCCAAAACTAGGTAGAGGTGGTGATGTATAAATTTGGCATTTCAGATCAGTTCTGATACAAAGGAATTCTTGAAGGACTTGCTAAAAAAGATGATGGAGAGCAAATGAACCAGCTTGATTCACACTTTATTGAACCTTTATTAGGAACTGAATTTGCATTGGAAGAGATATTTGTTGTTTTGGTTTGGTTATGCTTCGGTACACCACTGATGTTCGGTGAGGTTTTTGTATTTCTAACATTTCTTTATCTTCTAGATTCTAAATTTCAGTCACTCACCATACATGATCAGCAATTGGATAAAAATAATCGAAAATGATATCACTAAACATGATAAATCATTAATTTTCTTCTACCCTGCAGAACTGTGAGGAACACAAGAGTCCTTTTTCACACACATGCACACTCCCAAATACATTTAAAATAGTCCAATTATCTGCAGAAACATGATATTTGTTGTAAGTAGCTGTAAACTCTTATCATCATATGTATTAGTTTCATACTAGATCACCAATCCTATTTATGACATATTTGATTGTAGATGGGTTTGTGTATGAATAAATGAGGTCATATAGAGAGAATGCAGAGTGAATTAATAGAAATAGACGGAGAAGGAACAAACGGTCAACTCTCTCTCTCTCTCTCTCCTAGCTATCTAAATATCAGAGCACAGCGTTGTTATATGATGAATAACCTCTAGATGATTTATTTAACTTTTATCAGCAAGGAACTGATGACTGCATATATTATGTATGAAATACGTGTACATTTGACCTGTGACCCTTTCGAGAAAACGCATGTGCAGGAGTCAATAATGACATTCCTCTAGCAAATGGTTACCACAGGCCAAGATGGCTACTAACCCCTGTGACTTTCCACCCAGAAGTTATGAAGGTGATTTGGTAATGTACATACGGACGGTCAAATAGATGGAGCGTATCAAAATATTACCACACTTGACACTAAAGCCTGGGCATAATACATGTTCACAACTCTAGAGCGGATATGAGAACAAATCTTAACAACATTAGTTTCAAACAATAAAGCATCGTACCCTTGCTGATATTCTAGCTCAGTTTATGTAGTAATAATAAATATTGAATAATACGACATTATAAATGTATATTCTTTATTATCATAACACAGCCTTTTAATTTTTGTTTGTTCATATCACAGAAACCAGGAAATTGAAACGGCAGTTGGCCAGCTATAAACACTCAAAAAAATTGCAAATGACTCCGATTGATAAATCCGTGGAGATAACAGAAGTGAGATACCCCGTGGCGTAATCACAGTAAGCAGTAACTCTCTCTCTCTCTCTCTCAGCAGTGTGGTTTGTTTTTTATTATTATTGTATGCACATAAATGCAGGTGTAGCATTATTCTAAAGGGATGCTTTGATGTAAATTAACGGTATGTATTGGTTGCTTTAACTAAATATCATATGTTGACTTTAAACTGATTAAACACTCGTTATTTGGTTTGTTTAAAAATCACTATTAGTGTCGTGTGTCAATCTTCACTTCTCATAAATGTTTTAGCTTATGCAATTTTGGCGATGCATGTATTTTGGCTTTATTTGAATCAGGCCCGACTCCTGGATATATGATTACATTACTTATGAGTATGATAACTTGCATATATTTTTGGAGTCTAGTCATATGAACTGTATGGTTTAAAGGTAAAGTAATAAATTGTTGTAAACTTTATACCCACCACAGACATACAAAAATGGTAATATTCTCTTTATTATGAGAGTAAAGAATGTCATCCAGTCTAGTGTGTTCCTTGTTAGTTAACATGCCATAATGTTAATTTCAGATGCAGCATGATCATTTTAGATTTCTTTTCATATTTATAATTGGTTTTTTATTTTAGGGCAATTTCAACTGTAGCAGGCACATTCTAATTGGTTGAAATTGTAATTGGTATACAAGGTTGTTAACATTAGAGACTGGGTGTGCAGCTGGTCGAATAAGACCCAATTTTACCTTACTCCTCCAGACACAGGTCAAATAGCACACACAGTTCTTCTTTTTTTACTTATTCCAGAGAGAGTCAAAATAAGATAAACAGACAACAATAATTTGGGACATACAGGAGCAACATTTAGATCAGTTCACTTGAAATTAGGTGTTCATGGTCCACATACTAACCCTTTATGTGTAGTATAGTGAAATAATATGTTGAACAAAGTATAATTCTGTTACACACCTAGATAGTGTGCATATAAATTGTATTGGTTGACGCTTGTATACATGTAAACAAGCCTGTGTTCCCAAACGCTGTTGACATGAACTCATCTGTGTTAATAAGCATGGTTAATTATATTGTTGTTGACCAGGTGGTAGAGCGTCAGAATCGTAATTCGGGGGGAGGGGGGTATACGAGAGTTGGCTGTGTGACCTTGGGAAAGGCACTTAGTCCCCGTATACTCGACATAATATTGCCAATAAATTTGGTTAAATATTGTGTCGGACCCTCTTCAGTCCAAAACAGTCCTTGACCTGCACAGTCCTACACAGAACTGATTGGACCCGTTTTAATAACAAGGGCTAATCTAATTATCTATATCCAGGGACATCCATTTTCAAAATCTGCGAAGTAAAGAAAATCTCACTCTTTCACGAACAACACAGCTGAATTATGAGGTGTTTGTGGACTCTGTAATAGCTCAATCGGTGTGAACTCTGAACTACAACCACGTATCCAACGTGGATTACCTGAATAGCACTATGTTTCGTATCTGTGTTAGTATTGATTCTAGACTGTATATTTGTTCTTTGTTGTAAAACATTTCCCACGGTTATCTTTGGAGGGGAGTCTTCTTTTGTCCTTATATTTTTTATTTTCAGCATTTTATTTCATACATTTTTTTAGCACTAATCATTCTTTGTGTGTAACATTTAATCACACATACGATCAAACAGGAGATATTGATTCAGCTTGTCTACAGGCCTCTATAAATATTGACAAATTCAGAATATAAAGCCATTTTAACACACCTGCAGATGAGATATTACAGAAAAAAGAACATTTTGCTCACGGTTATTATCATTGAATCAAAATTAACAAATGTTAGATCAATACGAATAAGTTTCCATGAAATAGCATTAAAAAAGGTTTTTCAACCTGGTATTTGTAATTTTCAGTAATATACATATCATTTTTCCTATTGTATACCAATATATCTTCCTGTAACCAAATCCAGCTTGGTCATCAACTATTATATCATTCACTACTGACTTTATTTTTTGATAATACATCCTGATACTAATTTGCAAAAAACGTTAAGTAGATGATATAGGGCGCCAGAAGATTTTTAAAAATTATGCCATGAAACAGTCCTGATCCAAGATTTTTATTATTCATTTTTTATATAATATAATCTAACCCATTTTCTAAGTAATGTTTCCATCTAATTGTGAAGACTGGTCTTTTTCTAACTTTGGATTTCTATAATTTTGAAAAAAAGCATTTAAATCTCTATCCTCAATCTCATTTTCCTCTTTATAAAAGTTATTAATAGCAATTTATTTTTAACTACTCTTAAGATAGCACATGATACGTTAATAGGTTCAGTTTGCATTCTTAATTACTTCAGTCTGTACTAGTCTTTGTCAATTATTTCTTAATTGTTCTTAATTACTTCAGTAATTGTCTTTTATCAAATAATTTATACTCTCTAGGATACATTGTGTTTGGTTTCTCCCAGTCCTCCACCCATTTTGCCATTGACCAGATGATACTGCCTCGAAGTTATCGTTTCTGTTTTATTTCCAAACTGTTTGGACTCTAATAAAAGTTGAACATTATTTTAAATAGAAGTAATATTCCCTAAAGATTATATTTCTTTGAATAAGTTCTGTTTCTGTTTTAGTTTTTTACATTTCTTTTTATACGAAGCACATGAAATGGATTGCCATGATTTTCATCAAGAGTACTCCAAAAATAATAGGGTCTGATATAGTTCATCTTATATCTTTGTTTGATACATTTTCTTGATTTCATCATCAGCTAATAAAGTTTATAGTAATTTTATCCTTTGAATGCAGTTTTTAATTTTAATTACATATTTGATATCTTCCTAAAAGACAATATTGAATTTTCACAAATCCTTACCTCTAATAAAATAATTAGAGAATAAGTTTAATATTATCATAGAGTGGTCAGATCTACATCTTGATTGAGAAAAAAAAGTTTCTTCTACTTTTGGCATGAGATAAGAAACTGATTCAATCGCGTTTTAAAGGATTTTTCTTCTCCATGTTTATCTCATAAATATTGATTTAGTTCTCAACAAGACCATAGGTATCGTTCTTCTGAATACTACATTTATGTCCTTATGATTATTTATATTTCTATATTTATAAGAGTCTATTTTCAGAATCTTAAACCAAATTAAAAATGACACATATAATAATTGAATCATTCTCTTACTGACTCATAATATCATCAACATTATTGCAAATCAGGATTTGGCCCATAATTATTAATGCAGAGAAATACTTTTCATCTATATTTGTATCAATGCAATCAAATTAACCATCAGGATCCATCTTTCAATCTTTTATATTGTATTTCAACATAATTATTAAAAAATTGCAAAGACCTCTTGAATTGGACCTATCACAACTAAAATAGAACTCGAAAATCTATTAACCTCTGAATATGAGATTGTATCTTCTGTAAAATGCTTATCATGTAAGCAATATATATGACAGTTTTTCTCCTGAAGGTAATTACACACATCCTTTAACATTTTCCCAATCTCCTAATCTCCAACAGTGTGCAGGATAATATTAGTTATGCTTGTTTTATATCCATCATTGAAATATAGAAAGTGTAATTTTATGTTTATGTCTAAAAGCACCAAATACGAGTAAAGTGCCTTTTTAATTTTACACATAGAGTGGGTGTTCGAATAAAGTGCCAATATTATCCTGGATTTAATTCTCACTATTTATACAACAAAATGGATTTGAAAACTTATTTCAAACCACATAACTATAAACGGTTTTACTTACAATGCCCAGAATTTACGATGGTTCAGCTGTGCTTAAAAAAACAATAATTACGCATTTGCATGCCCATGGGGGCGGACGGCATTCTAGCAGAACTGGAACGTGGCCTTACAAAAATAGCATTACAATTAAATTGATGACACTATTGGGAGTACTGGAAACTGACCGTAAATCTTACTCAACAACCAAACTAGTAGTTTTCTTTAACATGGAAACTTTTATAATAGTATTTAGTACATTTATTTACATTCTAGGACTCTTTGCTAGAATGATTTCATTCTTAAATGTATTTTGTCCGATCACATAATCAATCAATTAACAAACCACAGTGGCGCATAACTTTCAAACATAACTAGAAATGTTTGAAATTTTAAACAAGAAGTTACGTACTTTCATCTTTGTCAATGGATATGATTATGCAACTTTTTAAAATACGCAGAATTAAACCCGTAAATAATGCATTCCTTTTTATGATTATGCAGTTTGTAAAAAATTGAAATCCCTAGGCATGTGTACCTTAGCGCATTTAAAATATAACTTAAAAGCTTCTAACAAAAACTCTATGTGTCTATGGGGAAACACAGAAGCCATTATAATTGTCTTTAATACCTCCAAAGTAAATATATTACCTTGATAAAGTTTTCCTAGAGCTATTTTTGATGAATCATGGCTTAATCAGGAAAATGGCATAGCACTGTCCGTTGTAAACCGTACCTCTAAATGACTCATGGAGCGTTAGAACAAACTTTATATTCAAGTTTGGTTTTGCACGTTTAACAATTTCAGTCATAGTAATAAAGGAATTGATCGTATCCTTTTGTTTTGCAATTGCAAACTTGTATTCCTATAAGGATAACACTCTCTGGAACCTCTCATTATACTTTTTTTTTAAACACAAATACCCCAATCCCAACAAGTCCCTGGCACGGTAGTATCCAGTTGGTTCCGTTCTGTGCATATATATGCAGCAGCTGG